>CM055828.1:34459756-34968951 GCA_029582265.1 Zoroaster sp. YZ-2022 | reverse complement strand
AGTATTAATTTTCCGAACAGGAAATTCTTAATTCCAAAATTTATGTCAAAGTGACCTTGGGCCGTGATCTCCAATCCCATCAGCTGAATGTTCGATAAATTTGCTATATCTAGCGAATTTAAATTTTTTGGGAGTTGTCAAAAAATCTCGCACCCTTATATTCAGACTCGCTTCTTATACTTAAACTAAAATCATTCGAATCATAGCGAGAATAAAACCATTGTAAATCTTGCACCTTATATTCAGACTCGCTCTCTTATACTTAAACTAAAATCATTCTTATCAAAGGAGAATAAACCATTGTAAATCCGCACCCTTTTATATTCAGACTCGCTCTCTTATACTTAAACTAAAAATCATTCTTATCATAGCGAGAATAAAACCAGTGTAAATCTCGCACCCTTATATTCAGACTCGCTCTCTTATACTTAAAACTAAAATCACGGGACTTTTTGGTAAAACTTACCGAGACGATGGGTACTTTTCCCATTTTAAGTCCAGTGCGGACAGCCTGGGACATTTTCCTCTCAATTACTTTTCCTGAGTCCAGCGGTTACATTTACCGCCAACGGCTGCCCAGGAAAATTGACCAGGCAACTCTTCCGAGAGACGATAGGTCCAGTGTGACAGTGCGAGTTTGCAAAAATGCTCAGGAAAAAGTGCATCTGGCCTGAGCGCAAGGTCAGCTACAGAGGGACACCTCGACAAGCGCATGGTATTGTTTCACCGCGCGTGGGGCGGGGCCGCACGGTGGCCGCGTGCATGTGTATGTAGCAAGTTTTCGTGCATGTTGTTCCTCTTTAGTCGCAATCAGCTGGCAGATCAATATAGTACAGTCGGAAGTTTGATTGGTGCTACCAGTGCATCATTTCCAGATGATAATGAAGGACGCCAACGCCGTGTCTCATGACGTAGTGAAAGCATTGATAACGGATGTGTCGGCTAATACACAACGAAGGGTCACCGTAGAAAGCACATGCAAAGCGCCCTCATGAGTCATTATACTGACAGTTTCATACTTCTACCACGGCCCTGGTAAAATTTTCTGTGCCGAAAGTCCAAGTGCGGATAGAGGTCACATTTGGACGTATTTTCATTTTACCACTGTCCTGGTAAACCTTCCTGAAAAGTCCAGTGCGAACACACGTCTTTATCATAGCAAGAATAACCTTACAGCAAACACATACTCCCAAAGAAAAAAGTCGCCTAAAGCACACAGCAGATGGCAGCATTCCAATCGATCCAACAATTTTGGCTGCAATTGGACATCATTTCATAGCAAAAACAAATAAATAAATAAATAAAATGCTGACACCTTGTGGTCTGAGGGCGACGCGCAGACCAGAAACTGCAGACTTTTATCTAATAGTCCAATCCAGAATAGAATATTATTAAATTAGAATAATACTACTGTAATATTTAAAATTATAATCACAATATTAATAAACATAACATTCCAATATTGTCCGATAGTTTATTATTATCCCGCGAATAATAGATTTTACTACTTGGATCAAAAAATAAATTCCTCAATCTAACTAGCTGGCAGAGCTCTCAAATTCATATAACCATTGGGGCCTATCCTAATTGTTGATTTCCTGTCATTGTACCATGGTACAACACTGTACTCCTGCCACACAAACTTTTGATCCCAAAATGTCCAGTAGAGCCAATTATCACCTTTTGTTAGGTTTTTGGGTTTGCCCAAACAACACCTTGATATTGTTTTGTGTTTTTTTAGGTGTTCGAGCGACAAGGAAATAATTTTGTTATTGTCCGGGTTTTTTTTTTTTTTTTGGCCTTTTCTTCTCCTTCTTTCTTCTTCTTCTTCTTCTCAGTGAAATATATTACAGAGACAAAACATAGCTGCGGAGTTCACAGAACCCTTTAAAACTTAACAACAGTTAGACCTTAACATGTAGTTACAAATTTTAAGTTGTGACGCTCATATGAGGCCATCAGATATCGAATTACCACTTAAATCAGTTTAATATTTTCAAAAATCATATCTCAAGGAACCACAAACGATATTTTTACAATCTTTGTACCATGTTATAGATCTTAATTATGTGATACTGCACACAGACGGACCCTAATCCGACCTTCTCCTTGCTGAAAATTTCAAAAAATCATATCTTATGAACCGCAAGAGGCTTCCTCACAATCTGCACCATCCAAAGACCTTTGGGAATCCATGTCAGCATTTTCGTACATAGACATGACTCCCATTCTGACCTTCCTTCCAGTCGGAAAATGCTTCAAGTGAATAAACTATTCAGTACCATAAGTACTATATTTCGTTATGTATATCCTGGCTTCGTGTGTGAATGGCCCTTTGAAGTTCTGTCACACACATTGGTGCTTACATTCATTGTACATTGCGGTATGCTTACAGAGAGGTGCTTATATCTCAATGGGCATTGCAGTATCTAATTAGAATATAATATATCGTAGCAGTTTGTACACAGTTTTGGGGTTCCATAATGTTGTTCAAACTGAGTGAATTCTAGTGATCACTGGTGGCATCTGCGACTCCCACCATCTATACACACATTATTAGACCTGTGCAGTACCCAAATATAGGTTGCTATTGAGGCATCAAAGAGCACCACTAAGGGTTGTTTTCTGCTCTGGTCATTCTCATTTGAATCTATGCTTAGGTAAGTCGTGGTACACCATCTCCCTGATCGCGATATCCCTGGGGTGTGTTCTTAGTTTCATAACGCTTCCATAATGCTTTAATGAAATAGATGTCTTTAATCTTTTTCGCGATTGATGAAATAAATTTAATCTCCAACAATGATTGTTTAATAAACTAATGTGGCAGAAAAAGCGTCTAGAAAGAAATAAATAAATATAGTAATTTTTTCCAAAATTGCTGGGTATTTATTTTTAAACATTGGCTCGGTTATTGGTTACCAAAACCAAATGAAGAAAAGTAGTTTTATTTTTAAATTTATGCACAATCAAATGATGTTTCATTATATATTTAGTCTTGATATATATCTAAAAACAGTGCAAAATAAACAAAAAAGATTAAGGCTCAAACATTTATAATTATTGTAAATAAAGTAAGTTTTTCTCTACATTCATAAAGGGACTATTAACTTTTTCAAATGTTCACAGACCGCAACGCCCTCTATCTCAGAAAACTGGAACCCAAAACCCTATTAATGAGACCAAGATCATGAAGAAGGGAAGAACTAGCCGCACAGTTATCATAGTTTAGTGTTGGGGATGCTGTTCCAGATAAACGAAGCGTTTTGGCGTACAACCTTTTCTAACCTTCATTTTGCCACCCATCAAAGCCATGGTTATACCGACCTCTATCTACAGCTGTGAGACTGAGTGGTGCTGATGATACGTCTAGAAGTGCTTCTGAGGATCATGTGCCTTCTTCGCCTATCGTGGATTTGGGATGCAATTTAATGTATCAAAATTTTATATTGTTCTTTGGCTATTCTATTCAGATTGCCTCTGCAGTTATATGTTCACCTATGTTACATTTCCCATTGTTATAACTTTGTCTGGCAATGAACGAAAGCTCCTGTAACCATGAAATGACTGTATAATAATCTGTAAATAAGTATTGGTATAGCTCAAACATAGTTGCGGAGTTCAAAGAACCCTTTGAAGTAATACAAATAGTTAGACTTAACGTACAGTTCCAGGTAATGCTGTGACGCTGCAAGAGTCATCTAATGTGAATTATTACGTACCACTGTACTCAAAACAATATATTTTATATCCGGGGAAAACCCAATAGATAATATTTCTGATTCCTCTTCATAATCATACAAGAACATATAATCTTGACATTTGATACAAAAGACATGGACCCCATTGAACCTTACTCCGGTCCAAAAACTGGAAGTTCACGTTCTTTATAAATTCGACGCAACCAAAGGCAATTGAAATAATACTGGGTATATATATGTTAAATGGATCTGCTTTTTCAAAATATTTGGGCAGATGCCCTTTAAAAAGCCACTTTTGCTATTCCCAAGAAAATATTATTGTGAATTTTACCAAATTGGTACAATAATATTGACAAGAGGAAAGATTTCGAAGTCTAGTTTACGTCAGCATGATTGAACCCGGGAACCTACGGTTGGAAAAAAGAATTAAAATTATGGGAATGACTGAACCGAAGTTAATGTATCTATAGTAATAGTTTTTAATGGTATATTATGACAATCATATCTTCCCTTAAATTCATTTAACAACTTAGTATGATTTAAAATATACATCCCTTGAGTCGTTTTAACAAACCTAACACCTCTAGTTTCTTCTTTCTCTCTTCTTTTCTTTCTCTTGAAAAATGCCTGCAAGCCCACTTAGGTAGGGCCCAATGGTAAGAAACTATAGGAAGAGGAAAATAACTCCAGACTGAATAGTGGAAAATTGATATTCCTCTTAAACTGATTGGCAGATGAAAACAGTACCAGGTAAAGGGAGTCCTGCAGAGATGCAGCATGTGAAAAGTTGCTGGTATAGCTCATTTGTCTCCACATCCCGGCAAAGTTAGAGGTACGGGTGAGAACAAGAAAGCCTGGTCCCACGCCTGTTAAAAACCCCCTTGATAGGAGGAAAACCAGACTGACAACCTTTTTCTTTTCCTCTCTCTCTCTCTCTCTTCTCCTCTCTCCTCTCTCCTTTTTCCCTTCTCTCTCTCTTCTCTCCTCTCCTCTCCTCTCTCCTTTTTCTTTTTCCTTTTTCTCTCTCCTTTTCCTCTCTCTCTCTCCTCTTCTTTCTCCTTTTTCTCTCTCCTTTTTCTCTCTCCTCCTTCCCTTCTTCCTCCTTCTTTTTCCTCTCCTCTCTCCTTTTTCTTTCTCCTCCTCCTCTCTCCTCTCTCCTCCTCCCCCCCCTTTTCTTTCTCCTTTCTCCTTTTCCCTCCTTCTCCCTTTCTCCTTTTTCTTTCTCCTTTTTCTCTCTCCTCTCCTCCTTTCTCCTCTCTCTTTTCCTCCTTTCTCCTTTTTCTTTTTCTCTCTCTCTCTCCTTTTTCTTTTTCTCTCTCCTTTTTCTCTCTCTCTCTTCTCTCTCTCTCTCTCTTCTCCTGGGTCCTTAAGACCTATCCAGAGACAAAAAAAAAGCATAGTTGCAGAGTTCAAACACCTTTAAAAACTTCACGGTAGTTAGACCTTTTAACGTGTAGCTTTATACTACGTTGTGACAGTGAGGCCACTGATATCGAATTATACTCAAATCAAAGGTTTATTTCAAAAATTACCTATGAACCTAAAAGTCGATATTTCTAAGCAGTCTTTTGCAATTATGATATGTGATTTTCACACAAATGTGACCCTAATCCGATTCCTCTCCTTCCGGTCAAAACCGGGAAGTTGAAAATTCAAACAAAATTCAAAAATTCAAAACTGGTATCCATGAACCCAAAGAAAATATTTTCACACCCTTTCATCTTAAAGACCTTTAACCTGTCATACATTTCTTACAGAAGCACCCAATTTGACGTCTCTTCCGGATCGAAGAAGTTTAAATGAAAACTTTTCAGAAGTAGCACTGTTTAAAGCTTATACAGCCATACCGGTGAACGGGCCTTAACGTCTTCTTACACACAGACATATAGGCTCTGGTGTGTGTATGGCCTGTAAAATATATCATCTACCGCAGTGCATCTAATTTAGGAATATAATACCTTTCGTTTCTACAGCTGAGCCACACTGTAAGGTCATGACCATGCGCCATGCATGCGCAGCATGCAGCAACAATGGCTTCCGTCGGGCCTGGTCTGCAGAAAATGCGTCGCAGAAAATGTATGCATTTGTCTAGCATGGAATCCAAATTGCTATCACTTTTGAAATGAGTTTGGTTAAAAGTTTTTTCTATGTGCAAGTGGATGGGAAATAGATGGTAAGGGTTGGGAGTATATTGCCAATAAACCCACATTCTAACCATGAAGGCAAAATGGTCTAATCGTTAGGGCTGGAGTTGGCCACAATATGTATAATGTAAGCGATCGCCACGTCCGCTGTAATGAATAACTCTCAGAATTCTTGTTACAGGTAATGTAGGGAATTATTTTAAAAATGAATTTGAAAAATATCTGGACTTAATCAGACTAAGGCATATTTTTTGGCAAATAGTTTGACCTATAAGTGAAAATATTTTGAGCAATCTAATATGTGTCGCTGACTCAATATCTCATCTTGGGGGTCTTATCCCCAACACGTCTATTGTTGACATATTATCATACTTTTGAAGTGACAGTTTCAACAAAAAGATAATTCCTGGTGATTATTTTACAATAGTTACCATGTTAATTAACCTTGACCAAATGTCAAAAATAACCCCTCTTGACTCAACAAAATAAACTACAACCCTAACCACCCCAAATCCATAAAACCTCAAAAAGGGAGCAATTTTTGGGGGGGAAAATCAGTAACTGTTTAAAAATGGGATCTTTATACTGAGTTTTACTCAGATACTTAAAAGTAATACTTAGTATGTAGTGTTAAAAGCTAATACATAACTGTACATGGGCCAAGAATATTCAACCTTGGCGGTGTTAATAAGCATGGAAATGATACTTGTTTTTGGGGAATCAGTTAAGTTAATTTTTCATGAGTGTATACAATGAAGATGGATGCTGACCCATTTATTTTTAGTTTACATGTATGCTGAATGGATGAATGAGCCGACATTCCTAAAATTAATTACCATTTGATTTACAGATTTATGGAATTGCCACTCTAAAAGTTACAAATGGCCCATGCCATTTGCAGGTAGGCTGAAAATCAATCAAGAAGAAACAAGAAACATCAAGGTAGGCAAATATTGAAAAATCTCAATAAAAATTTTGTTCATCCACGATAGCGTGGCAAACATATATCGCGATTTTGATATACATCACCAATGCAATTCTTTCTATCATCTCATGCATGATTGTTTTAAGATTAATTACCACAGGTAGGCTAAAAATTCTACTCTAAGTAGTCACAATAAATTGCAAATTTGTTTGCAGAGCGTGCATATTAACTTCTACAAGTAGTTTGCATTTGGTTTCCTCATTTCTAAAAGCTCAAAAAGACTGTTCTGATTTTGTTTCCATGGAGATTTCTGACTTGACTCACAATGTCGGTTATTTTTATCGTGATATATTTTATTCAGCGATTCGCTTGATATACCGATAACTTTAAAAGGTATCGCGATATCTCGAGTATTATCGTGTTTATCGCTCAGAAAGCTCTCAAACTTAGTATGCAGTAAATTGTTTCTGAATAATAATTGCTTTTTCGTTTCTTTTCTTATCTGTTTACCTTGTCTTGTGTGTACTTTTGTAATTTTCACTCTCTTTCTGTTCTGTACAAATGCCCATTCCCTTACTCCCTTTATTCCTCTATTTCTATTAAATGTTTTCTTTCTTTCTTCATATATATTCAGGTCAAAGATGAAGGGTTGAGCGGTGAGAATGCAGCACTAGAACCCCAGAGAAGATCGAGAACAATGGTCTCTTCACCAGGTTCCTCCTGACAAACCGAGACAAATTGAGAAAAAAACTGTGATGATAGTATTCATAGTGCCAAACCTTGATTGCATGCCAACTGTTTGGAAACAGCCCAACGGAATGATGAGGAGAGTATACTTTAAAATCAAAGATAAAGATCTTGTGGTTTAGAGTTTGCTATCATTGTCTCTTTGCTATAATGAGAAACCCAATTGTTCTTGTCATTGACAAGGCCAGATCCATCAGATGAAATAGCTATTTAGTTTGGTAAAATGATGCATAAATACCAATTCTGTAAGAAGTCATCATAAGAGAATAACATAAAAACAATGAAATTCTTTTCACAAAGTCATTAAGACTCGTAACTTCATCAAGTGCGTACAAGAAGTGGAGGGAGTTGACTGCAGTAAGTAAGTATGGTCATCCAAAAGCTTAAAGCGTCTGAACAAAGTACATTTTCCCTACGCTGGTAATTCATAGATCATTTATCTAAGAGCCACAATTGTTGACCGTGTCTTAATGCCAACTCTCTTGCCGCAAAAGAACCGGTAGAGACTGGTTGGCTCCAGATATATTATAAATGATACTGATACTGGTAGAGACAGCAGTGAAGGTGCTGGAGTAGCAGAGAAGATTTTCACATGAGGGTGCATATCTTCACACTCCTTTCCCAATGCATCAGCTGTGCAACTTTATAATACCTTGCATAATGAAGAGAAATCACATGCATTACAGCTGCCCTAGCCATCAACTTCAGATGACTTATCCTTGCAGACTGCTTTGTTCCATTTACACTGGGACACACAGTTCCATGACCCGTTGAAAGTCTACTCCTGATTGAGATAATGTTGCCCCTTTTTAAACCATTATCTTTAATTTAAAATTCTGCTTGACTTTCTTTTCAAAAGTAATTAAAAAAATTTAAGTGCTAAGATTTAACAATACTAGCCAAACCCACAATTAATGCTAGGGACTACAGGTTCACTTATTTTTGTATTTTGTACTTCAGAAAAAAATTATTCTTTTCATTGCCAAATTAGACCCCGAAGTTTGGATAACCTTTATCCTGTATGAAATGGATTATTATTGATGGGTGCAAAAAATGGATTGGAAGAAAGGATCATACCATGACAAAATAAAGCAGAAGTGCCATTCAAAGACAATGTTGTTTTCATTTCACATTTCCTTTATTTAAATATCGTTATTCAATTTTGTGTATTAACTTGAAGAATGTGTTTTATCAATTCTAGTTAATATTTACACACAAAACGTTGAGCAATTAATAACCAATAATTTACTTTTTTAAAGATGAGAAAAGATTCACAAAAGTGGTCTTTGATGTAGGCAGGGTTTAGATCCAGGGTTGCCTTGCCTAAAGAGGTGGAGCTCAAGAGTAGGAGATGGGGACATGGAAAAAGAAACCCCTGTAAAATATTGAAATGTGGATGGACAATTTGAAAGTTTTCACAAGGATTCCGCAATTAAATCGGTGGAATTACTACCCCTATTTCACCATAGATCCTACCCTGGGAAGTAATGTCAGGCAGAGGAATTAGGGGATCAGACGTTCATTTAGCAGTCAGGTTTCAGACCTCTTATTCCATTGTTGAGGCAAAGATTTTTTTAATTGGGGTTCATTTTATTGTCATACAATGATATCATCAAATATTTCCCAAGGAGATCCCTTTCAAACTCTTCCCTACCTCACTGGACCGATTTGACGATTAGGGTGAGAGAAACACAAAACAGTAGCCCATGTGAACTATTCAATTTTACAAACCCCCATTGAAATGTAGTTTTCTAAGAATGGCCGAAAAGAGGGCGCTATTTTTCATGCATAGGTTGCAGTTCAAATGCAAATATCTGCCGAACTGGCAAGTTTGGTAGTGGATTAAGTGTGGATTTATATATTAGAATTATACATGTAATTATCTATTAACTGTTTCTACGCTCATGCCTGATATGCGTCACGAAACACAATTCTCTGAATGCATTTCATTGCACGCCCATTGGTCTAGTAGTCTGAAGTCAAGTCGCACTTGGCACCATTAAGTTCGAACTTAATTAATGTATTTTTAAAACAACTTCAGGGTGATGACGTCTTAACATGATGAACAACCAAACACCTTTGAGAACGAGCATTCTACTCACTAGACTAACATGCACTCGGTAGGTTGTTTGGTGAATGAACTATTGAAGAACCTTTGTAACATTAGATTTTTATAGAATTTGTGTAAGTGAATGGGAGGAATTTTACCGCGAAAGAATAGCTGCCTGCGCCTTGGTACCTGCAATGTCTCCCATTAGCTTAGCTGTAATAATGGGCGTTCTATTAAGGATTAGATTTCTTAAATGTTTTGTTTTATCATAACTGGGAGAAAGACAAATATCTGATAATCAAAAGCTCTTAATTCATAGTACACTTAAAATAGGCTCTTTTATTTCTTTGCAATTACTATTAAATACAAACTATATACAATGTTCATAACTTAACATTTTTGGATCTCATTTTGCATTTTTAAACAACTTTTGAGTGGATATTACCCCATAACATGATAAATAACCAAACACCTTGAGCTTTGTTGTTTTAAAACTCTATACCTCTAGTTTATATCTTGGTTTAATAGGCTTGAAAACAGGGGGCTTGCTGGCTCTTACAAATTTCACTTCTATCCATATTCATAATTATGCTACAGGTGTTGGTGGTGGAGTGTGGCCTGATTGGTTAATCTGCTATCCTTCACTGCTCTTTTTCAATTATGCCATATGGTAATGGTAGGCAACTGGTGCACAATCACTTCCATCGTCTGTTTCATCTGACTAATGTATAGATGGGTAAGATTCGTAACATTACGTTGCGGGTACATCTAAAGTGCATATGGAAACGACAGTCATAATTATACACATTCACGTCAATGTTCTACTTCTGTTACAAAAACATCATAAATCAAAGATTAAAGATCACTATGCCTCTACTCACCAACAACACCACAAAAAGAAAAGACGAATCTCTACAACGAAGATGACATCCGATCAAAAAATGGATAACTGACCAGCCGGGTTGTAAAGATACATGAAACTTCACCGTAAAGGCTCTGAAAATACACGGTGTGCGCATGATGGTTCCGCCATTGGAGCTAAAAGGCCCTCAATCTTCCTAGTGAGTAGTGGAAGCATTAACACGTAAACAACAGGCTGCTCACCCAAAGCTGATTACTACGCCAAGGATATGGTTTGGTGATTGCTTTACAATAATTCTTTTTAGACAACCCAACAAAGTTATTACAGTTACCATTGAAAATTTCCGAATTTTACCAGATTATGTGTCGCAAATGTTTATTAGGGAACATGGAGGAAGGAATTGGGAACTGGGTGTTATATTCTAAGGGCTTCCACGTACATTTGGAGCATGGGTAAATGCGGGGTTTTAAAGGTACCGCGCAGAACATTAAGGGTATAAATAACTGTAAACGATAATTAACTGAACGTTCACCACAGTTGATTCACCGCATTTAGCGGAGATCGAGACCTCCTCCGGTCAGCAACAGCTGCCACGGCCGGTCGGCGGTCGGATGTTGTATGTGGGCTGGCTGGCAGAATTCATAGGGCATCTTTACCTCCATGGCGTATGGTGCTGAATTTAACCAAAATGGGGGCAACATGTCCCTCCAGTGCTGATCATGGGCCCTTGCTCCTCGAACGCAAACGAACCAGGCAAACTCGGGCATTCGAAAAATACTAATGTGGATGAGCCAAAAGCTGTTTTTGTTTTACCTGTAGTTAGCAATTTCAGAAATATTTTGCTTCGATCTCAATGCTTACCGTCTAAATGCGTGTCGATGGGCTGGGTGGTTGATCTGATCGCTGTGATTCCACGGATTGATAAGTGCAAAACCACCGATGAATACTAAAACTATATTTATACCCTGACATGTGTACGTACGTACATTGTCCAGACACAAATTGCCCACTAGCCTGTGGGTCGGACCGGCCAGAAGGATGAGGTCAAGCGTGACTCTACACGAGTATTGAGATTGTATAAATTAATTAAATCTGAAATTATATAAATTTATACATTATTGATTTGCTTAAATTAAATGAAACTGAAATTATATCAATTTATAAATTACTGTTATTGTTTAAATTAAATGAAAACTGAAATTATATGAATATATGAATTATTGATTTGTTTAAATTAAATGAAAACTTAAATTATATAAATTTATAAATTATTGATTTGTTTAAATTAAATTAAACTGAAATTATATGAAATATATTAATTATTGATTTGTTTTAAATTAAATGAAAACTTAAATTATATCAATTTATAAATTATTGATTTGTTTAAATTAAATGAAAACTTAAATTATATGAATTTATAAATTATTGAATTTGAATTTGTTTTAACTTTAACATATTAACGATCAATAAATGCCAACATTTTAATTTCACGAACGTGACAAATACCGTAGACTATCTGGGGTAGAAATGTGAGAAATTAGACCTAAATATACTGTTGGGGATATCTGTAATATAAAAATACGAAGGTTTCATTGAGAAGCTGGGGCCGGGAACATTTGCCATTACCGTCCCCACCCTGCGGGCGGTTATCTAATGTGATTTAAAATGATAGCCCCGCCCACACTATTTTTACCATTTTCTGAAGTATGTAACACGTTGGTAAAGGGATATATATATATATATATATATATATATATATATATATAGACTTGTTGGGCCACTATCGGCGGGAAGTCGGCAATACGTTGATTTAATGTTTGCCCTAGCGGTGCAAATGCACTAAATAATAGTGTCAAATTCATGTGTCGAGGAGTGTTTATCACAACTGTACGCCCACCATTTTTCTGAAAAACAAATATTTGAGGTCCAAATTTGGGGATTTTGTTTGTCAATTGTAAGCTTGCAGGGTTAAGCTCCTGGCAATGACGTCGAGGCTCCTCGAACGCACCGTATTCTGTCTTGATAGAGAATTGGCCAATTAATTAGCAAAGCCATCACAGGGCCATTTACCACTCGCATACAAAAGAAACACAAAAGGGATACACTCAGGAACACAATGAATGCACAATACAATGGGTGATTCTGCCTGTGTATAGCACTGCAAGGCGTGGATTATGAGAGTAGTAGCATGACATACAGTGGCTTCAATGTAAGTGCATGACCCTCGATCCAGTCAGTATAAATGAGATCAGTGGATTGAGTACACCAGTGAACCAGTGAACATGTAAATTGATTCGTGTTGGTAGTTGGAGCATATAGAGATGGTTACACTCTTTAACAACTTACAACTATTATTGCGCAACAACAAAGAAGAAACGTTGCCAGGTTGGGATTCGAACCCGGGTTTATTGGCCCAGAATCTTGCGTCTTTATCCGATAATCAACATGGGAAAGGTTAACTATATCAATCCGTGCATTGAATGAATTCATACTTTGTAATTAAATGGATTGTAAATTTATGGTAAAATGTCTATAAATGCATCCATAATTTATACAGTGAAGAATTATTAATATGTATACAGACCACATGTGACCGTTAGCTTATCCTATTTCGTTCTTTGGTTTGCGAGAATATAGCAACAACTTATTCAGCTTTTTGTAAATGCATTCTAATATGGAAAATTATCACGCCAAGTGATATTTTCAATATTTTAATTTTTCAACATTCCTCTTGCACAATTATATAGACAAATTATCCCTAGAAGCTATTTTGTTGCGTAACAATATTTGAATTAAGGGACCTTAGCCAATCTCGCCCACTAACTAGATCCACCCGGAACAATCTAAATTCTCACCCGCAAAAATTCTTGCCCTCATTATTTTTTCCTCTAAGTCTCCCACAAGACCTTTAGAAAAACCTTAACAATAGAAGCCTGGCCACACTAGTTTGATGTAACCGCTTTGCCTGGTTTGGGGCCGGCTGGCCAAATGTTAATCTGTCCACACAATGGAAAGGCTTAATTAGCAGGTCAATGCCCTGTAAACGTTTTTCCTGGTACGGACCGTATAGGCCCAGGTCAGGACTTTTTTAACAAGCTTTTCTTACATTGTATTGTTTTACGGATTCTTACGGGTTTTTTTCTTTCTTTTTTTCCCCTTTTTTTCTTCCTCTGATGAAAAATTTCCCGAAAGTAAAATGTAAAAAAAAAAGTAAATAAATAAACATAAAATTGCTCATTTTTTACATTATTTTCTGAGCATGTAATCACTCTTGCTGTTGTGGTAATTTTGGCTCTAAAATGCCTTGGCTTTTTCAGAGTTCATGAACGCTTGTCCAACTCCAACGCAGACGCCGTTCACCACATGCCAACAACACGTGGAATCTGTGCATGTACATGTACATTCTGTGTACAATAGACACAATCGGCGACCAGAGTCACGTGACTCATAGTGGGTATAAAATGTAAACAAACCAAGCAAGCGACGCGCAGTGTATAGAAAAGCATGGATTCTTCCGAGTGCTTCTGCTGTACAAGGCACATCATAGATGTTGCATTTGTTGGTTGGAACACAAGTTTAAGTTCTCTAAATCGATCGGAGACGTTCCCAATTTTAATTTCCAAACATTACGCACATTATCAATGCGCGAAGAAGTTTTATCCGGAACTTGGGCAACTACTCGGCCACCACTCAATTTGGGGCGATCTTCAATGTTTGTTCAACTCTTTTATATAAAAATACACCACAGACTTTTAAAAAAAAATGAAATTTTCACAACTTTAGAAAAATTCAATGTTGAAAACGTAACATTTTCCAGTCGGCAGCAAAGAACGTCAATGTCGCTTTTTGGGGACCTTCGTATTTTAACGTTTTCGACTTAGTGTTCAACCGAGTTTGCGTCACTAAATGATCGATATCTTCACAACGATCGCAGTTTAGTGGATGAAAATTACATATTAGTTATTCCTCACCTCAGTAAAGTATCCATTTTCTATCTGAAGCGATGTGGATTAAACAGATTTTTTAATTTGCAGCTATCCAGAACCGGGAAAATCAGAAACCGGGAAAACGACTGTTAGTAAATACAGTAGAGTAGTACGCCAGTCTCCTACGACTTTGGCAAAGTCACAAAACATTACGTGAATTCCAGAGCCTAAATTGCACAGAGATTCTAGAATGAATATAACATGATTTTGAACATTCAGTTTGCCTTCCCTTGCCATTCAGCTATCAATGGGTCATTGTTTTAAAACCCTCCATGGAGACCCTATGTTTATACACAGCGCACTGATGTTTGTTGTTATTTTGTACCCACTGTACATCACATGACCACTTGTACTACTAGCTCGAAGTCGCCGATTGTGTCTATTATATTAGTGTGACCGAGATCCCCCAGTCAAGCCAACGTGCTGTTATTGATTGGAAGCTCTTCTTTTATATTGTGAAAATATTTTGACGAGTGCATTCGCGTTTCGTCTGTGGGGTTGGGGTATTAGACTAAGAGCTTTGTACTCGCCTTATACATAATAGTCTGATATACCCAAGCTCATGAAGGAGATGGAAAAGGTTGGGAGCCATAATTTTAGTTGATCCCCTCCGGCATTGGTTCTGTGGTATTAATACAATTCTGTCTGTTCACATCGTCATTCTAACGTTTTACCATAAATGCCAGGGGAAACACCCATACCATGTTTAACTATCTGGTATAAAATAAACTGCAGTAAATATTCGCGCGGGTTGCCTCTTGATATATAGCTACATTGAACACCGTTCAGATTTCCCTTATGTGAAGAGTTTGATTTCTCCGTTAATTTCTCCTGTTAAATAAACTCAGAGTTGTACCACCAGTTCTTTTCAGAACTAATTACTACTCAATTGAGATTCCACATGGTGTCACCGCAATTAGTCTTACTTATCATCCTCACCATGCAAAGCTACAAGTTTTACCAAAGGACTAGCTTGACACAGCCAGACAGCCGTCATAACCTGAGGACTGCCGCTTCATCACTGCTTTCCAGGTGAGTCTCACGATAATACTGGGAGAATGGCCCTGTAGTTTTTGCAGGCGAGATTGGCGAGGGTCCCTAAACTAAAAACTACTTGATTTTATTTTCATCTTGAAAGCGTTTAAATTACAAAACTAATTGTAATAGCCATCATATTAATTCAATTTATAATTTGTTATACAAGTTACGTAAGCATATCCAAATACCACACCCAAAGTTAAACCTAAGACACCGTAAAATGTTATTTAATTTCACTTATAAAAGTATTTTTATTTACTGGCATGATAGATTTTCCTTGACAAGAATATTGTTCAGTCCCCGGCAACCTTGGAGTAAAAACTGGGAGTGAAAATATAACACCAAATATTTTGTTAAATTGTACTAAACAAATCAGGATTCACACAGACTATATATTGTTTAGTGTGGAGAATGCTCCTTTACGCTGTCCCTGGATACACATTCTATTTTTAGCTTCGTAGATTCATTTGCAGATGTAAGTTTGGACCTTCACGCAGTTAGGAGTTTGACCTCAAATCCATTCTCGTTGAAAGCAGATCCCTGTTTTCAAAATATTGTTTATTACCGAGTAATACTTACATTGCTATATAAATATAATACATGTAACTTGAAAACAAATATACGGTGTCATTTACATGTATATTACTTTATATTTAGTTTGTTATCTCCATCATTTGATAGGCGTAGTGGTAATTATTTTGGTGTTATGCCCATTTTCTATATTTCGTCTATTCTTGTTCGCTACATGGCTTTCCCCTGAGCTAGCCATAGGCTATTTCCGGAATCTGTGGTGAGTGTAAATTTCTGTATTTTTGTGGCGAAATGTGAGATATTTTATGACATTTGTTTTATTTTGTTGCAGACAAAGTGATTACCATTGCACCTAGGGATTATTGTATAGGATTATTTTATGAGGATTATTCTATAGGGATTATTATTGTATGCTGATCATTGTACAAGGATTATTTCCATGGACTAGTGGATTACTTCTTCTTGGGATTATCTTGTGGGATTATTTTGAACTATTCGTGAACTGTTCGTGAACTGTTCTCGCGTGGATTTCGTACTAATTATTTTCGTGAACTGTTTTTCGTGGATTGTACTTGTGTTGATTACTTCCATGCTGATTATATATGTGCTGGATTATTTTAGATCGTGACGTTACTTTGATTGAACTGATTTGAACTGTGATGTTCAATAAATTCTCCAATGACAATTTGATGAGATTTAAATCAGATATTTTTTTTGTAAATTCGTGTGACGTGTATGAACAAAGCACACTCATCCTAAATAATTTTGTGACCAACCCCCCTCTTCAGCTGTGATACCACAGCCTGGGTTTCACTACATTAGCATTAGTTCATTTCAACCCTTTCACGAAATATATCATAAAATTAAATGTCGGACCCTGTTATAATCTCAATTATAACTCCTTTACGGTGGTCCGACCATGGTTGAATCACTCTTCTAATTTAATCCAAATTCTCTGCAAGTTGATTATGCAAACTAAACTGTTTTACAGATTAACAGTTGCGGTTCTAGATCGCTGTATACCCTTGTGTATACTGTATGAATGGTCTGGGCTAGACTTCTGTCCTTTAGACGTCCTTGTAAATAAGGCAGTTATACGGAGCCCCTAAAGGGACATATGATGAAAACAAATTTACGTGCGAAGAAATAATTTGCGTTCTTTATTTCGTGCGCTCGAAATCATTTCGTGCTCACGAAATCATTTCGTGCACTCGAAGTAAGTTATTTCGTGCGATCGAAATCATTTCGTGCACTCGAAATATAATATTCGAAATCATTTCGTTCACTCGAAATAAATTATTTCGTCTCCTCGAAATCATTTCGTTCCCTCGAAATCATTTCATGCTCTCGAAATCATTTCGTGCGCTCGAAATACTTTATTTCGTGCGCTCGAAATAAATTATTTCGTCCCCTCGAAATCATTTCGTGCGCTCGAAATCATTTCGTGCTCTCGAAATCATTTCGTGTGCTCGAAATCATTGCTGCTAAATGATGACACAATTCACATAGGCCCTATTTTAGGAGTTACCCATTGATATCCAGCGAACGCAGATATTTCAACGCACGAAATGATTTCGAGCTCACGAAATGATTTCGAAATCATTTCGCGAGCGCACGAAATAAAGAACTCAAATTATTCCTTCGCACGTAAATTTGTTTTCATCATATGTCCCTTTAGGGGCTCCGTACAGTTATGCACATTCCTTTTAATTAAATAGACTATACGACTATTTGCTGTTGAGTGTATAAACAACTGTGACCTTTGCCCTCAGTTGAACACAGAAGTTTTAAACACACACACATAACGATTATCATGTTCGAACCTATGCTTTAATGTAAAAGAGTGAAAAACCCACTCTTTTATAGAGCTATATGGCGGAGAATTCTTTTTGGAGTGAAACCCACTCTGATTCGAGTGAAAATACAGTGAAAGGCTACCAATTCACTCTTTATACACTACCAATTTTACTCTTTATCCACTCCAAAAAGACTTGTCCGCCATAATAGCTCTTTGAAAGAGTGCTTTTTTCACTCTTTACATTAAGAGAGTGGTAATTACCAATACCTTGTTTTTCTTCAAAAAGTGACAATTTCCCACAGAAAGATCCGACAGAAACACAAACAGATTGTACCATGTTGGGCCGTTAAGGCCATCAGACCTGCACAACCTCACAGATTATCGCTTGCAATAGGAAAACATCCACATGTTATCTGTCCGTGTTATTAACTAGACTGTTTATAAGCGTGGATAACCATCACCTCTGTGGGTAAATTGATGTATCTAACTTGAGACTTATCCTCGTAGCGAGACAGCATCCAGTGCCACAAATCGTCCAGATACTCCCCCTGCTCCATATCTGGAATCATGTCCGTTTCTCCAAACAAAGTTTTACAATACACTGGGAAAACAAACAAAACTAGAAAATCAATTCGTTCTAGATGACTTCAAACATACATGGAATTAGATGTTGGAAATGTGTATCTTTTCATTTAGATTCAACATTAATATTTCCATTTATTATTGGAGTATGCAGGAAAGACAGACCAAATTAATGTTTGTAATTTTTAAATGTTAAAAAGGATTAGAACAAAACAATCGTCCATTCATATTTATCCTTCTGAACAAGCTTCATATATAGCCAAAAGCCATCACGTATAGAATTAGAAAGGTTTTTCAACAGCTCGATAGATCTCCAAATTTGAGGATCGCGTAAACGAATGCACTTACATTTTGCTCGCATTTCCGATAGTTTTTCATGACATTGGAGTTCGGATTTGACATTTGTCCAACCACATGAGTTAAACAGCTCTTCATTTTCTGCAATTGTTTGATTCCACGGAGTAAATAGAGACTTGTAGCCCTGAAATAAAAACACCAAAAGAAGAAATTTATTATTTTTTCGATGAATCTATTGCTCTCCTGAAGACAATCAGAACAAACTGTTCGAAAATTTGAGTTTTCAAACAAGTGGCTCTTCTCAAAACCACCACATTTGTACAGCTCATTATAGAATAGTGCTACCACAAACCTTCATTAGAACAATAATTATCATACCTTAGTATAACCACACCACCGAGGATGATTTGATAAGAACGACACTGCATCCTCGAAAAATGTAGTACGATTGGCCACGATAATAAGTGCTTCACCACCTGGCTTTAGACAGGCAAGAATGCTCTTCAGTGCCTTTGGTACGTCGGGAACCCAGTGAAGAACAAAGAAGCAGACGACTTTGTGGAATCTTTCCCGCCAGTCCGGATTGTCACCAACGGTCTGGGCGTCTCCCAAGCAGTATGTTATATTAGGTGCCGAGTTGTTCTGACAAGCAATGTCTATCATTTCTTTTGATGAGTCAATACCTTGTTAAGTATTAATGTGGAGATATACAAAAACATTTCAAATGTCAATTAAACTGAACTGAATTTTCATCCCAATGTTAAAAGATTTCTGAGTATTTTTGGGATGAAAAGTTGGTCTATTTTCAGGAATGCATTTTCTTAAGCATCATGTTTTTGTAGTGTTAAGTTTAATTCATTCATGCCCCATATTTAAGATAATAGAAAGTATGGCATGATGTGGGTGTGAAAATTTCAGAAATTTCCTTTAAAATACCGGGCGAAACATCTTGAAGGGAATATTTTGTTAGTACCTGTCATACCCTTGACCATTGCTGCTATTGATTTGGTCTCATTGCCCGTTCCACAGCCCACATCCAGAACCGTATCATCAGGTCTGAATGTTAGCTTACTGATATTGAGCATTATTTTTGCGTGCTGGACGAAACGTCCGTCTCCGTTGTAGTCACTGATCGCTGAAAAATTCATTGTGCTCCTGGTAAGATTTATATTAAAATATAAAATAATATAAAGAAATAAAATGCATTAGGTATAAAATTTGTTAATATTTAAAATAATAAAAATAGTAATAATCTTTTCTGTAAATACTTTTGTAATTTTTAAGAAAATGCAATACATAACCAGTTCGAATTTAGAAAAGAGTACTCTCTCTTAAAATTTAGAATAATTACACACAATATGAATACAATTTCAATATTTTCTATAATGACAATACAACGTATTAAATTGAAACTTATGCATGTCCAATACAACCAATACAATAAGCCTACAGTAGCCTACATTGCATGATGATCATAGAACGGAGGAAGGAACAAAAGAGACCTACATCTGAGCTGACCGTGCACAAAATGGTCGGGCAAATTCCGCAAATACGTAACGTGGGTTGGCCAAAGCTGTTCTTGTTTTGTCCATACCATGCCTGTTAGTGTTATATCTAAGGGTTCTTTCACTCGTAAATAAATAGACTCACCGTAGTTCTTGTTTACTGTCAAACTCGTGTTGTGGGACCCTTTATTGTTATTAACGTCATATACACAACGTGTGGTTTGTGCTATATAGGCCTATAGTAACATGTAGTTCACTCAACACAACGATAACAAAATGGGTAAATTTTCTTACCGTCTTAATTAATATACACAATCGGCGACCGGAGTCACGTGACTCATAGTGGGCTTAAAATGTAGTAGTATGTCAGATGGGGGTTCTGGGCCACTTTGCTCCCCGACGTGTTTTGTGAGCGAGGATATTTAAAAAAGGGTGGGATTTTGTTAGAAATGTTATTTTTATTAGAAGAAAGATTTTTTTTTTTTTAAATCACTTTTGTGAAAAACGATTTTAAAAAATATGATATAGGTTTGTTACAAACGATATTTAAAAAAAAATCTATTTTGTGAAAAACGATTTTGTTAGAAACGATATTTAAAAAGATTTATTTTGTGAGCGAGTATATTTAAAAAAAGGGTGGGATTTTGTTAGAAATGTTATTTTAATTAGAAGAAAAAAAAAATTCTAGATCTTTGAGCACAACGAGCGCGGGGAGCAAAGTGGCCCAGAAGCACTTTGCTGCGCTCCGTTCCCCCATCTGACATACTACTGGGGGCGCGTAGTTGATGATGATTGAAAAAGGGGGTGGGTGGTAGTGGTTGATGACGTGATGAAATGTAAAAAATCTAGCTCGCTAAAAAAGATATTGGTTTTAGTCGCTAAGAAATTGAAATAACGATTCGATATTATCTAGATATATAGTAAAGATGATGACGAGAGCGATGATTCCTTGCGAATGGCTTTTAGTTGGCAAAAGAGAAAAATGTAGTAGACTAAGTGTGAGTGGCGATGTATATTGTCCACTTCATTTGTGGCGTATTCGACACGGTCAAAGTATACCCGCTGCGTGTCGAAAATGTAAGATTGGCACAAAATCAAAAGTTAATTTATGTGCGAAATGCGGTAATGTATTAGCATTAAATAATTTAAAACGCGTTGAAGCAAAAGCTAGACGACATTATAATATAGTGATGAACGAGTTGATAGAGAATATATATAAAATTTAAAAATTATACGGCGGGGGCCTCGTATCCTCGTTAAATCTGGATTTATTTACAGTCAAGTTTATTTTAAATTCATAAGTTTTTCTATAAGATCTTTTTTTTGCTGATCTAAATTAACATTTTTATCGACATTGTCATTTTTAGGAGCTGCGGGTAGAGCCGCCGTACGGATATTTTCTTTCATTTTAGAAAATTTATCTCGTTCTTCGCAGATTAGTAAAAATTCATCTTGGGTAATGACACCGTCTTCGATCGCTTTTGAAACGTGATTTTCGATCGTGTTGAGTTTAGATGATGCTAAAACTCTAATTTCATCGTGTTTTTTAGCTTTTTTAGATAATTTATATTTCGCGTATCTGAGAGCAAACGCCGCACCACCTAACCATAAAGCTAAACCTTCTAAAACAAGCCCAACCGGCGCTGCTATAACGCTGGCTATACTTGCGATTCCAACGGCTCCCGCTCCCATACAGCCCAATTCAGCGAGAGTTTCTACGATAAGTACAAGTTTTGATGATTTTATTAAATTTTTTATACGTTTTCTCGCGCTCGTTTCTTTCAACTCGTAATTCTTTTTGAATATCGTTGATTTTTTGTAAACGAAACGCAGCGGCGTTAAGCTCTTTTTCACCGTTAAAAGGATTCGTAGTCGGTAACGTTGGATAAATTCTAGTTGTTTCGCTCATTGTTTTTTTATTAATAGTAAAAAGATTTAAAAATTTTAATTTAACGACCAAGTTTTAATTTTAATATCGTAACAGATTCCCGTTTCTAAAGAGCCGAAAAAGGTCGCTTGTACAAAAACTTTTTTTCTGTAGTTTTCTATTTTGAAGCAAATTCCACATTCTATATGTTTCGCTTCCATGAACACTACTAGCTCGGAGTCGCCGATTGTGTCTATTGCACAGAGATTCTAGAATGAATATAACATGATTTTGAACATTCAGTTTGCCTTCCCTTGCCATTCAGCTATCAATGGGTCGTTTTAAAACCCTCCATGCAGCTCCTATACACAGTGCACTGCTGGTTTGTTGTTATTTTGTACCCGCTATACATCACGTGACCACTACTAGCTCGGAGTCACCGATTGTGTTTCGATGCCGATGAGCCTAGCTGTAGTTAATCTGATCTCTGTGATTCCATGGGTTTATAATAATTCAAAACTTCCGAGGAATACGTACACGAAACAATGTATACATTGTCCAGACACCAATTGTGAGGTCTGGGAACGGCCAGGAGGACGAGATCAAGCATGAATTTATAAATTATTGATTTGTTTAAATTATATACTTAAAAGTATATAATATATTTAAACTGATTTATATAAATTTGAATTTGTTTTAATACGGCAGTCAGTTGAAATAAAAGATTAAAACAATGCATTTCATTTAAAGAATCATTTCTCATTTTATTTTGTGCGGGTTTTTTTTGGTTTTTTTTGGTTTTTGTTTTTTGTTTTTTGTTTTTTACACCGTACAAATATGCTTGAAAGTAGTCTTCATTGGCGGATCCAGGGGGGCGGGTTAAGGGGGGCTGTAGCCCCCCCCCCCCTAAAATCGTAAAAAAATTAAATAAAATGTTAAAAAAATAAGAGAAAGAGAGAGAGAGGGGGGAGGGGAGGGGAGAACGCACTCTCATTTCCCCCTCACTGTGCTTTGTTTTTCTCTCCCTTTGATGATTTCTTTGTAATTTTTGTAGTACTGAAAAATAATTGTTTTTGATTCTCAGCCCCCCCTAAAAAAAATTCTGGATCCGCCCATGGTCTTGTATGCGATGTACGTACTGTAGATTTTAAATGCACGGGGAAGTATCATTTCTGCCCGCATTAAAGATATATCATGCATTGTTCAGCTATGTTAGTTGGTTTAACAGTTATTAATGGCCCAAATATGTTTATAACGGGACCAACCATCAAGAAATTTCATATTTACTGTCAAACCACTATGCATATTTTGATTATTTTGAAACAAATGTGTCATTTAAATAATTTGATTCCTTTCCTGAAATATAATAGCAATGTGTTAATACTGAGTTGGTGATTTATTTTATTTTATTTTATTTATTTATTTCAAGACGATCAATGGATAAATATGATGGGGAAATGAAATATGGGATAAATACTGATTTAAGTGGACACACTTAAAAATCTCTCAAAAACCTATGTCCTATTGCAAGAAAATCTCAGTAAAACTACAAATAAATCTCTAGGTTGTATTGTAGGCCATCGATAATTAGTTTGGACCGACGATGCCTCCTTAGTCCATATGAAGGATAATTTTATATCCAATAAATAATGAATTAGCTGTTGCAAACTGCTTACCAACCTAAAGGACCTGTATTATAAAATAAATGCAAAATAATGGTTACTGGCCTTACGTTTCGAACCTAGCAGGTTCTTTCTCAAATGCAAAATGGACAATATAAATTATATATCCAATAAAATGGTCAAGGGCAAAAACAACCATACGTTTAGGAAAAGATTTTGGTCAGGGAAATTAATGGAAAGTAATTGAGCTTTAAATTGTACGTTGGCGCAACTTGGCGAGGTAAGGTAAAACAAAAAATACATGTGATCGATGATATCACGACCTCGTCATACGTGCCGCAATCAGTTTCAGTATTTTTTTTGTTCGCTATTTTAACGGCAACTTTCATCGGAACATTGCTTTTTTTTACTTGATGACGTGAATATAAATGCTGTAAATGACACATTTCTCGAAATAGTCGTGAGAAATATGGTTTTACACTGTAAACGAAATTAATTTATGGTGGACGGCCCCGCCATAAAATACTTTTGGCATTTTTTTACAGTTAAACCAAGCTTCTGACAAATATTTTGTGAAATATCTCATTTGGAAGTATTTGTAAATCCTTTCTAGAAGGAAATTATCAATGTTCCAATGAAAACACATATTTCCGGAAATTGCCGGTAAAGCACGGGTGGTACATCTTCACGGTGATAATACTGAAAATGCATGTAGAGTAGGTTGTGTACATTGCTATGTGAAAATGGATCATCAGCTCGAGTTTTATTTCTGGAAAATGACAACATGTCAGATGGAATAACTTCTCAGGATGTTTGGTTTCATTATCATCTTAATAAAATCTAGAAAACCTTTATATAATAATTGTCTATTTTTTCATTTTTATTTATTTTTTGGGTGGGCAATTGCCAATGGTGTACACACCCTATAAGCTGACAGTTTACCAAAAGTATCCACAACAACCTTCGTAGAAAATTGATATTTACAAAATATTTTTTCATGAAATAAGTGTTTTCTTTGTTATTACCATATGAAACTAAATCAACTCTGTGATTAGAATATTTGTTATGATTCCACTGCCACATCCAGGGAGACGTCTCTTATTAATAATTTCTTTCGACTCGAACAATGAATCCATAGCTTGAGATTGCATCACAGTATCTGTCTCGGCAATAGGTCATTACGGTTAAGATTAAACCTACAACTTCTGAAAAGGAATCGTGTTTTGTTGCTCATGCAATTGAGGTATATTGTGAATATGGTCCCATATCAATGCCTTGGGTTTGGGCTTTCCACCTTTGAGCAAATTTGATAAACTTGCTCTTGAAAGATCAATCAAACATAATTACACTTTTGCACAAGTGGTTCTTTGTAGGTGCGAATATCTGAAAAAATGATTGGTTTAACCACCAGAACTTGAACAGAAAAAAGGTAATATTAAAATTAACTTTTCACTGTGTGTGTAACATTGCATAATATTCATGGATACACGTAAGTGACTTTTGAGATGTTACATTCAATGGGAGTTTATGTAGTGTGGTGCACAAAAACAACAGGCTCTAGGTCGTCTTCCTGCATTACTTAGTATCAACATTGTGTACTTTGCAAGCGTGGATAATCATAAGTTCCTTTGGATATCTAATGTGTCCAGGCTGAGACTTATCACCGAAGTGAGAGAGCGCCCAGTCGTATAAGTCATTCAGATAATCATCATGCTCCTCCTCAGGTATTCTTGCCGTTGTTCCCAGTAAAGTCTTGAATAGCACTGTTGAAAAAAATATCCACAAATTATCAGCTCTTTTCTTACAGTGAACAAACTCCTGAAGTAGTGTACAGTACACTCTGAAAAAATAGGCTATTCATCGATTTCCAAACGATAGTTGACGGTCAATTCAACCAAGAAAATTGTTGGGTAAACCAAGAATCTTGCATAGGCCTAAACCAGTAATCTGACAAATTATTTCGCTAAATTACTTAATTATAGGTAATTTATTTCATTTCTACAAGGAAAAAAGTGCTATACTGATTACAACATTGCCGGTATCATAAAGATTCACAAAAAATAAACATCGTTAATCTGTTACTAGGTAAAGTGAATCTGTTACTAGGTAAAGTGAATCTGTTACTAGGTAAAGTGAATCTGTTACTAGGTAAAGTGAATCTGTTACTAGGTAAAGTGAATCTGTTACTAGGTAAAGTGAATCTGTTACTAGGTAAAGTGAATCTGTTACTAGGTAAAGTGATACTCTTGTCATTTGAATAAGCTTCGTAAAAGTTTTATATTTACATTTTGTCTGCGCTTCAGATAAACCCGAGTCATCTTTGTTTATTTCACATTGCACTTGCGTCCATCCCAAGGTTTCCAATAGTTCTTCAGTTTCCGTGACTGACTGATCCAAAGGATACACTGAATATTTGTAGCCCTGAAAAGAGAAAAGACAATAGACCTTTGTCATGCTTTGGCTATCTTTGTCCGATTCCCTGTATAATTATATCACTGATTATTTGATATATGGATGAGTCCAGACTATTTTCCGTTCCAGCTTCGGTTTAGTCACTTGGTTTGGCTTTACTGTAATAAAGGTCTATATTATGAATTAAGTTGAAGAGTCGCGAAGTCTGGTTTTATAACTTTGTAGTTATTTGATAGTTTGACGCTACTTTTTACCTGCGGGAGGGTGAGCTGAAATTTGAAGGGATGTTTGAAGGGGGCATTGTGTGGCAGTAATTTGGTTCCAAGATAAGTTTGAAATGCAGCTTGCCCGGAGTCGCCAGTGGGATGGTCGATGAGATTGACAGCGTGTCTTTCATTTCAATATGTGTAATTCATAGGTACCTTTACATAAATCCCCCACCTGGGATGATCATTTAAGCAGTGGCGCACCCAGGATTTGATTGGGGCTCAAAATATTTTTATTTGAAATCAATATGGAGAGAGACATGGCTGACCCAAACCATAACCGCTGGCGCGGCTGCAGCCATGTCCCTAGTCGTGCTCGTCAGTGAACCTACGGCACATGTTAAATGTTTCCTGGTGGTTTCTAGTCATATTTTTATTTGAAATCCAATATGGGGGAGAGACATGGCTGACCCAAACCATAACCGCTGGCGCGGCTGCAGCCATGTCCCTAGTCGTGCTCGTCAGTGAACCTACGGCACATGTTAAATGTTTCCTGGTGGTTTCTAGTCATAAAAAGAAGACATTATGGCATGATTCGGACTCGTAGGGTTTTACCTTCCATATAATTTCCTCCTCTTGATGTAAAGAACTTGAGCTTGTTTCGTCTGCAAGATTTCTATAGTTAAATACTTTCATTGCGTGGACGTAAAGTTTGTGATCATTCCGGGCGGAGCTAAATTTTTTCAAACACGAATTTGGCGGCAAAACCAAATCCCAATATTATCCAATCGGTGTTTGCTAAAAGAGTGTCACATAATCTTTGTAAATTAAAACCCCAATCCTGGGCCATTGTGTACAAACTGGAAAGGAGTTGATTATAATGCGGGCGTGTTTAAATTTTACGAGTAACCTCAACGACAGTCAACGACCTCAACAAGAGAAACGGACAACAGAAAATGAAAATAAAATTAAGTAAAGCTGCTCCCTGATCAGGGTGCACCATGGCAGGGGAGAGAATGTGTAAAAATGCTTGTTATATATACTGGTGGCCCTTCAAGCTTACATGCACATGCATACGCAACGCCGTAAAATATACTAGTGAGTGGAATAAATGGAAAACTTTTGGAGGGGAGCTTGAGTCTCCTGAGTCCCCATCCCTTGTACCACTGCCCTATACTCCTTGCCGAACTCCTCTGTAGACAAGACTTGGGCTCAGATTTTGCTCTCTTTCCTGGCTCCTTCTTTAAAAAAAAAAAAAAAAACATCAGCGGGCCCGTGGGGGGGGGGGCTCGAGCCCCCCCAAGCCCCCCCCCCCCTTGGGTGCGCCACTGCATTTAAGAACAATGAAGCCGCCGAAGTGGTATTGGCACGATTGGCCACGATAATAAGTGCCTCACCACCTGGCTTTAGACAGGCAAGAATGCTCTTCAGTGCCTTTGGTTTGTCGGGAACCCAGTGAAGAACGAAGAAGCAGACGACTTTGTCGAATCTTTCCCGCCAGTCCGGATTGTCACCAACGGTCTGGGCGTCTCCCAAGCAGTATGTTATATTAGGTGCCGAGTTGTTCAAACGGGCAACATCAATCATGCTCTCTGATGGATCTATGCCTTTGAAAGAGAAAAACAAATTTATCGAAAAGTGACAAAGTAAACAGTACATTAAAAAAAACTCAACGATCAATCAGCAATTTACAAATTATTTTAAAGTATAATTCATATATAAGTCATATGCCCTACGCCTATATACCTACTCTACTCTAATTTGTATTTCCTCTGCTATTGCGTCATGTGTAACTTGTTAAAAGGTAGCAATTACTATTAAACAGCGTCTTGAACTGAGACTAGATATACCTGCGCAATGTGACAGAAACGCGCAGAGAACTACACCTATATCATTTAAAATGATAACCGTGTTACCGTGGTCATCTATATGCGGCCTTCTTCGTCTGATTTCCTGTTCGCAAGTTAATAATGTCGGGCATTTTAAAGCGCTCTTAAACAAGGTATCAGAGCGCTGTACATTATTACCCCTGCTCATCAGGCGCATAAATCATTCCAGAAACCATCTCAGCTCCCTGGGATGTATACAGCTCAATTGCTGCCATTTCGGCGCATATGGGCTAATCAAACACAACAACCAACTCTGCCCTCACAGGTACCCATTTACTCCTGGGTGGAGAGAAGCAATTATGGTAAAGTGTCTTGCTCATATAAGGAGCCAGACTATTTTCCTACCAGCCTACGGGTTTGGTCACGTTGATTTGTATACGGAGAAAAGAAAACAAGGATAGATTTCTCCCATTCAATCCTTGTGAACAAATTCATCTCGGCTGGGCCACCTTATCAGAATTGTGGGTTCGAATCCTGGCTGTGACCGTGGTTATTGTGTCCTTGGGTATATATGGGTACCTAGCTGTATTGTGTCCTTGGGTATATATGGGTACCAAGCTGTATTGTGTCCTTGTGTATATGTGGGTACCTAGCTGTATTGTGTCCGTCCTTTGGTATATATGGGTACCTATAGTTGTGAGGATACAGAATGGATATTGTGTTTGATTAGCCCTGTAGCGCCAACAATGGGCTGAGAAAGATTACTGGAATGATATTTGTCCAGTGACCAGGGGTACATTACCGTATGTGAAGGGCAATATAAGAATGAAATATTATTATTATGATTATCATAAGAATTGTTTGAAAAGGAAATATTTTTATAATAACCCCACGTACCTGTCACACTTTTGACCTTTGCTGCTATAGATATGGTCTCATCTCCCGTTCCACAGCCCACATCCAGAACCTCATCTTCAGGTCTAAATGTAAGCTTACTGATGTTATGCATTATAATTGAGTGTTGGAGGTGTCTACCACGGTAATCATTGCTGGCTGAACAATTCATTATGATCCTGCCCCAAAAGCAAACAATAAAATTGTTTTAATAATAGGACTCACAATGCCCTGCATTGTTCTTCAGTTTATACAGAAGCTCATTGCTAGAATGGGCAACAATGAACTTCTCCAGTAAGTTTACTGGTTCGTGTTTCGCTTTTGGATGCATTCATATTCAAATATTAATGGTTAGCAGGGAAAAGTTATCTAGCTGTTGTATACATTTATGTGACGGTTTAGAAAGATACCCCCCCCCTATTTAATTTTCATTAGTTCCTTTAATATGTAGCCTAGTAGTTCCTATAATCGACTTCACCAATATCCCTATACGCCACTATTGTTATTTAAATTATGTTATACGGTCCAAGTGGCAAAATAAATAAATTTACAAAATAAAAATGGCAGATGGAAGCCTTTGTTAGGTAGAAAAGGTTACAATATACCCTCATAGCATGGCCATTGTTGTTGATTCGATCCCTGAACGCAAGGACACATCACTGACCGTCGGCCAACGCTACTTTTCTGCAAGTCTAGGTTTGGCTAGTGTGACAAATATGTTTGGTACTTTGGCAAATTTGACGTCGTCACATCGAATTGGAATCAAACATTATAATCTATCAACAAGTCGTTTGAGAAAGCCGACTTACTGTCATCTCCAGAACCCACTCACAGGAACCCAATCCCCCCAGTCATGCATATAGTTTACACTGCATAGCTGCCTACTTAAATCATGCATGGGTATATTTTCAAAGCAGCAGTGTATCCAGAACTTTTTCAGTGGGGGGGGGGGACACCGGGGGGCATTGCTTTTCAGTGGGGGCCCAGGGGGTATGGATTTTTCCCTTTTCTTTTTCTTTTCTTTTTGGGGCACTATCGGGATTTTTTCGTGGGGGGCAGCTGGGGGGCACTGGAAATTTGTGGGGGACACGTGCCCACCAGGCCCCCCGCGGCTACGCCGCTGTTTCAAAGTCTTAATACTGACACGCAAACAGATGCACACACGGATCAGCACCAGCTAGACTATCTCCCAGAATATTATTCAAGGAGTACGTACCACCCCCAGTGGCGTAGCTGGCTATGTTCGCCAGGGGGGGCGAATCGGATCCCAGGGGGCCCACCAAAAAAATGACTGTACAGATTTTTAGGGCCCCCTCTTTACCTGGGGCCGTGGGCAACTACCCTTTTGCCCTTATGTAAAAGCGGCCCTGTATACAGGGCCGGATTTATAAGGGGGAAATTGCCCCGGGCCCCCCTGCCAGAGGGCCCCCAGACTAAGGACTTCCTTTATATAAAAAAATGTAATAATTATGAAATTAGTTTTATATTTTTTTCGAAGAAATGCGGTTTATCATTCATTTTAGTTCATTTTTTATTTGTCATGTAATTTAATTTCTATGTCGAGGGGCCCCCGAACCTGAAGTGCCCCGGGCCCCTCAAGGTCTAAATCCGGCCCTGCCTGTATAGTCCTGCCTGCTGGTGGGCCCGTCAGTCAGTCCCATAAGCATGTGAAAAAAATTCGCATGTGTTAGGGGGCCCACTTATTCTGGAACTGGAGCCAGGGGGGCGGCTGCCCCCCCCCCCCCGCTAGCTACGCCACTGACCACCCCCAAGAAATCTTCAACGTCCAGCTGCCGCCTTCCAGTTTGCATCACCTGGACTATGGAGTAATCTTCACAACAATTTAAAACAGTTTAAAACACTACATAAAACTTACCTGTTTACTCACAGAAACGCATAGAGACGTCTGTATAATGCACGACAATATAAGTCCTGATGGCCTCATCACGACCACAGGGCACTGATCTCTATTATCAGTGCCACAGGGCGACAGACAACAATCATGCGAGGGAGATTTCTTTTGTCAATAACGTCATGTGGCCTATCATAATAATCCGTAGGTATATGATCTATGACTGAGTGCCAGTGTGCGTCTGCCAAGGCTAAGTATAGTCTTGGTTCAAGACTGTGTTTGTATGTTTTTGATACGCGATCCATACCCGCACGACCCACGAGGGCCCTACACGAACGGTTCTTGAACCAAGACTAGGTTAAGCACGACGAACCGTGGCATTTTATTAAAGGGACAATATCGTCACGATCAAGTAGGGCATGGAATCGGTGTGTTAGTTTTAGATTAACCCAGAGATAATACCCCAAATGATAAGGTCATATTACCTTTGCTGCTACATAAATGAGCCAGTAATAATGTTCAGACATTGTTTTTATTCATTATATTACATAACCAAACTGTTTTATGCTAGCTTATATCGTTCACGAGAAAATAGTGAAAATGCACAGATTTGTTTGTATTCCAACATTCTAAAGTACCGTACGTACTCTCTCCTAAATTCGAATTGGACTTTTCTTAAAAATGACAGCACTTTGGACATCCCATGGAAGATTACTGAGAACGTTTTACATTTCACTTCGACCATTTTGTTATTTATAAATTACCAACCCGACGTTACCTTTAATTATATTCACTGGGCTAAGGTCAAACCATGGTTAAACCACAGACCCTCCAGTGAACAAACTGTCCAGCTCACTGATTAATAGAGATCAGTGGTCTAGCTGCACTCGTGACCCCGCAAGGTCATGTTGCAGTACGTATTTTAAGGACTTTTTACGCGAATGAATACAGGAAGTCTATATAAAATATGCACTTTTTTTTGTTTGTAAAATTAATCTAAAGCATCTTAAAGCCTACCTCACTCGGCCCGGTTTAATTTCAGATCGGGCAGTTTTTACTAGTACCATGGAGGTAGAATTAGAAGGAGTTGGAACGAAAACCCCAACCAATAAGGATCATTACGAAGCCTGGCGAGCTTACCGCTTTCCTGCATGTACTAGGAAGTACATGCATGACAATGACTGGAGTACACACTACAGTTCACTGGTGAAAGTTCTCTGGTCCCCCAGCTCCATTCATGTGTTTACGGTTACCAGGGAAGTTTCTGGTGAAAACGTTTTGAGCAAAATGGCGGGAAGAAAAACATATTGTTACGAATCTTATACCCTTTGATTTTGATAAATATTAGCACCCCTTATAGTTCACTTCTTCCACTTCCAATATTTTGCTGACGATGCAATTTCAAGCAGTCTAAGTCCCAGGGTTGTTTCCCCAGACCCTCGATTGTCCGCTATGAATATGCAATCCATACAAGGACGCTACTTTTGCTCATGCATATCCAGCGCTAACGCAATGCATAATGCAACACCAGCGAGAGCCTTGTGTGCGTGCCACACCCTCCCGCCACGTGGCTTGGAGCCATCCTTTGGACTTAGTCTATTTTCCGAATACTTTCCTCGGAGTCCACCCCTTCACACCGAACACGGTTCGTGGGTGAACCACGGCCAAACAGTCACCGTGACTGACCCGCTCAGTCATTAGCCGTGGCCCGCGTGTAGTGCTCCCTACCCAAGCACAGCCGCTGTTTCCCCTCATGTAGTAATAGCTTAGCATCCAAGCAAATAGCTTAACATGCCCAGTAAGCATTTTCCCCTTGAACACGCCCTCCTTTCTAAGTTGTCGATCACTTCACTTTCGTCAAATACCTTACCTTATATGGAACAAGGACCCGTTGTATACCCTATTTTGCACACGTTTCTACCCTTAGACGCGGAAGCCAAGCTTCTCATTGGTTAAAACGCTAAACTAGGCTTATGTTTTATTCATTCCTAGGCCCCAGATTTCTATATAATCCCCGAGATTTCCTGATCTCGGCGTAGTGCGGTTCCGAATGAAATCTATGCGACTCGATCCGATCCATGACAGTGCGATATACCAAACTATTACGGTCCAGAGCCTCGTTCGTTGAACCAATGGTGCAGGGCGTCGATATGGCCATTGGTTCGCCTACATGTAGCTAATGCGGTATGGTACACACTCTGGCCCCGTCCAGACACCCCGTGTAGTCAAGCCCCGGTGGTCCCCGTCGTAGAGACCGGTATAGCAGTGTCCATACCGTATACCGAGTGACAAGCCGCATGAACGAACGATGGTCCCCACTGACTGTACCCAATAGTTGGTATTCGATCGTACACCCTATTCGGAACTATTCGGCACAAGTATATAAGTTTAACTATTGACATGTACCTATACGCTACCACTCCTGTCATACATGTTACTAGTGCCATTGTTAAATAGTGATGTTAATAATAAACCAACCCCCATTGATTGAGATTGTCACAACAAAGTTTGTGTCCGACTATTATTTGTTGACCCACGATAGTGGGGAATGCAACAATATTTTCCAGGTAGAAAACGAACGCGTACTCAAAGTCAAGCTAGGTGTTACAAAACATAGGACAATGTGTGATATTTGAAAGGACTCAGGTGGGCAACAGGATGGGAATCAGATGTAGCAAGAAGCACGGTCCAGTTTGTATAAAATGACTTTCTATAATCATTCAAACAACGTACGAAACTGCTCATTATCAAAAACATCATTTTTATAACACACCCGAACAACTTGATCTGATGTCATGGCGGATTGACGGATCAGGTAATTGGTGTACGTATAAGACATGAGAAAATACTTCGGTTTTGTATCCAGTGGCGTAGCCAGTGGGGGCGGGGAGGGGGGGCAAAATGCCCCCACAGAAATGTTTAGGGATAAATTGGGGACGGCAAAAATTTGGCAAAAGACAAGACAAACTGGAACAGTAAAAAATAACTATATATTTATACTCAGTACTTGTTTTTATACTACGATGTGATCTGTATTTTAGTGATTATGATTGTGTATTTTAGTTACTAAGTTTCATTACAATTCCTGCAGTGTAACTGAAGAGTAGGACCTACACATGATGTCATGAAAGGTCATATCAGTACAAGTGTTACTAAGAAGGCTAGATACACGCCTGATAATTACCTAGCTTCCTCCATGGATTTTGGATTTTGGAGGAAACGTGGCATTGCACGATGTGTGTTTTGCACGATGTATGTTTTGATATCAATGCAGATAGTGTGTCGCGTTCAGTGGCGTTTTTTTAACGTTTGCGTACGTCTTATGCTTCAGCAAAGAACACAACTAAATGCGCTGGTTCTGATCCATCCGGATCCGTACACGTACACCTCCATTGGTCACGTGAATGGGGCCAACATAAATTAACGCGCATGTTTTTGATGTGATGAGCACTAGGCTACTGAACTGTGATTTCTTTTTCAAACAGTAGGCCCCTTAATTGAAAATTTTCTTTGCAATGCACTTTGCCAAAATTGTTCGAGAATTATTCTGAATTAAAGGCTCTTATACGCGTACGCACGTATCTTGGACGCACTCAAAAAAGGCGCGCGCATTTTTCGAAGTTGCGTCGGCACACGATCTCTGCAATACACGTTCAGTTATCTGTAAAATATGCCTGAATGAAAGCTTGAAAATCATTCAACAAATTTTGTGACTTGTGTCACATTTCAAAATGTATAAATGCACATTGCCGAAATAGTTTCCAACATGATTTCAACAGGAATATTGTTGGTGATTTTGGTTGTAATCGCGGACGCAAGGCGTGGTTTAAACGATAACAAAGGCCGTTCAACCAGTGTGGCTGAGTACGGCTGGCATTGTCATTCTGGAAATGCTGCGTTTGGTGGTAAGTGAAAAAACAAACATCTTTTCTTTAAATGTTACAAGATGTGCAAAGCATTATACCTCAATAATCTAACACTTGATTAGGGAATAAAGGCTTGACACCGTTCTCTGGTTATTTAAAGACTGTATGCGTTACGTACGTTAGATACACTTTTGGTAAATTAATGTTTGTAAAAAATAAAATAAAGCATCCTACGGTTAAGTTACAGTGAAAAATCTAGCCCAGGTTGGACTTTCACCTCCGTTTCAGTGTATACAGAGACTGAGTCCATATATTTGGGCTTTGAAAAATCAACCTGCACAATTGTCAGCATATCGCGTAAGAAATATAGTAAAGATGCTTTCTGATTGTTTGTATTCATTTTAACATGGAAAAGAAATCAACAGCTGAGAATCCATTTCTGTATTTATTTAGGCCTATTTATTTAGTTCTTATTTAACCTGGGGAGACCATTCAGTGGAACACTGTTTTTCAATTACAACATGTTCTCATTAGACGAACTAAAGTTAATTTATAATACTGTTTGGTATCAGGCTCCAGCATAATAGACTAAAAAAGTGCCATCAAAGCCATGGTATCGAAACACCCACAAATTGGCAATGAAAAGGTAGGACATTGATGTCGATACATGTATGTATTCAAGGTTGTGCATAACGTTTTTAAGTAAAACAAAACAAACTATTTTAGGCCTTTCATTAGTTTCAACTCCGGTTTTAGACCGCCTGGGCGCTGGTGGCGTGGCCAGGGATAAATAGAGAGAGTTGCGAAATGAGAGCATGTACTATAAACAAAATTGAAAATGCGCGGGTTACCTTCAGTGTACGTTAAAAATAGGAACAAAATCACTTTAAACCGGTATACACTTTTGGTAAAATGTCTGTATGCATCCTTACTTTAAAAGAATCAATATGGGGACTTTTGCAAGGGCGACATCAGTAAGGCGATTTTCAAATGAGGCCCATTTGTCTTCCTGCAGTGGACCGTAAGCTTTTCTGAATTCGAGACAGAAGGAGTTCGGAGAAAGTGATTTTTTACAATATTTTACTGTGAGTTTAGATACTAAATCGTATGTTGTTTAGTTTCGTTTTAAACCCCTCTCAAAATGGGGAAAAGGTCAGTATTTAATTGTTGCTAAGAGCATCTCTTTATACTGTCAGGATCACGCCATTTATGGAAGATAACTCGAACTTGTTCTTGATATTGTAAATGCCAGAGCTGGTGACTGAGCAAGCTCCGTGCTTAAAAGTAACGCACCCTGCAGATGGATATGCAGTCATCTCATCCCTTGAGGATCACTTCCAGTTTGAAACTGATGTAATTCCTTGGGACAACAACCAAGAATTGTCACTTCCCGTGGAAATAGAATGGTTTCAAGTACAGACAGCCAAGGGAAGCGTGGAAGGTGACTTATTGCAACAACTGAATGAGTGTCGGTAAGTTGTATCGCTATTTAAAAACAATTATTTTATTTATTGTATTTGCAATGAAAATGTTGGTAAATCATTGGCGTAAACCACATATAAAATCGCCCCACTTTTTTCTCCATGTGATCATTCCCCCCACCCAATTTTTAAGTGGATTCATTTGTGTTAAACTTCTCGGGAGCATCAGATAGTATTGCGATAAAATTTGTGGGAATGAGAAAAATTGTAATAGGTCTATCAATGTGATTTTAGAGCCCAGACACTTGCCGTAAAAGTGTAATACAGTACACTGTAAAAAAAAATCTGTATTTTTACACATATATTTTGTCTGTTTTTTCCTTTTACATGTATTTGATGTAAGTAAACCTGTATCTGTCAATATTATTGTATTTATTTTCACATATTTTTTTTTCATTTTACCCAGTATACTTTCATAATTTAACCATAGAATTTGTAAAAATACAGTCGAATTATGCGAATTCTTTGATTTTTACAGCAGTTGTGTAGTAAATGTGCATGTGTTTGGCTTTCTATAGCAAAATAATAACATGTCTGTAATTATATTTTACAAAATTAACGGTTAAATAAAATAACAGGCAAAGTGCCGGCAACTCTGTTGACAGCACTTTCTGTCAATTTTACAAAGATAAAACTTGTAGCTTTGCATGGTGAAGAGGATAAGTAAGAGAAGTAAGACACTATGTGAAATTCTCTATTGAGTAGTAATTAGTTCTGAAAAGAACTGGAGTTAACAACTCGATGTTTCGATCAATATGCTCTGATCATCTTTAGGAAACCTCTGGAATATCGTGGTAAATTCATTTTGAATGTGTTGTTTCCTGCTTTTCTTGTTTTAATTAGAAACCATCGAGTGTGCAACGCGAGCATCCGAAGAGCGAACCGACACCAGACACTGTTTCAGTTCCGTGTTGTAGTCAGCTACTTTGGACGTGAGGAGACCTCGTCAGAAGACATCGTTCTAGAAGTAGCTAACCCTGAGCAAAGTAGGCTACCATTATTGCTTCCTTATTTCTGAGGTCCAGACTGTCAATGAACTAGGAATAATTACTCGCGTGTGTGTAACCGTGTATCGTTGTGTGAATTTTGCACCCCTCGCTGCATCAAAAATTGATGCCCCTTTGGTTTCAAAACCGCACTATGAGTTTTCAGTAGAAATGTTTTAGTTCACTCAAAAAGAAGATTATCAGGTACTGTAATTTTTGTCTTGTTTAAACAAATGAGCAAGGCTTTTCTGTTTTTACAAAACAACAATCACACTGAATGCTGACATTTTAGTAGAGAATTGCATATATACATGGCTAGTCATAGTAGGGGACGCAAGATCCCTCCCCTGCAGAGCTGTTACCGTAGTTTTCAGCCAACAAACATAACTCGACATAAGCAATGAAGCGACTGGCTGTTATCACTTACTGCTTGCGGGTCGTCAGACAATAAATTGCAACTTAAGAGCATCTGAAAGTAAAAAACAGTATTTTTGGAGAGTGGGTGTTGTTTTTAATACCACTGCTTTTGAAGTGTACCACTGACGCTAGATGTAAGTGAAGCTGTATCTGGATCTAATACTGTAATTATTGACATAATTTTTCTTTATGCAGACTTAGCCGTCACGCCAGCTTCCGCGCCAAAAACCGTCTCATACTCGCAACCAGCGAAAATGGTATACCGACCTCTTGCGCCCGTCCCATACATCGGTGAGCAGAACATGCCTTCTGTGTCTTCTCCTGAAATCACTCCAAGATTATTGGAAGCAGGCGAAGTCTTCCACGAACCCAGGAATGACGAAGAGTTGAGAGGTCACTCAGCAACGAATGAAGCCAAAGACGCCTCTCATGAGGACAGTCCGTTACATCTCGAAGACGACAACCGAAAAGCCGTCAATGGAGATATGAATTCGTTTTTGACGCCGATGTCTTGGAAAAACCGAAGAATTACCCCTGTCGATAGCGTGCCATTATCCATCGATGATGTCGATTTGAATAAAAGTACCGGCGACAGACCAGCACAAGATATCAAAGCAGTTGATATCGACTACGATGACGCACACACGGGAATCGGTGAAACTCAGGACAACCCACGATTTAACGAAATGCATTATGACCGCTTACAGCCACATTATTTTGAAGATGTACAACCGAACTCATTTATGGAACCCAACAAGAATGTTGGCTATACTGGAGACGAGAATACAATGGTGTTCCCAGGTGCATTTGATTATGTAAATGATGACCAGGGCCAAGATCAAACAGATCCTAATCCTTTGCAAATATCAAGGGGAATAAACCACAATCCTTCCCGTTTAACTTCAAGAGGAAGTCAAGGTTACAATGAAAGAATCAACCGAGCGCCTTACACAGAAGATGGCCACCATGATACACAGTTTTTCAGTAATGGACTAGACAACATGCGTACGAATATCTCAAAGATCCTAGACATTCTGTCGAAGGTCCAAAATAGAGAGGGAGAAGGGAACAATAAAACTGTCTCAGATGAGGACACCAGCGAAACAGTAACCCGTGGGTTAAAGATGACGACGGCGGGTGGAAACGTCTCTACAAAGGAGAACGGTAACACTACGTCGCTTACAGAACTCAAAAAGAGAGCACATGGTCTTCTTGAGAAAAGCTCCAAGTATCTGGAAAAGAGTTTGCATAATTTTGATGAGCGAGCGGAGTCCGAGAAGAATCATATAAAGCAGATGTTGAAAACGGTGGAAAAGTCAAGACTCCGAAATGAAACCGAAAAACCAATTAAAAAGATTAACGAAACATGTTCCAATCATAAAGAAAACTCGACTCAACTATCGCCAAGACAGAGACTTGCAAGCCCACAAGGAGAAGACTCAACTAAAGTTATTCCTACGAAAAAGAACTATTCACGGAAGAGCACGGATTATGGAAGGATGGTTAGGGCAAACCAAAGACGTCTCACTAGTTTTTCTCAGAAGGAACATCAAGACGTGGAGAAAGACTTCTTGAACATGTGGGACGAAATCGGATTGACAGACGGAATACCACAAAACAATTATCTACAACAACGGATGCCTAGGAGAAAATCCGAAGGGAGGGGCAGGGTAAGCACATGGAGCAAAAATGACAGGAGATTAAGCTCTGACAAAGGTCAGATTTTGGACTCCAGCCGAGAAGGCCTTGGACGAAGTCATTTTCATACGGAGATTATGACGATTCAGACGCCTGAGCCGGGAGTTGTTCGCAGGCAGGATGTGGTTGTAGTTCAGTCCACCACTCCGGTCTTGGGAGACGAATCCTCAGATAAACTGCGTGAAACAACAACTCCAGAAAAGTCCATTCTCGGTGGACGAAGTAACTTTCATACGGAGATTATGACGATTCAGACGCCTGAGCCGGGAGTTGTTCGCAGGCAGGATGTGGTTGTAGTTCAGTCCACCACTCCGGTCTTGGGAGACGAATCCTCAGATAAACTGCGTGAAACAACAACTCCAGAAAAGTCCATTCTCGGTGGACGAAGTAACTTTCATACGGAGATTATGACGATTCAGACGCCTGAGCCGGGAGTTGTTCGCAGGCAGGATGTGGTTATAGTTCAGTCGACCACTCCGGCCTTGAGAAACGAATCTTCAGATAAACTGCGTGAAACAACAACTCCAGAAAAGTCAATTCTCAATGGACGAAGGAACTTTCATACAGAGATTATGACAATTCAGACACCTGAGCCGGGAGTTGTACGCAGACAGGATGTGTTCTTAGTTCAGTCCACCACTCCAGTCTTGGAAGACGAAACATCAAATAAACTGCGTAAAACATCAGTAGCTACAGGAAATTCAGACAGCTTGCTTTTGGAGAAACCTTCCATTAAAGGTTTCACTAATCAGCTACCGCCCACATCAAACAAAGACAACCAAATGGAATACCTCACCAAAGATGAAAACGACATTGAGCAAGACATCGGCACACCTGAATTTCAAGCCTACCCTTTCGAATCTGAACCTGGCATTGTCTTGGAAAGCTCAACGGAAGTTAATACAAACATGTCACCTTTAGACCAAAATGATCAATTACCGAATGTGTTCTTGCAGCCGTTTCCTGAGCAAGATAATGTGATTGAGTATCGGACGGCACTTATACCAACAATTATAGCAAATATTGTGCACAGGGTGGACAATCAGCCGCCTCTTAGCTTTCAGACTCAACCGGATCAGGAGAACGTTCAGACAGTTGAAGCTGAAGAGACGGAACCTAGCGAGTTTTCTAAATACTCGCGTCCGTACCAAGAGGATATTAATGAAATCTCGACTCCTCGTCTCTCTATCGACGATGTCACAAAGCATAGTGACTACCGGTCACACTTTGGACTTGATCAAAACATTAATCCTCCAAACCCACCATTCCAGGATTTGGCATTTGAAACCGAATACGACGATACTGACATATTTAACCATGGTTTACAAACAAATGCACCGAGCGAGGTGATAACTTTTGGATATGGAGCTGACCAGGAGCAGAATCTTCTCAACGAAAATCTTGTTCCTCCGACTTCTCTTTATCAACAAGCTGGTATCGATTCTAACTTCGACTACGATTTGAACGTGCCTTACCTGAACACACCATATTACCCTACTACACAAACGTTTCAAGAATCAAATATGCCTTCCGACTCTGGGACAATAGACGAGGTTTTTCATCGCCTTGATCTTACTTCAGATGTGATACCGTCACCGACATCCGAATCACAGTCTAACCATTCTGAAGTTGAATCTACCTGGTTAAAGTTTTACGAGAATCCATTTCCAACGACGTCAGGAAGTACAGAAAACGAAGTCAAGTCAGAGAAACGTGTTGAACTTCATGTCCTCCTAGACGAGTCACACTCCAGCCCATCCAACTCTTCCATAATTATAAACAGTGAGGCCAACCACGGTGATCACACAATGGTCAATGTATCCATCACTGGAAATATTGAATCTGCTAACACGAAATATTTATCCCAGATATTGGAACTTCTAAAGGACGGTAATGCTATTGGTAAACCGCTAGACAGGCAGTCTCCGCTCACTGAAGACCTAGGTGTCAATGCCGTCATAGTTAACCAGGAGAATCACGATATTCATGTGGGTGATAATGTTATTGAATACGGCAATGCAATGTACAACAGAACCCGGCCAGTCGTTGGACAGTCAACAGATGATCATCAGCAAATAGATTTCGCAGTACCATCAGATATAAAAGTTCATAATGGTGATGACAATATGTACGAAATAATCATTCACAGAAAAGCGACTGGACACTCAAACAAGGATTCAGAGAATAAACAAAATTACAAATTCAGACAGTTGGTCCATCATGACAATGAAAAGGGTATGGATTTCGATGCAAATGTTGATGATGCAGAAGATGATAGCGTCGAAGCCAGTAAGTCAAATGATTCAGATATCACAGAAGATAATAACAGCTTATCGAATGAAGATGGAACTCTGAGTCTGAATGACAAAACAGCGCTCACAGGCAGCAGAGCGACAGAGCGGCATGAGGCAGATAACGAGCTGCCGCCTTCTCGTAGCAAACGACGGGGTGCGTCCTTCCGAAGACGACGAGAGAACCCTAACAACAACGGACGACTATTACCGCAGGGATACCCCGCTCTGGTCTCGTCAGATTGGTCGACCTGGAGTCCCTGGAGTCCCTGCTCCGTTACTTGTGGCAGAGGGATATTCATCCGCCGAAGATCTTGTCTGTCGGATCCCAGGGGAATACCATGTACTGGCAGTAACGAGGAAAGCGATGAGTGTGTTGTCGACGCTTGCTTAGAAGGTGAGATGTTGATTACAATTTTGAGTTTCTGACTTAAAAGAAATATTGCTTGAAAAGAACTAATGGATCAAAATATGAAAACTACCATCATTGACTTAAAAGCAACAGCGACACAAATAGCAACAACGTCAACATCAACAACAATGACACAAATAGCAATAACATCAACAACAACAAACATCACCAGAAGCAGCACAGCAGCAACAGCAGCAACAACAACAACACTGCAACGAACACAACAACAGCAGCAACAACAACAACACTGCAACGAACACAACAACAGTAACAACAAACACAACAAAGAAAAGCAGATGTTTTCTCATACTAAACAACAATTATTTCCTCTGCGGATTCAGAAGAAAAGCAAAGTGAAGTGACCCAAGATGAGGGACACAGCACGGAAGTGGAATGCCGGTATGACAAAACTCAAACACCCAAAGAGATTTACTGGATGAGTCCGACTGGTGAAAAGATAACTAAAGACACCACGGCTTACAGCGAAAAGTGAGATTTCAATTCAAATATGTGATCTTTCAGAGCTTGTTTAGTTTAAATAATGTATTTATATTTGGTACAGTTTTTTTTCTGGAACATCCATCTTTATGTCAATATTTCTTTGAAGAAAATGGACATTTGTTTTTCTTTGCAGATTCAAAATAACGGGTGACAAGCTGATTGTACGTGGAGTTCAGGACGTAGACAAAGGAACCTACCACTGTGTGGTCATCATGAAAGATGAATCTACCGAAACAGCTGACGCTCCGTTAGGTATGTGAACTCTTGCAGTAAATTATAATATTGTCATTCAGATTATTTCATCGCGTGAAAAATGCAACATATCTGATATATTTATTAAAAACAACGTTTTCTTTTTGGAGATATTAATGCTAAAAACGTGCTAAGACTGGCGGCACAATATGTTGGAAATCAATTAATACAAATGTAATTGGATGATAATTGTACAAAATATTGCAAAAATATCTAATGGTTTCTAGCAAATTTTACCACTGTGTGTGTTTTTGATTAAAACATTAAAGGAAAAATATCGTCAAGATCTGAGCAGACTTTCAACAGGGCATGGTTTCCTAGTTTAAGATGAACACAGTGAATACATTACTGGCTCATTTATATATACTACTCAAAACAATTTAGGGAACACCGGATTTTTAACATCAAATAGGTTTGAAATGTTCCATGAACCGGAATTTTCATTTGCAACCCCCTCTCTCTTTCAGTAGTCATGTCATGAAATGTGTAATCACTACATGCATCCTTTATCATCTGTTTCATTGTGCAGTTGTTTCTCATCAATTCTGTGAAACATTGTGTTTATCTGAAATAAATGATCTTGCTTTAACTGAGATTATTCCGGTGTTCCCTAAATTGTTTTGAGGAGTATATTATACAGCAACAAAGGTTGATTATGACCTTATAATGTGGGGTGTTATTTTCAGTCATTGAGTTAATCTAAAATTAGCACTCCGATTCCATGCCCTGTTGATCGTGACGATTTGCCCCTTTAAACCTTACACTGCAAACATCATGGTGTTCATAACTCATACTGGACAACTATTGCCCAAAATAAATAACATGGATAAAATTGACATAACTTGTGTTATTATAACACCACAGCTCTTGCAGGGTATATATAGGTCTATGATGACAAGAAGTGTTTTCAGGGTGTTTCCTGAAACGACTCTTTATTATTTAAATGACTTTAGTTGTGATCACATGCAAAGCAAACCCGTGTCGAAATGGAGGCATCTGTGAGGAAGATAACGTCTTCAGTGGACTGAGATTTAAGTGTACCTGTGCTGTCGGCTTCGAGGGGCACATTTGTGAACATGTCTGTAAGTGAAATACACTGGTTTTGTTTTATAAATCAACTCAGAAATAATTATATTCTGGGATGTTATTTTTGTGTGTCCCATACGCATGGCGGGGCAGTGGTCAGTGGTTTTCGTTAGCGCTTGTGACAAAATGACCGCCTTGCAGAAACCTATAGGAGGCAGCAGTGAATCTCATTCAGGGGGTTCCGCCAATGCGGCGTAGGCCTTCACGGCGAATGGACATTGTGCCGTTTGTAACATCGTGGGTGTAGGTGTATTGTTATAGCTGGTAATACATAACAAAATATTCCACAACGCACAAATTCTTACAGACTTCACTTTTTTCCTATGATGTCAAGTTAAAACAAATTTCAAAAATCATTTGTTTTTCCTTTTTGAAAAAAAAAATCCTTTCTAAATATTGAATAATTTACGATTTTGCATTGCCATCCTAGGACAAATATTGCCCACGGTCTGCAGTGTAATGGCAAGAAGACGTCAATAAAACTAAATCCTTTTCTAATCAAACATTTGTTTCTTCTATGGTCCAACAGCTCCTCTCTTCGTAGGCGATGTCTCCTTGGCTACTCTAGGGCTCTGTGTTCTTATCGCTATTCTGATCTCAGTATTCGTGTTCAGAAAAAAGTTCAAAAAGTGAGTTGGACTATTATACAGATTTGTTTCTAATCTTTTTGCCTTAACAAAAATGAAAATTTGTTTTTACTTCAATTTTTTTAAATCTCTATGGGAAAAATATCTTCATATTTACCTTGTTCAACAATATAGTGTAAAATAGTTCATTACTTATATTATAGATGCCGCTGTTTTCAAAGATGGAGATTTGATTCAAAGTTTATTTCAAAGATAAGCTAAGAAACAGTCACAGAACCATGTATGTAAATGGGCCTGTATTAATAGAGCTTCTTCAAAACTGACAAATTTAGTTTATGCCATTACTGCTGACTGAACAATATCATGACTGCCTAACCGTTTGTTTTGCTTTTTATGCCTCTTACATATTTCAAATACAAATACCCTACAATCATAAAATGCCTTTCCTCGATGTTAACGTAATACTATCATAACTGTTTTGTTTCTTGTAGGAAAATTAAAAAACCTTCAAAGTCCGATGTTTCACCCAATGATGAGGTTATCGAAATGGAAGCCGTCCCCACAGACAAGCCGCTGCTCACGGATGGAGAAATTGACTTGTTCAGAGAAATCTCTCGAGAGGAGTTTAATAACTTCAAGACATCCAATGCTTACAGTTTGTTCAAAGGAAAGAAGGCTAGCAAGGCTGAAGCGACAATAGACATCGATGAGATCTATGAGCCAAAGGAACAGCCAATCGCTGAAGTCGATAGGGCGAGTCGTACATCCCAAAAGAAGTTATCTGTGATTGGTTTGAAGGATAGCCAATCAGCTATCGATGAAGAGCCATCCGCTGATCCATCAGTAAAATCGAAACGGATGTCTAGTAGACTCATACCTTCGTCTTCGGTCAAACAGGTTAAAACACCAACCAAGACGTTGTCCTCGTCTTCTGCAGAATCGGTTTCACTCCCGCCTTCTCCTGCGCCGGTTATTGAAAAAGTGGAGCAGCAGCGATCAACTCATATCGCCCTCTCGGGTCAGGGTCACTTGAGCGTGGAAGATGTGCTTTCATTGGTTGATTATCAGGAGAGTAAGCCTCGAATGGGGAGCGCAATTAGAGTGTTGTCTAGTCCTGGTCACCCACCTATAGAACAACGGCGTTCACTGGTTGACGGCAAGCCTCGCTCTGTTAGTTCAGTGTCCAACCGCTCAGTGGCATCACGTTCGTCCACACCTAAAGCAAAGCGATCGTTATTTGATGCTAACCAGTCAGAATCCCGCACAAGCCGCCATGTTGTGACGTATGATGAAGACTTGGAAGGAATCAGGAAATCTCAACCTTGGATCTCCATCCCTGGCTCCACAGCGTCGCTTCAACAACCTGCTACCAACCGCTCAGTGGCATCATGTTCGTCCACACCTGAAGCAAAGCGATCGTTATTTGATGCTAACCAGTCAGAATCCCACACAAGCCGCCATGTTGTATATGGGACGTATGATGAAGACTCGAAAGGAATCAGGAAATCTCAACCTTTGATCTCCATCCCTGACTCCACAGCGTCGGTTCAACAACCTGCTGCCAAGACGCCACGTACGGCCTCGGTATACGGATCACCTCAACATGAATCAACCTCCCGATCATCAGTTGTTTCTGTTGGACAACATCAACTATCGTTGATGGCTCAATCGAAACACTCTGCATCGGATGAAAGATCTTCCAACATTTCAGCGACTTTGAATCAACAGTACAAGTACGGTAAAGAATTATCACGTCATGGAGTCTCCCCTGTGCAATCCCATTTTGCCACAACGTCACATCCCAAAGACAGTAGCCATTCCAAGGTGGGCATCGATGAGAAATTATCACGGACTGGTACTAAGTCTGTTTCTCATTCGAGCGTTTGCACCGCTCCCCTGATCGTCAAATCGTCTTCTGGAAATCTCCGAGCTGTCATGCCCGAAATTTACAACCATCCGAGGAGACAGACTTTAACGGGTTCGAACACATCACAGGCTGGAATGAGGGCCATTTCACCTCAAATTTCTAGAGTGATGTCGAAGAATGTCGAGCATGATCGAGAGAATGCAGGAATTGCGCAATCTCAAATTTGGATTCCGATCACTGGTTCAATAACCTCCGCTCCGCAACCTGTTCAGAAAACAAGCACAGTGTCAAGGGAATCAGTTCTCAAGTCATCATCACATTCTCTTGGTTCCCGCCGTCAATCAGAAATCAGTCAAGAAATACAAATCCAACCTGTGAAGACGCCCTCAGATTATTCAGCATCGGTTGCAAGAGCTTCAATCATTTCATCGGTTAGTTCTGATAAACAGCGTGTAGTCAGTGGAAACATGTCTCAGGTAATCCAGCCAGAGATAAACATTATTCAAAAGTCTTCAGACATTCATTCTAATTCTTCCCAAGTCTGCATAGCTCCGTTGATTGTTAAATCGTCCTCTGGAAATCTACATGCTGTCATGCCGGAGGTTTACAACCAAAAAAGCAGACAATCTCTTTCTGGATCCCCGAGACGCGTGAGCTCACAAGCTATTCCACATCAGAGCTCACGTCTATCGATTTCCTCAAAGGCACCGAGTGGCGAATCGCCCGTAAATCTACACGGAACTCCGGATGCACAAACCTTTAGCAAGGAACATATCGTGGAAACGACAAAGCCAAAATCTTCCACAAATACAGTCACATCCACAGATGTTATGCCTTTCTTTAGCAAGGAGCATATCTCTGATTGGAGACCGCTCCCTGAAGTCTTGAATGTGGACGAAGGCATGGTAGACAATGTCGTGGAAACGACAAAGCCAAAATCGTCCATAAACACAGTCACATCCACACTAAGTTGTACTTCTACCACAGATGTTATGCCCTCCTTTAGCAAGGAGCATATCTCTGGTTGGAGACCGCTCCCTGAAGTCTTGAATGTGGACGAAGGCAAGGTGGACGACCATGTGAACCGAGTGAAAAGCCAAGTTGCCGGTCAGGATATGCCAGCGGAGCCTGGAGCCTCCATGGAGTGGCAAGGACCTCCGGAAGGCGACAATGACGAAACCACAGAGGTTGAAGAATCGGTTAATTTAGAGCAAATATCCTCTCAGAAAAGACGGGCTTCAAAGTTCGGCTACTCTGGATCCCCGAGACGCGTGAGCTCACAAGCTATTCCACATCAGAGCTCACGTCTATCGATTTCCTCAAAGGCACTGAGTGGCGAATCGCACGTAAATCTACACGGAACTCCGGATGCACAAACCTCTCCGAGACACGCAACGTCCGTTGAATCACGCCGTGTATTATCAGACGGTCAAATGGAGGCGAGTGTTTATAAGATGGAGAGAGTGGGGTCTGAGCAGAAGTCCTCCCTCGCCAACACCATACAACTACAGTCTAGTTCACAGACGCTCCAGGAACATCATATTGTTGCGTCTTCATATCACACAGCAGTTGACGCGTTCAGTGACACAAACGCCAATAAAGAAACCCCCTATGTACTGGATGTTCTTTCAGATCTTGATATGGCAACTTCTCATCAATGGCATTCTCTTCAGGAATACGATGTCGTGGAAACGACGAAGCCGAAATCTTCCACAAATATAGTCACATCCACAGAGGTTATGCCTTTCTTTAGCAAAGAGCATATCTCTGATTGGAGACCGCTCCCTGAAGTCTTGAATGTGGACGGAGGCATGGTAGACAATGTCGTGGAAACGACAAAGCCAAAATCGTCCACAAACACAGTCACATCCACACTAAGTTTTACTTCTACCACAGATGTTATGCCCTCCTTTAGCAAGGAGCATATCTCTGGTTGGAGACCGCTCCCTGAAGTCTTGAATGTGGACGAAGGCAAGGTGGACGACCATGTGAACCGAGTGAACAGCCAAGTTGCTGGTCAGGATATGCCAGCGGAGCCCGGAGCCTCCATGGAGTGGCAAGGACCTTCGGAAGGCGACAATGACGAAACCACAGAGGTTGAAGAATCGGTTAATTTAGAGCAAATACCCTCTCAGAAAAGACGGGCTTCAAAGTTCGGCTACTTTGGCTACGTGAAAAGGTTCACTCACATATTGGATAACGCAACGCCACATAGTGACGATGTCGGGATCGGAGAGGGAGGATCTATGGACGAATCGATACTTCCTCCCCAGGAAATTCAAGATCAAATTTCAGCAGCATGTTCTCTAGAAACTCTGGAGGACGAGGACGCTGATTTGCCGTTTGATGATGCTCGTGAGGGGATCACAGATCACGAGGACTCGTTGGAAGGAAACCTAGAATAGATTTATAATCTACGAACTCTATGAAGTTAATTTAAATTAAATAAACAAACTGCTTAGCAACCAAAAGGACATAAAAGTAGTGTCTTTTTTTAATGGATGTTAATAAAATTCATTTTGTATTTGGCGTTTCCATTGCTACTGATTGTGAAATAGAATGATGACATCCTGAGACAGAAATATCTCAATTCATGTTTTATACCATCTTCAACCAAGTACACATTGTATATGGCATGCTTTGTCTACAAAAATATCTGACTAGCGCCCCCAAACAAAGATATTGACAAAATAGAGATACCGCCAACATATGACAAGAAGGCCGAGTTGGTAAAGGCCGAGTTGGTAAAGCACCGGCAAGTTAACTCCAAACAATGTATTTATGTAACATGATCATTTATTTATTTTTGATTACCAAAAGTGTAACCTCCATTAAATTAAAAGTATATAATTAGGATATTTGGATCGACTCCCCTTTAAACAAAACAATGTAAATATCCAGTATATGGAAATCACCAATTACCTATCCAATCAGATAAAGAGTACAGTTTATTTGAAGCTATTATTATTATTATTTTTGTTATTATTTTTTTATTTTGTATCATTTGCAATACTTCACATCTTGTTTCGGTAACAGCATTTAACAAACACATTATTAAAAAGAGGGGAAAGTATGTTCTATTCTCATATATCAGCTAATTAATCGGGGTAAATTTGATTATAAAGATTATTATCCCTTATGAAGTTATTTTGTTTAAATATTTGTTTTATTTAACAAGCATATTAAATATATATCTTCTAATATACATTTCTTTTAATTCGCATTTATTCAAAATAAATCTGGATAAGTATTTTAGTTTCAAACATTTATGTACACTGGTCTGTGACAAGAAACCATAAAATTTGATATTTTGCGATGTCAGCAGATTTGATTTATTTTTTAATAAGTCACTAACATTACATCTCAAATGTTATTCATGATCATTTATATCAAAAGTGCCCCAAAAAAGTAACGAATTGGCAATTAAAAAGTAGCAAAATTATGTAAAGTTGTGCATTGTTTTAAAATAAAATATTCATATTGCATGGGCCCCTTTAGTGTATGGAATTAAGGAATTAAGGACGTGACAAATGAGAAAGAATTAAGCATGACATTTTCCCAGCTTTAGTGGATATTCCAATGGGCAACTTATGAGACGCTAGATAATGGCAGCTATTCTGTGCGTATGTTAGAGTTACGTAAACAATTTAGAGAAAAGACCGGTAAGTCTGCTGCCACCAGCGTCTCAAAAAGTCCAGCATTCCAACTTCTTTCGGCGGGAAATAAGAACCAGCAATTACAGTTTAGCCACCCGATGCTGTTGCATTGATATAGCATGGCACCGTGAATGACGGTGTATCCGAGCCTACAAGGTCTGCAATGACGCTGTATGTTGACGCTATACCACCGACCATTCCCACCAATATGATTTCAGCATGTAAGATGTACTCCCATATTTCGATTCTCCTGCAATGAAGTAAGAAACGTGCATTAGGCTGTTTGTGCAACTTTGGTAAACTGCTTTTATGATTATGTTTACTCGCTATTTCCGCTTATTACGTTGTGGCGTTAATGAGAAAATAGTGAAAATGCATTCAGATTGTAATGTGGATTTGAGGAAAGAATACTCTATCCTAGATTTGAACTGCGGAAATTATTTCACTTTTCTTTAAAACTGACAGAATTCCTCAGAACATTATACACAGCGCCCGCAGCGGCGAATCCTGTGATAGCTAAAGCGGGTCGATATTTCAATGCCATCGTGCGCACGTAAACCAGTAGTCCGTCTTTTACAAGACTACCAACATCATTATTTATTTGAATTAACTGCCGGTATGTTTCCTTCACTACTTACTCTATCTGCCAAACCTCACTCTCTTTTCTACGGAGTGCGATATAGAACAATGAGGGAAAGACGAATGTCAACAACGTCACCGTGGAGCCACCGACAAGACCCAAGATGATACCGAATTTTGGGATGGTCTCGGCAACGAAGAGAACTAAACCAACCACAGTGGTACGGAGGAGAACTCGTTTAATGTTGAACTCTGAATATTACACAGAAAGAGAATTTAGGAAAGATTTATCTGTAGTTTCCTGTCTACATGATCCAATCTTACCATCTCATAATCCCCTTATTTGAAATACTCTTAGTAATTGTAGCCAAAGGGGCAGGGGCTTGTGATTTAAATTGTGATTCTATTATCAATAGGCCTACATTCACTAAAAACTCATTGGACCATCTCTGAAAATCTTGGCTACGCCTAATAAAATTATCTTAGATAAGCTAGGCCCCGATGCTTAGCAAAAATACAAAGGTTTTTCCTTTTTCAAATAAAATTGTTGGAGTTACACTTTCTTACCAACATGAATGGGGTTATGAAATAGTGTAAAGTAAGAGGCTTCAGAAGGTAGTGGAAAGTATGGGAAGTCGAGGCAGGTAAATAATCAAGAAGCGAGATGGGAAAGAGGCTGACGATGCGAAGGCCTATGTGCAAAGTTCCTGACAAAGTCTTGCGTTTGGAAGGGGGAGATCATGTTCAACAAATCAAGCCTTCCGCATTGTAATATTTGTTTATTTTCTGGATACGATAACTATATAAAAAATAAAATAAGAACGACACTGTAAAAATGGTGTTTAGAATTTAAACACACACAAAAACACACGCGTTTAGGAATCCGTTTAAATACTAAACGGCTATTTTCTGTACATGTCACAAAGCTAAACGTGCTTAGCTTTTGGACACCTGTTCACATGGTATTTAGCATTCAAACACACATCACAAAAAAGCACAATCTGAACATGTTTTAAGCTAAACATGTGAAAAAAGTGAGTACAAGCTAAGTGTTTAGAAATGTGTTTAAACTCTAAACACCATTTTTACAGTGTAAAATATATATTTGTTTATTTTCTAGATAACTTACTCAGCGGAATTTTGAGGTGTTCTTCCATCTCTTGACAGAAGGGATTGATAACAATAATGAAGCCGAGAATGAGGTGAATAGTAATCATGATTGTTACTGTCGTTGTTATGGCGGATGGATGCAATATGTTCAAAATATTATCAGTATTCTTGGTAATGAACATATCTCCATATACAGCATATCCCGCTGCGGATACGGGCAGGTAGTACAGGACAACAACTGAGAATAAACAGAATGGTATATAAAAGTCACTGAAAATATAAAGGATCCAGGGCTAGGGGCGGGACAAGGGGACACCCCTTTTATATTGCCATGCATATCAGTTACGATATCTTTTTGTGTGCCCCACCCTCTTTTTGGCAGTGTATAGCATGCCCCACTTTTTACCCATGCCTTCCCGCCCCCTCCTTTTCATGAGTCCCTGTTTCCACGACGTGCTTATCAGAACAACGACAATGTCAATAGTTTGACGCCTAATAACGTTGTCAACAAATCCGCTCCTTTGGCGTAGAGAGTGCAACCTGCGAAAGCGAATGCGAAGCGAAATTCGTGACGTCGACAAAATGGTTCACGGCAAATATTCGCGGCGATGGTTGGCAAAAGTTCAACACATTTCAACAACGCCGAGAATTTGATGACGTAAAATTCGCTTCGCATTCGCTTTCGCGTCAAGTATAAACCGGGCTTAAATGAGGGATTTGTTTGTTTAGTTTAATAATAACCATACAATGTTCGTATATATTGCATGACACCTTCCGGAAAAATGTGCTTAGCTGGGAAGAGAATGATTACGTGGCCTCAGTCACATTATACCAGAGTGATCTCAACCTAGCCCCTTTAGATCAGCAATGGAGAGATAATGCGTTCTCTCATGTTATCTCATTTAAAAAAACAGTGTAAAACCGCCCGAACTCGAAATTCGCTATACGCAGTAAAGCCTACAAACCTATATAAGAAAGTATCACAGTCCAATGAAACTTCTTTGTGTCCTTCATATCGTGTTGAACAGTTGGGAAGATGGCGTGGCCACCGAAGGCGAATAGAATCACACCGAACGCACTGAAGAAACTTGTGAAATTCGTGGCGGGAAACCGAACATCGGGATCACGGCCGATGTCGAGCATCTCTTGGACAAAAATTAGAAAACATGCGACTCCCGTTGCCATGGCAGCACCTGCAGCGATCGGCCTGTTAACAGAAGTGAAGACCACATAAATAGGCAAATCATGAAAGGAAATGAGTGTGATACAGCAATGTTAATTTTATGCTGGCAGGGTGAAAATTATCCGACAATCAACCGAACAAAACAAAAACAAAATAATGAATAATCAATCTATCAAATTTTCAATCAATCAATTAATACCAATCAAACAACAAGCAAACAATAATTAAACTATACATATCAATATTGAGACCACACTAGTGTTACTTTTTACAATCCGCCATCTTGAAACCAAGCGTATAACCGAGCAAAAACTCGGTTCTAGTTTGGTCGGAACAGTCCTATTATTACAGCACAACCGAACTCGCAATAAACACACAACCGAAGACAAAATAATATTTCTGGTGACGATCACGAAAACACACTGCCCAGTCAGCGAAAATATTATTTTTTTCTTTATGATAAAATGTGTTCAACTAATTCCAGGAATTGGTCGTCGCAAACCTCAAGTTTTGATCGCATAATTCAAGTCACGTTCGCAAGTTAGTGTGAACAGCCTTGACGAGTCTAGTGAGACACCATCAGGTACGGGTGTTGTTGTTGATGTCCCCTGGCCTGGTCACCGCCTCTACACTTGAGCATGGGCTTAAACCCTGTCATAACCTGGTCATATGATTCTGTTTGCGGGGACTTATACATAAACTTACCAGAAGTCTTTGGGTGTTCCAAGCCAAGTGAATGGACACATGCACGCAGCTATGATTGGTACCCAGACACAGAAGGAGACCTTGACGTGAGCCTGGAACAGTAGCGACTGGATGTTATTCGCAGCAACAAGGAGAAATACACAACTAACGCTAAACAACGTGAAGTTGACACAGAATGTGACCAAGTACCTTAACATGGAGAAATATAATGACCATTAAAGACATATAATTACACATGAAAACACTTTTATAAACGAACTCCTCGGCCATGGTAACATAATTATGCTGAAGGGGTCGTTGTCACCCAGGGTACTCCCCACGCAAAGCCCTTATGCTAAGAAAAAAATATATATATTTTGAAGTTTACATCAATGTGAAAAATATCTCATCGGGAGCTTTGTGAATCACAGTGAATCATGATAATTTAGTGTCTTATTCTTACTAAAAGTTGTACAAAATCTATACAAAACATCCACATTGAATTCCTAAGACAACTATTTTGAGCTATACTTCGTAACGCGAGAAATGAATATTCTTCAATCTTTTAGCGCCAAATCGTGAACAATCAAACACTGTGGTGTGTGTATCTTTATCTTTTACGTCTACGGGTTGGTTGTTTAATGAAAAACGTGATTGAAAGAGAGTTAGCATTGGCCTATACAATAAGAACCAATGTCAAATTGTTTCTGCATTTCCCCTGTAATAGAACTTGTATAATATTTACCTTCCTATATTCCCAACAGCCTCGTACCCAATTGCAGGATAGGGGTACCTTACATGTTCATGATACTTAGGGAATCTATCTTTGAGTATCTGCCAGGATCGACCGAGGATGATCCCCGTGTAAGCCGACACAAAAGCGCAGAAAATTATCAATATCACCCCAGACCATCCTAGGGATAAAAACAAACATAGATCTTGCTGGCACGTACATTGAGGCATATTTTAGCAAATATCCATGCTGGAGACAGGCTTTAATACTGTTCATGCTTATCCTTGACACACGAGGGCGCTGTTTTGTGAGGACACAACAGGAATTCAGTGTCACAATAACTGATCTATATACTAACTGGATAGGAGATGGGCGCTGATTGGCCTATAAAAAGTTGAAGGGTGCACCCCACTAAATAGTGAGGAATTCATGCGCCGAGCTGTTTACCATAAAGTGTTGTTGTCCTCTTTCGGCTGCTCCCGTTAGGGGTCGCCACAGCGGATCATGATCCGCATATTTTATTTGGCATAGGTTTTACGCCGGATGCCCTTCCTGACGCAACCCTCCCATTTATCCGGGCTTGGGACCGGCATTAAGCATGCACTGGCTTGTACATCCCCAGTGGCTGGGTTCAATTCGGCCCTCGCAGCAATTATGGTAAAGTGTCTTGCTCAAGGACACAAGCACCATGGTCGCGGCAAAGCTTCGAACCCACACACTCTGATGACTCAGCCATCAGAACACAAATCCGATGCACTAAACCGCTCGACCATGGCACCCCACGTTTACCATAAAGTGTAAACCCACAAATTTTTCTGAAAAACAAAGATTGGAGGCCCATACATTTGATGGATTGTGTAAAAATGGCCCAATATCATAACCTGGGATCCCTGACTTCCAACCGTGAGTATTTTGGATACACTAGGCCCTGAAAAAGTGGTCCTAATTTGATTTCAAGCGTAAGGCCTTTTTCCAAAATGGCTGCTTTTCAGTGTGGACGTTTTCACTACTGTAGAGGGTGGTTTTCATTGGGATGAGGATAACTCCCTGGAAACCTGGACTTTAGACAGTAAATAGAGAAGAAAATAAAAGGTTATAATTATATCTATCAATATTTTTTTTTTGGTTTTAAAAACTATGGGACTTCTAAGTATTTTTTTACGATTTTTGAATATTTTGTGTTTAGCACTGTTTACTATGGAAGTTTATTTAGTGGGGTGCACCCTGAAGTAACCGACCGCCATGTTGGTTCCTCCAAAAGGTCAAGAGTCAAATGTCATGTTAGCAAACAGACAATAAAACAACCGGTTCAGCAGCACTCAGCATTGTCGTCAGTCGGGTAGCAGTAAACCTGTCCGGCCGTCACGCATGCGCCTTCTTTCTTGGGGGAACAAAGATGGCGAACAACGAGCTTCAGCCAATCGGCGCAATCTCCTATCCAGTTAGTATCAGTGGTCACAATAGCCCTGAGAGTATTAAGTATTTTGATTGGTTGAGAACTGACATTCAGGCGGCATCTTTCTGCTTCGTAGGGACGGCAATGGAAGTTTTCTGATTTGTTTAACAAATCAGAAGTGTTTTCTTTTTGACACACGAGGGCGCTGTTTTGTGAGGACACAAGAGGAACTCAGTGTCACAGTAGCCCTGAGAGTATTAAGTATTTTGATTAGTTGAGAACTGACCATTTAGGTGGCATCTTTCTGCTTCGTAGGACGGCAATGGAAGTTTTCTGATTTGTTTAACAAATCAGACGTGTTTTCTTTTTGAAAAATAACCCTTTCATCAGTGACATCTTACGGTTGGAAAAACCGGTGGTGATGTTTGAAATAAACTGTTTTAGGTTTCAAGCGCGTATCAAAGATCAACTACAAAAACACAAGGGTTTATTACAACATTAAGAGAACATCATCAAAGTAACATGAAAGATTCGGGGAACTTGTAGGACAATAGCATTAGCCCACTGTATTCCACTATACCCAAAATGGCGACACTTGGCCAGTCTTTGACCACCCCATTCCCAAATTCAGTTGTTAAAAACTTGCATTTACCTGTGTCGAGGAGCGACCTGGGAAGAGCCAATATTCCACTTCCCGCCATTTCTCCAACAATGAACACAGCTGCAGTGAAGATAGTTAAGCCTGTCTTTGGCAGGCTTACGGAAGGCTTGGGTCAGAAACAAACAAATCAGTAAACAAAATCTAAAACGTAAATAGGCCTTTTTTGGAGGGGGTCTGAAAACATTGAGCTGAAAACATTGAAAGGTTGACCATCCATTCCAAAATTCAGTTTATATTACATTTCATTTATCTTGATTAAATAATTAATTTTGGATTGAAACAGCTTTCTGACCAAAAGGACCTGTAGTATAAAATATACCGGTAGTGCACTCACGTTTCGACCTGAGTGTTGATACCACTTCTGGTGAGACAAAATGATATTTTCCCCAAATTGTGATCAATCTATAAACCACACTGATATTATCCTGAACATATATATATTTTGGTTTATGACTTTACCTGTGAGTCGGCGCCATCTACGTGTTCTACCGGTACCTCCGCGTTTTTCACGAGCCCAGCCGTGTCCTTCATTGTCGTCATGGTGGCTCCTGTTTGCATCTGTTCCTAAAAGAAGATAATGTTCATGGGTTTATACAATTGTAAGACTTTCCAAGACAGATATTGATCCTTCTGGATGTCAACGATTGACTAGAGAGTTTAAAGAAACAATAGGGAAGGTACAACATTGGTTTTATGGATGGTACGTTCATTCCGATCATCTAGTTTTCAAGTAATTTATCGTAAACTAATCTGTGAAAGTTTCATCGCAATATAGATGCTCACGGTTTTTTCAGAAAACAACGAAAAACTGAACATGTTATTTTATGTTTTAAATCAAAGTTGCCGGATGGAAACTTAACTTATTGATATTACAATACATTTAGAATGTTTGTATTCATTTCAACGTGAAGGTTTCGTCATATGAAGAAGTTCAAAATGCAAGTCGGAAGTTATTTTATTAAAGGGACAGTATCGTCACGATCAACAGGGCATGGAATCGGAGTGTTAGATTAACTCAGTGACTGAAAATAATACTCCACTGAGAGTGAGTGAATGAGCGCCTAACAAGCAGCCACTCAAAACAGCTCTCTATAGTCTTTGTGCTAAATAAGTGTTTTGTAGCTACAAGTTTGTCTTCATTTTTATACTAGTGGATTTCTTATTACACCTGGAATCTACTGGACGTTTTATGTGAGTATTGGTACATTTGTTTTCTTATAATAAATGAAAAAACTGTTGTATTTTTCTGTCTCTGCTGTAACATTTTACTGTGTAGTATTACACATCTTGTATCTTCATTTTATTTGTGCAGTCAACCCTGACTTAAATTATAACCTGTAGCTTGACCACAAGCCTTTTGTTTGGATCAACAACTTTGTGATTAGACAATGGAGGTCTACATTCTGTTTATTCTACTCCTGCTATCCGGACCATTGTGTCTCAATGACTCATCTTTAGAATATGGCTACAGCATGCAACCTACAGCTTGTACACTACATAAAAAACAACAAATCCGCCATCTTAAATTTTTGAGTTGTCCTATATCATATTATAATAATTCATCTGCCACTTTTCACCTGGAACTCTTAATTTCTGGTGACATAAACCCAAACCCTGGACCTGAAACACTGAAACGCCACTCAGCTCCATAAAATTTCCTACAGCCGCAATGAACTACTCAATCTTCGCAATGCTCCATGTACTGATGTAGCTTTATCTTATTCAGCATTGAGTCAATTGAACTGTCTTGGAATACTTGCTAATCAACCCCAAACATACCGCCGCACACATAGAGGTAAAAAAGCTGGTCGCCGTAGAATGGACAGACTTACACAACTAGCACTCCAGCCTTACCAACCCCCAGCAGTGAACTCAACCACATCAACAAGCGACATTGGCATAACTTCAACTCCAAATGTTCATGATGAGTCTAAACTTCAGCTCTGTGTCTTGAATACTCAATCCATATGTAACAAATCGGATGAATTTGTTGACTTTGTACTTCAAAATAATTTGGATCTTGTTGCTATATCCGAGACATGGTTTAAACCTGATGATGACTTGCTACCCCGCGAGTGCACTCCTGCTGGCTACTCTCTCCATCATATCCCCAGACCAAAAAAGACCGGTGGAGGGGTTGCACTTCTCTTTAGGTCCAGTTTATTTGTCAGTATGAAAAATGTTAACATTGACTACCTAACATTTGAATCTCTGCATGCTGAGGTAACGTGCAACTCTAGATCCGTTCGCCTTGTTAATATATATCGACCAGAAAGGGATGTTGATGGTAAACATGTAAATTTCTCAATTTTTCTGCAGGAATTTGAGAAATTAATTGTGGATTATCTCTTGCACCCATCTGACATTATTTTAACCGGCGATTTTAACATTCATATGGACATCACTTCAAACAATTATGCAAATCAGTTTAAAGATCTGCTCTGCTCATGGACTTATCCAGCATATCACAGCACCCACTCATCGATATGGTCACTGTCTTGACCTCATGATAACGCGTGAAAATACTTCATCTCTCATCTCGAATATAACTATCCATCCCGACTTATCTGATCATTATGCAATCATGAGAGATATGAACCTTAAAAAACCTCTTATACCTACCATTTCTGTAACTACTCGCCACTGGAAAAATGTAAATATTAAAGATTTATGTCATGATATTGAATCTCAACTGGAAAATGTAAACCTTGAATATGGTGAGCTGGATTCTTGTGTCAATCTATTTGAATCTACTGTCCGTAACATCTTGGACGATCATGCTCCGCAAAAAACTCGAACTGTTAAACTACAATCTGAATTCCCCTGGTCCAATGATGATATTCGTGCTGCAAGGAAAATCCGCCGTCAACTTGAGCGAAAATGACGTGACAATGGGAAACTTGGAGTACATCGGCAAGAATACTGTAACCAACGTGATATTGTGAAGAACATGATTAACCAGGCAAAAATAACTCACTACTCATCTCTTGTGGAAGAGAGCTCTGGCGATCAGAAAAAACTCTTTAACATTGTTGAAAAGCTGCTTCATAAACCCAAAACTCCAGTGCTTCCATCTACACACTCCGATCAGGACCTCGCAAATGCATTTTCAGACTTTTTTGTCACAAAAATTGAGAATATCCGTCGTTCTTTTCCCCCAGCACCTGCCATTCTATCACAAACACCGTCACGCAAGGATCCACAATGTAGACTGTCTATGTTTGAGCCTACTAGTGTTACGGAGATCAAGAAACTCATTATGAAATCGCCATCAAAATCATGTGACCTTGATCCAGTGCCAACTTCGCTAATAAAACAAAATATTGATGTATTTGCTAAGTATATCACAATTATTGTAAACAGATCTCTTTCTTCCAGTTGTTTCCCTGATAGCCAGAAGGTTGCTCATGTTAAACCACTGCTGAAAAAACCCAATTTGGACAAGGAAGTTTTCAAAAATTACCGACCGGTAGCGAATTTAAAGTACCTTGGAAAAACAATCGAGCGAGTTGTTTCATCACGGATCTCTGACCATGTTCGTGCTAATAACCTGTCGGACACATTTCAGTCAGCCTATAAACCATTTCATGGAACGGAAACTGCTCTTCTCCGCGTCAACAATGACATTGTATCTGCCATGGATGATGGAAAAATCACTGCATTAGTTTTGTTAGACTTAAGCGCCTCTTTTGACACGGTCGATCACAAAATCCGCCTCACTCTGCCGCCTTCAATATCATCTTGGAATACATGACACAGCCCTGGATTGGTGTAGGTCCTACCTTTTAAATAGGTCTCAGCATGTTTGTATTGGTAACGCTATCTCCGAGCCTGTTATTCTTGACTATTCTGTACCCCAAGGATCCGTGCTCGGCCCACAGACGTCAAGTCATTATTCACCAATGTACCGACAGACGAGGCTATCCTCGTAACCAAGTCGGTACTCGAACATGATAGCACGCTCCCGGAACGAACCAGCCTAACGCCAGATCAAATCGTTGATCTACTTTCATTATGTGTGAAATCCACATACTTCCAATGGAGAGAGACTTACTATCAACAGTCTTTGGGCACTCCAATGGGATCCCCGATATCCCCGGTCCTAGCAAACATCTTCATGGAAGATTTCGAACAGAAAGCCCTCGAGACGGCACGATACAAACCCAAACTATGGCTTCGATACGTAGATGATACTTTCATCATTTGGCAGCACGGTTCCGACAAACTGGATGACTTCCTCGGTCACCTCAACCAGCAACATCCGAGCATTCAATTCACCATGGAAACTGAGACATCCGACTCGTTGCCTTTCCTTGATGTACTCATTTCCAAACGGGTTGATGGCTCACTTGGGCATTCGGTTTACAGAAAACCTACACACACAGACCGCTACCTAAATGCCCGGTCGTTCCACCCACCATCCGTGAAATCCTCCGTGAATCGCACCCTACTTCGAAGGGCACACACTATCAGTGATAAAGAGCACTTGCCATCCGAGTTGAAACATCTTAACGCCGTGTTAAGAGACAATGGGTACAGACCTGATAAGCTTAAGTTCCTCCCGAATAGGAACGCTCCACGATCCTCTGACGCAACCGAAAAACCTATTGCCGTCCTACCGTACATTGGCCACACTTCACACAAGATTCAGCGTATCCTGAGGGAAGCTGACATTAAGGTCTACTACCGGACTCGAAACAAGTTGGAAACGAAGTTACACACCCACAAGGACAGACATGATCCCAGCCGTCAAGCTGGGGTTTACCGAATTCCTTGTACATTGGCGAGACCGGCAGAGACCTTACGACCAGGCTCAATGAACACAAGGCCCACGGCCGCAGAGGGGAATGTGACAAATCTGCGATCATCAAACACTCCACCGATTTGGACCACATCATTGACTGGCAGAATGCAAAGATCATAGCCCCGGAAAATTATTATTATTATTATTATTATTATTATTATTATTATTATTATTATTATTATTATTATTATTATTATTATTATTATTATTATTATTATTATTATTATTATTATTATTATTATTATTATTATTATTATTATTATTATTATTATTATTATTATTATTACTGTTATATATAAATGAGTCAGTAATTTTCAGTCACTGTGTTCAACTTAAACTAGATCCCCGATTTCATGCCCTGTTGAATGTCTGCTCTGATCGTGACGAAATTGGCCCCTTTAATTTTTCCTCGAATCATAACCCTTCAGACACTAGATTTCAATGAATGTTTGATAGCATCATCAACTTAACATCAATTTTCTTATTATCTGGAAACTGTGATCAATTTCGTTTTAATTTGATTTTATTATCATTTTTAATTACAAATAGTACAGTGACATTGCTTTAAATCACACAAAATTAATGATTAATCTGATTACCTGAAAGTTTACTAAAAATCCTATTTGATTATTCGTCTGTAGTTGCATAGAACATTGAACCACTCTGCACGAATCAGGTGGTGACGATGCAGTACAAAATGATGATTCAAAGTAGTTCCCTAATACTATTTGTATATCCAGTTGGGACGCTATACACCAATCCGGTATGTATAATTACAGACCATAGTAAACGTACGTGCTTTTCTATGTACGCATCTGCGGTATTTGTCAAGTCATTTCTTTGTGGTCAAGTGGACATCCAAATAACTTTGTCACTGAAATCATAAAGTTCAGTATCACAATCCCTGATCAGAGTAGAGATTAAAGGCGGTTGCGGTACTGTAAACATTTATTTTACACTCAGTGTATAAAGTATAGGCCTACAATTGTATGAAAGAAGTCGCTCCCTGAAATGGAAGATGTTTGTGAAACAAATACCCTGATTGCGTGAAGAGTTGTATTTTTTTATTTAAATTAAACTGTGAAAATATTCCAATGAAAAGGGTTTATGCCGACTGGTGGCGCAACATTATATAGTATGTTATTAGCCAAACTGCCTCTAGCTTCCATACCAATCAAAACCCTGGGTAAAACTTGTAGCTTTGCATGGTGAGGATGATAAGTAAGACTAATTGCGGTGACACCATGTGGAATCTCAATTGAGTAGTAATTAGTTCTGAAAAGAACTGGAGGTACAACTCGACGTTTCGATCAGTATGCTCTGATCGTCCTCAGGAGAATGCCGGACTCTGGAAAATGCTGCTGCTTAAGTAGACTGCTGGAGGATCATCCCATAAATGGACCCTGGGTGTTAAACTAACACCAGTGGTGTTAATAACTGTATTCTTCCATGGTGTTTGTATTGGGCGAGTTTCCCAATATAAACACCACTGGTGTATTTTATAACACCCCAGTGTATAGACCTAGCCACCTTTTTGCATTGTGTCATATCACAAGTCTATTACCTAAAACAGACTTCTGGTCATTATATTGTCCAGCGTTGTAATAGCGACAATAAAAATTATGTGACATAGTTTGTTTACAAAACAACCCCAACGTCAAACTGAGTGGCTATGTCAATAACAGATAACATAAAATATTACATTTTGAGATGATATCGGCAGAAAAATTCTTTATTTTCCTATTTTTAGTTTCATCTCAAATTTGTTTCATTCAAACTTATTGTTATGTAAAGTCCAAAATGTAAAAACTGGTACATATTGCCTGCTATGGTGTCGCCCTGGTATAAATACCAAGTCACTTACAGTGTCAAAGTGTGACAAAGAGGAGAGTATAATCAAAGCCAGAGGCTCTTTGGCTAATTTAGTTGACCAAAAAATCAATACACGTTAGATTAATACTGTACCTTCCCTTTATTAACCAAGCATCCACCCCAGATCCCGTGCGACGTCATTTGGGGAATTTCCAACATTTGTTTTGTCACGAGAAGCCGGTGAAAGGTAACAGGAAATCAGAACATGTTTCATTTTCATTAGCTCTTTGTTGGATATGGTTCCTTTATAAAAGTCACCAGTTCCTCAATGGCCTGATATTTAACTGCAAAAACTATATGGTATTTAAAACATCACCATGCAGTGGTGTTCATATTGAACGAGTTAAATTTCCCATTGGCATTTTAACACCCTAGTTTTTACGAGGCTTAGAGGTAACAGACTATAGGTCAGGGTCAACAAGTATAGGATTGGTATTGCAAAAAACTAATTATTGAGTTTAAAGGAGATAGGGGCTACGTACTTGGTGTAAAGCTGATGATGGTGTCAATCTGCCTTCGAAATAATATTATCTGAGGTACTCATGGGCGGATCCAGAACATTTTTTAGGGGGGGGACTGATAATCAAAAACAATTTTTTTTCAGTACAGTACTAAGTAGGTCACCTCCTTATGTTTATCCTGCACACTGTGGGAATGGGAGTGCGTTCTCCCCTCCCCCCCCCTCTCTCTCTCTCTCTCTCTCTCTCTCTCTCCGGGTAGGTCGTGTATTTATCGAGCTCCAGGAAACAGTAGATTTTTGTGAGATTTACGCATCTTACGGTTACAAATTTTATATTAATCTTACTCTTATTGTTCATACATCATACAGGGCGAATTTCAAATTGTCAGGTTTAACTGTTTTCGTGTTTTTCTGGGTTCTTTTTCAAATTTTTGTCGTTTTTGGTGCTTTGGCTGGTCTTCACATGGCCAGTCAGGCGCAACCTATTGAAAATCAGCCAAGTGTGAGCAAGGTGGTGAACGCGTTTCTATTGTTCCTGGTAACCCACTTACCAGGGACAATGGAATCGTGTTCAAAGCGCTGGACACAGTCTCCGTACGCCAAGATCTCATTTCACTGGTTAACCAAATTTCAAATGCACAAGTGTTATCAGCTTCCAGGATTTCCAACGGTCGAATAGCAGCATATCTGAGCTCGAGGAGGCTGTCGTCGAGCTGTCCAAAACGGACTGACCCACGATGGCAGCTTCATCGAGCTCAACCCACTGGTCCAGCCAACCACCCGGTTCACGCTTTCTAATGTTTATCCAGAGATCCCGAACACGGTACTGATACACAACCTGTCATCTTTCTGCAAAGTGGTGTCTGAGGTAAGGTCCATTCCTGGGTTTCAAGGAAAACATCTGTCACATATCATGTGTCGTTCAGGCGGCAAGTGCATGTTCTTCTTAAACCGAACGTCACTCCGCCTGAGCACATAAATATCTTGTATTTAGCACACATTATCGCGTGTTTCTGTCGACGGAGTCAGTACGTTGTTCATGCGGTGAGTACGGCCACATTAGCCGTGCTTGTAAGAAACAGGGAACCGATGACATTGACAAAACGAGACCAATCTTTAAACCCACCACCCACCTTCGTCCATAACCCACTAACCAAAAAAAATCCGATCCTAAACACCCACCTAAAGTCTCCAAAAACCTGGTCCGCTGGATTCCGTAGGGGATGCGGATCGTGCAGAGACCCTCGGGTGTTCGGACCGCTGCGGGTTCTGGGGCCCTCGGGCCCTGTCGGGCCGCCTGTGCGAAGGCTGGACATGCCGCGCCGGTGTCGGGGGTGCTTCAACTGGAAGTGCCTCATGTGCTGGTGCGGGGTCAGCGTCGGCCTCTCGTTCCGGCGGGAGCCCAACAGGTTGGGCCCTCGTCCGGGGCGGGAGGCTCGGCTCGTGCGGGCGGCTCGGCGGGGTCTGTGGGGCCTTTGCCCGCAGTTTCTCCGGCGTCTGAGGCTCCTGCGCCGTCCGTGGCCCCTGCGTCATCCGCGGCCCCATCCTCCCTTCCCCTCACCACTCCCACCACTCCCTTTCCCCTCCCAACCTTCTTCCGCCCTTCAACCTATCCACCCCATCCAAAACCCGGTTGCTCTGTCTGGGGATCGCCACCTCCACCATCTAGACTTTTTTCTGATGTCGTCTCAAAAGGAAATCTTCCACTCAATCCCCTCCTACAAATACTTCAGTTCTCACTCTCTAAAAACACCCTCTCCTCCACGTAAACTTGTGAAGAAGGTGGCGATGCCATGACAGTCGACTCCTTCCATCACCAAGTCCTTAACCAAGTCCTTAATTCACAATCCTCCTTGTCTCCACCCCGGCCTCGTCGACGAACGACCAAGATGACATGTGGGAAGACAGTCAGACTACCGAAGACGAGGCGGTGCCTGATTGCCTTTCCAACACAAAAGGTCCTCTGTCTTCTGAAGAGCTCATGAATTTCTTGGCCTCCATAAAAATCGAAAAACCTATCGAGGTGGCCAAGAGATTCACTGCTAATGTGCCCGGACTTGTCAAACAACTCAAACCGCTACGCAGCAACCCACCCTCAACAGAGGCCTACAACAACGCGTAACCAAGCTGATCAAGACTTTAGATAAATGATTTTCTTTTGCTTTTTCTTTTATGAGAGTCTTGATTAGTTTGGTCGTGTTACACTGTCACTGATTTCCCTGAACACAGGCGGCTGTTCAATGCCAACCAAAATGCCGCCATACATGCTTATTTTGAAAATTTCTTTCCCTTTTCCGACATAGTGCTCCTGCAGGACTTATAACCTTACGGAAATAAGCTCCTGCTGGAGCCTATGGCCCTTTACTCCTATCTCTTCCCCTTCCAACTCTTATGGCTCTGGGGTAACTACACTCGTTAATAATAAAAATTTAGAAATTATTTCAAATCTTAACATTTTTCCAGGACATCTTCTTTATACAAAAACTAAATCCAATGAAACTCTTTTTCCACATTTATAATTTTAGTACCCCAGAGCGACTCTCTTGCTTTTAAAGTCTTTAATTCTTTCTCTAAACATTTATCCTCTTGTGACAGTGACGGTGTCGTTGTGGTCGGAGGTGACTTTAACTGCACGGAAAATCCTGCATTGGACCGTCTGCATGCGCCCACCGAGCGTAGATCCAGAGTCGCAGCAGCTCTCAAAACTGTTATGACTCTCTCTGTGTGATGTTTGGCGTAGACTGAATCCCAGAAACAACAATTTTGCCTGGCTGGAATAACCCTTCCAGGGATTGTGGTGTTTCCAAAGCCAGGTTAGATCGTTTGTATCTTCATCCTGATATGTTATCCTCTATTCATTCGTGCAAAATAACACCCTGTTCTTTCTGATCACTCCGCTATTTCTTTAAAATTCAACTACCCTCGGCTAATTTCCGGTAGCGCCTACTGGCATTTAATAATTCAATTCTTCAGGATGAAAGCATACAAACAAATTATAACTTGTTTCTGGGGAGAATGGCGTCAAAAACAGTCCGATTTCCCCAATTTAAATTCTTGGTGGGACTTTGGCAGTCCACATCAAAATAATTACTCAAATGTTTTCTAAAAAAAATTGCTTCCGAGAAACGCGAAGCTCTTTTTAAATAAATCGGACTATTGACGACCTTCAGTCTGCGCCGGAAATCACACCGGAGACCAGGCAGGTCCTCTTAGAACAAAAGAAAAACTTAATTCTATCTTAAAAAATCGAGCGCAGGGCGCCCTTATCAGGTCGAGATTCAAACATGTCAGCGAGGTCGATACCTCCTCTTCTTACTTTTTAATCTTGAAAAATCTAAATCCCGTTCTAAAACTATCTCCAGAATCCGTTTGGATTCTGGAGAAATTACTCAAAATATCTCTGTCATAAAAAATCATGTATCAAATTTCTACAAAAACCTCTATTCTAAAAACTCGACCGATGAGGGCGCCGCGAAAACATTTTAAGGGACCTGCCTCGTCTTGATCCTGTAGAGGCAGAGGACCTGGAGCGTCCTCTGTCTCTAGAGGAATTAGAAATAGCTGTTGGCCAACTTAGCAAGGATAAAACGCCTGGCCTGGACGGCCTGTCCGGTGAATTTATCAAACTTTTGGAATATTCTAAAAACGACCTACTTTCTGTTTTAAATTACTCTTTTCTCACCGGCGGGCTTCCTCGTTCGTTCAGGAGGGCGGTAATTACTCTTTTGCAAGAAGGAGATCTGGCCGACATAAGCCAATTGGCGGCCAATCTCCCTTTCTAAACAATGATTACAAAATCCTTGCAAGGTTGCTCGCTAACAGACTGAAAGAGTGCATCAGCAGCGTCGTAGGTGAGGATCAGACCTACTGCGTCCTGGACGTTCAATCCATGACAACGTAGGTCTGATAAGGGACATCATCGAATATGCCAATGAAAATGATGTCCTTTAGCCGTGGTCAACCTCGATCAGCAAAAAAGCGTTCGATAAAGTTGATCGCGACTACCTCTTCGACACCATGAGAGCTATGGGCTTCGGAGACCGTTTCCTCGACTACATAAAAATCCTGTACAGCGGTTCCGAGAGTTTGGTCAAATCTGCGGTTCTCTGACGGTTCTCCGTTGAGAAGGGCATCCGTCAGGAGCTGCCCACCTCGGGACTGCTGTGCTCGACTATTGAACCTTTCTAAATCGCCTGAGGGGCGAAGTCGGGGACGACGGTTTCCGAATACCCGACGCCGACGTCTCTTGCTCGGTGTCTGCGTATGCAGATGATGTCTCCGTTTTGTCACCTCCGAACGCGGCTTTGACGCGATCAAAGGTACACTGATCTCTTTGCTCGCGCCTGCCGCGCGCCTAAATACGAGAAAATCCAGGGGTTGTGGGCGGGATCTTGGATCGGACGAGGCGACCGGCCGCTTAATTTTTCATGGAATGACGATGGCCTGTCGTTCCTCGGAGTTCGCCAAGGAAACACCAAAACATACACTGACAAAACTGGACTATTTGTAAAACCGATTATCCGAAGTCCTCGTTGGCTGGTTCGGCATCTCGACCTCCTTTCTTTTAAAGGAGAGTCTTGATTGCCAACCAGCTAGCCGCATCAAAACCTTTCATTGTCTGGCGGCACTCGCCCGCCAGACGATTTCTAAAGTGAACTCCAACGGCGGCTGGTTGATTTCGTCTGGTCCAACAAGAGACACCGCCTTAAAGAGCAAATTGTGTATCAGAAACCTGACAAAGGGGTTCGGCCTTGTTAACCTCCAGGCACGAGTTCTCACCTTTAGATTAACGCGTCTCTTTCGTTACCTTAAAGGTAATTCTCATTCCTCTTTTGTTTTTCTTCAAAATCACCTCCGTCGCTACAAAAACTAAATTATGACTTCCATCTCTTCTATTTGAAGACAGACCCCTTTTGACATTGGATTACCTTCTTTTTTATGGTGAGATCATGCGTGCCTGGAGGTTGTCTGGAGCTCGTTAGAAATAATACACGACTCAGTCAGCCATGTCATTAATTTACCCATAAATATTCCTTTAATTCAAAATGCAACTGACGATGGCGTATCCCTCTCTGAGCGGCTCTCGACACGTGGGGTCGGCCTGGTGAGGATCTTCTCAACTTCACTTCGGATCGTGGCACCAGCCCAATGACATCATCTCCTCTTCTAGTACATCACATCTCGTCCTCCATCTTCTCGACTTCTTCAAAACCAGCTTTCTTCGATGCAATGATACTCATCAGACTGTTCCCTCTCTATTCGACGAGAGGGGTTTTCCTCCTGTCTCTGCGCTTAAAATGTTCCATCTAAACCAGATCGTCCCCTCAACGTCATCATCAACAACTTGGACAATGCCATCTCCGCACCATCCAAAACGATCTACAATGTCATCAACACAAATCTCAACTCGCATCCTTCCACAGAAACATCACACTGGCATCAAAACGGAGTCCTGGACAGCAACACAAACATACAATGGAATAGCATCTACAGTCCCCAACTTCCAAGAGGGGGACCCACAATAAACTACTACACAACATCCTACCGTCACCCAAGTTCTACATCATCTCAACCTGGCCATCTCTTCAACATGTGGATGGTGCGGAGACAAGGGACGATCTGCCATCTATTCATCACGTGTCCTCTGTTCAACCTCTTCTCAACTGTCTCCACAGTCTTCTTCACCGGCTTCTTCCTGACCTACTTCTGAACTTTGACCTCTACTGGGCCTTGATCCCATGTGCTAAGGTCGCAATAGAGAGGCAGTGCGCCTGTCAAACTACCTTATCGTCAGTTACAAAATATGTCATATACAATCTTTACCGAACTCTAATTTCATTGATCCTCTTTAATTTTACTCACCGTATCAAAAACAAAGTTATTTTCGAATACAACTATTTTATGCTTGTCAATAATGATGATGAATTTCTTAAAAAATGGAATATAAATAATACTTTGTTCATCATCATTAGTGACAAGCTGACATGGCTGATTTAAACCCGGTTAGAATTACTAAATTTGCTCCTCCTTTCCGATTTCCTCTTTTCTTTTCTTTCTCTTATCCTTGGAAGCCACTGGGTGGATATAAGGCCCACACCAGTAACGCCAGTGGCTTCCCACCTCAGGGGAACCACGGTGGTTCGGCTCACGCCAAAAACGTGTTGCCGCACCTCCGCACTGGAACCCTTTCCTCTTCTTCTTTCTTTTCTCCTTTCTTTGTATTTCTCTTTTCTGAGGAGCTTTATACTTATATTGGTTAAAGTATTAACTTTATTCATATGTATTTAAAAAGTATATTGTATCTGTACACTAAAATATTTTTGTTTCTATTACATGTTTACATGTACCGAATATTTGGTCTTTTCTGTTTACTTAAAACTGTATTAATGTTTTCCAAATTGCAAAATGTTCTGTTTTAATTTACTATTCTTTTATTATAAAATTTGACTTTGTTTTTTGAATTGTAAATAAAGAATCTCATTGAAAAGTCTCTCTCTCTCTCTCTCTCTCTCTCTCTTTCTCTTTTTTTTAAATTTTTAAATTTTTTATTTTTTTAAACGATTTTAGGGGGGCTACAGCCCCCTTAGCCCCCCCCCCCTGGATCCGCCAATGGTACTGACACTAAATAGAAAAAGAAAGCAATTTCCATTTTGAATTACCACTTAAAAATTGAATACGGATAATCTGTTTACAGACGACACAACGCAGTAAGCTGAAACTTTCACAGGTTACTTTATTAAAGAAGCAGTTGCCAACGTTATCAATGATATACATTCCCATTAAACAGACGTAAATTACGAGCAACTGCCCAACATCGATCAGCAAACTTCAACGGACTATGGACCGACAAAATATTCAATCGATTGTATTGAATCTGAGGGCAGTCACTGCCGGTCCCCACTAAACAAACTAGGCCTCTAACTAACTCTGTCACCAAGAACATGTCAACATTTCATGTCATTTCTTTGTTGAGCAGTATTAAATAATAACAAAACAGGAAAATAATTCGATGTTTTTAATAGTTAGTATATGCCACAAATGCGTTAAGAATAATATCATATGAAAGTACGTTAGAAAGATCCTGCAATGCGCCAAAAGCAACTTAATTTGGCAAAAGAGTTGAGACAAAAAGACCTACCTGCTTTTTAAGGAAGTGCATTCGGTATAATGGAATCGGTGTCCTAGTTTAAGATGAACACAGTGACTCAAAAATACTGGCTCGTTTATGCAGTAGCAATGGTAATGACCTTATCATGTGGGGTATTATTTGCAGTCATTGTGTGCATTCGGTGTAATGGCTTCTACTTCCTGAAACAGTCGCATTGTCAAGTTCGTGCAGTTGAGGAGCTAAACCAAAGATCAAATCGAATGTCAGTATTTGTATTCAACCTGTCACGTGAACACGGGGGCGTACCTGTATTTGATCTGGGACCTACGGTAGCCGATTTATGACATTACTTTTAGTTTGCATGTTGTATACAGTGGTAATCGTGCTCGTGCCTGTTTGTTACATGTGTTTCGTTGAAGAGAGTGAGTTCCCACCCAACAGAGAAGCCAAGATTTAGAAGACCCGTTAGAGGGTCCAAAATCCACGAAAATTTCAAAAAAAAATTATATAAAATTAAAATTAAAAACAAAATAGTATAAGATTAGAAGACCCGAAGAGGATACTAATTTGTGTATCATACACTCACTGGCCAAAAGTATTGCAACATGCTCAAAATAGCACTTTACAGTAACAGGTGAGATGATCATTTAATCCGATTTCATCGATCGTGTATTACATACAAAGAACAGTAAAAAAGAACATTGACTTCAAAACACAGGCACTGTCAAGAAGTCTTAAGTAGTGTAAATAAAATAAAATAAATTATTGTAACACAGTTCTCCAAACTGAACTTTGGTGTGAATTTCAATGTTGCAATACTTATGGCCAGTGAGTGTATAATCAAATACACCAAAAAGGAAACCAACTAGGTACATTTTGGAGTGAAAAAAAATTAAAAACTAAATAGGGTGGGATTTGAACCTGTGACTTCCAGTCGTTTGGTAGAGCGACCTTTGTACTTAGACAGTTTCTCTTGTGATTTATTATTTTGATTATACACCAAAAAAATCGTATAATTTTATTGTAGTGATCCCCCATCAGACTGCAGCTTCCCAGGTTGTATCGTAACATGAGGCGTGATCCCTGGCTATTGATATAACATTGTTTTGGTTCAATGACTTCTGACTAATGCGCCATGAACTAAGATATTGCATACGTGGTCCTTTCTCTATGGATATTGATAGCATGGGGGAGAATACCTACATAGGTTGTTGTTGGCTCACTTGGTGGAGCGTCGGCATATTAGCCCACAAGTCAATGGTTCAAATGTATTTGTACTTATTAGTGCATGTGTGTGGTGCATACGATGCATATGGCACCCTCTCAGCTCGCTGGCAATGTACAATGTAACCTTAGCCTGTGTAAGTGTTATAACTTACACGATAGAGTAGACCCATAACTCGAGACCTAACTGGGCCCATCAGACTAGTTATGGCCCTTGCGTATGGCGCCCTCTCTCGGCAAATGGTATTGCATATCCTCAGCAGACGTCAATGTAATAATCAACATGATATCTAGGTAGGGCCAGTCGGACCAGTTATGACACCTGTGCCCAATTTCATAGAGCTGCTAAGCATAGAATTTTGCTAAGCAAATATTTTTGCTAAGCAATATAAAACAGACTACCAGCGGAAATATATACATCTTGTATGAAAGTTTGCCTGGTAACCAGAAAATCCGATAAGCAATTTTTTCTGGTGAGTAATTTGTATCTGCTTAGCAGCTAGTTCTATGAAACTAACCCCTTGTGTTCTCTATGGCTGAGTCGTCAGAAAGTGGGTTTGTGACAGTGACTGTGACGTACCTGTTTCCTTGAGCATGCAAGACACTTTACTTAAGTTATTCTCTAGCCCGGGAAGCGAGTATAAATGGGATGGAGGGTAGAGATGAATGCTGTACGTGTTTGACACGGTAGCACAAAGTTGTATATTCCCCCAGGGAGCTGATATTGGCCCATTGACCAAGGGGGACTGGTTATCAAGCACTAAGTGTATCACACCTCGATAGATTTCGCGCCAAAAGACTCCAATATTTAAAAATAATAATAATAATTAAACATTTTAATAACAAACAAACCTGTAATGTGTAAAAGGGAAATAAATTCACTTAGTAAACTGAAAGGTTTGCGGTGACACCATGTGATGAGTAAATCTCTCTTTTGAGTATGTGTGTGGTTCCGAAGGAACCGGTTGACTCAACGTTTCGGACAGTATGCTCTGTCCGTCGTCAGGTTTCTCCTGACGACGGACAGAGCATACTGTCCGAAACGTTGAGTCAACCGGTTCCTTCGGAACCACACACATACTCAAAAGAGAGATTTACTCATCACATGGTGTCACCGCAAACCTTTCAGTTTATTGTTCTTCCACCATGCAAACCTTCAAGTCTTACTTAAATTCACTTAGATTGTGTTCCAAATAATTGACTAAGTATTGTTGAACTGTCCATGTATGTGTCATTACATTATTATTATTATATGGCCAGCATAGGATTTATCACGTGTCACGCTGCGTCATGGCCAGCATAGGATTTATCACGTGTCACGCTGCGTCATAAAAATAACTAATTTCATAAATAATTTTATTTCTTTAAAATTACTTATTATTATTATTTTGCTATTGTGATTCTGCTTAAGTGTTGGGCTTTTGTATTATTTATTTATTTATTTATTTATTTATTTATTTATTTATTTATTTATTTATTTATTTATTTATTTATTTATTTATTTATTTATTTATTTATTTATTTATTTATTTATTTATTTATTTATAATTATTATTTTGTAATTTATATGTTTATTTGTTTATTTAATAAAAGGTTAACAAGAACAAAAGTGCAAAACTATTAGACTTTCTTTGCCATCCACACTTAACATAAGACACTTTTGATTGGTTTAAAAGTTTACCACACAATTGAGGGCGCTGTCTGCTGAATCCGCTCTCTTGATCCGCTATGCGCACGCAGCTAGCTAGCTCAGCCGGCGGGGGCCCAGCTAGCTAGCTAGCTCCAACGATCTTTCTTTGCGCGCAGCAGGTATAAAACTTCTTGATGTTCGAATTCTGTTGAGATGATCAATTTCATGATTACAAATATTCCTTTTCTTGAGTATAGGTAAATACTCTGTGTCTCAAAGCAATCTAGAATTGTGAATTAGGTAATTTTCGAGTTGTTTCATCAAGTGAGTTTTGCTGAGTTTACTAGCCGGCGGTGCGCAAGAATGTGTTTATTACTTGACCTCTGACACCATGGCGAAATCTATACTTTGTACACTCACTATTCACATTCGCACCACCATCACGGATCCGATCGCCAACGTTAGTGCGTGTGAAACAGAAGGTAATTCTCATTTCCGTTTCATTTGCTTTGACCATAGAGCAAGGATGCTGTATCCTGGTATTAATTAAATATACAGAACAATGAACGGAAAGATTTTACTATCATTTATGTACCTGCATTTTTTTCTACAAAACATTAACCTTTTTAAGTTTTAGTTTTAAATGAGGTTAGTTTTAAGTTTAATAACACCGTTCTGCTGTTAGTGTTAGTAGGCAGGTCACACAAATTTTAATATTGTGCGTAAATCATTTCAAATGGATCTTAACTTGAAGGGCTTGATGAAAGAAACATAAATCTGAAGAAAAAAAATTGAAATCGGACCTACCGTTCTTGAGTTATGGCAAATTAATGAGGTCAAATTTAAATAGCGGTTTTAAGCCATTTTGGTCAAAAAAGAGGAAATTTGAATATTTTACATTTTTACTTTTATATTTCAACACAATTAGCAGATTTGGTCAATCAAGTTTTAAATTTTACCAATATTTGGGCAGGGAAATTAATCCAAAAAAAAAATAATGCCACATTTCTTTTTAGTTTTGGACATAGGGCTCGTTAAATATGGTCCATTATGCTATGGTCCTAATATCACGGGACAAGATGGATTTCGTGAAAAATGACTAAGTCCAACTAGGCCTAATTAATATGCATAAATGCTCTAACTTGAGAACGGATCATCTGACAAGCCAGAAATTTGGCACAAGTATTGTTTGTACTAAAAGCTAAGTTTGGAACTCCTTGCCAGTGATCTGTTGAAAATAAAAAATTTAAGAAAAATTTTTTAAATTAAATCTTCATAAACTTTATTCGTGTTTCCCATGATAAAAGTCTTTTTTTTTTTTAATAAGTCAAGGTAATTGAAAAAGAAAATATCGTTTTTCCATAAGTGAAAAATTCCTTTTAAATTTTAAACAACTTACATGTTGGAAATAAAGCTAATTTTATGATGAAAAATTCTGCCTTTTTTAAAATTTAAAAAGTATTAAAAAAAATCAAAATTACGGGAGTAACACTACAGGATAGAACAGCCGACAAATCAATGACGGTGACGTATGCATTGCGTTTGTAGTTACAAGATATCACGTGACTCCTTACATTGCCGTTTCGTTTATTGTGCATGACCCCCATGCAGTATGAAAAACAACGTACATTTTTTCTGATTTTTTCCTCGTTTAATCTTATTTTCTGTGTTGAACTAGGATATATTTTACAAGATTGCAAGTAACTGCACACTTAAAAACAAGAAACTAACATGGAAGTCGATATTCTGAGAGCAGAAGCTCGAGTTCATCGCTGCTCCATCCCGACACGCGCCGCTCGACCGCATTACAAAAATCCAACTCGTCGTCGTGGTCAGTGGTTTCCGAAACTGAAAAAAAAATCACGCATTCCCATGTTTGGCCTTTGATTTCGTAGCGTTCTTCATTGATTTTCTTTACAAACTAAAAAGTAAAATAAAGTTCAACTCCTCTACTTTAACATAATTATTCCGAAATTTTATATTTCGAGGTATTTTTGGGGAAAAACATTAATTCCTTATCAAATCGTTGTTTGCCATTCCGGGACGCCATTTTTAAAATTCTCGGACCATACCCATGAAAGCTTGGGCTTTTCCGAGTCTATTTGTAGATTCTGGATCGCTTACGTTGACAGGAACGCATCGGAATCTACAATTTTCGGCTATCGGGGACCAAAATCGCCCGGTGCTGAAGTCCCTCAACGATAAATGGCGCTTCCGCGATTCACGGTCGATCGGAGGTGTTTTTCAAATGGTGTTTAGTACAAGATTTTCGAACCCAATCAACCCCAAAAACACACGATGGAATGATAAAACAACACACATCACTATACTGGTATTTATTTCTTCATTTTATTGATATTTCACATCGTAACAACATGTCAAAAATTGGCAATTTTTTTCATACCGAGTGTATTTACGAGGAACGTGCACACGGCAAGCTGTGCTGTGAGTGTGTTTGACCTGCCTACTGTTAGTGTTAGTTTACTTTTTACAAACAGTTTGACTTGATGGACACTAATGAGGTGGCACAAACTCATTTTAACTACATGGACCCAGCATTTTCAGAAAATGTTTGCATTTGATTTGTGTCTCTGTGTGATGGTAGTATAAAGGGTTTAGCAAATTAGATTTGGAGACAGTTATACATGCAATCTTTGTTGTGGAAAGTAGGCCTTTATGATATGGTCTGTATAATGTAAGTGGGATGTAACATTCAGTGATGACTTTCTGTGACGTTAGTAAATTTTTCTTTGTTCACTCCACATAATGATTTAACAGTTCTGTTCTGGAGTCTAACCTTTGCATTATCTCTCAGTTTAGAAAGAATGTCGTATCCAACTGCCACTTTTTAAGTGTTTTCTTGGAATTTGTTTGCAACCACTAACTAGTTAAAAATGATTCTATCGATTTTTGGGGGTACAGAAAGTGAAAATTATCTTTAAAATACACTTTTATGATGGTTTTCGGGCTTTATTTCCCTTCTAAAAAAATCTTCCCCTTCGGAAAATAGAAGGATCCTATTATAGTTGCCACTGCGCATGTACAATGACCATGTTGGTCACTAACGGGAGAGTTGACAAGATCAAACTGACATGACTGAGGAAGTCATCGTATACCAAAAATGCCTGATTTTTCATGAAATAAATGTCCATCATCATCCATATGTTCTCCACCTTACTAGGTATGTAAGATTACATTATTGGTTATATTGAATGAGAAAAAGTAGCAGTCGGATACAACATTCTACCCCTCAGTTTAAATACAGAAATTCCAAAGTTGTTTTCAGTTTTTTTCCCACCAAACTTTAGTTTCATTTTGAAATCAGTTAGGTCCTAATTATTATTAGTATGTCCTGATTATTAATTCCATGTTAAAATGTTCTTCTGAAAAGGGTTCAAAGGCCATAGATAGTATACAGTATTTCTGCAGAACTGCACAGTCTATATTTAGTACAAACAATTGCATACGTGCAAAATAGCAAACCACTATGAGAATCACTGTGTATTAAATCTGTTGAATTAAATCATTATGTGCATTGTTTAGTCACTGCTGCCAGAGAGAGCTTCAACACATGGCATACTGCTTTATTATGCTTATTGATTGGTAACACATTGTTGCATTCATTTAACCCTCCTATGCCCAGGCTGAAATTTGGCCCAGTAAGCACCACACCCACAGACAGTCACTTGAGTATTTTTGGTTGCATTGCCAATTGTTCACACATGTGTATTTTTTCTCTAAGAGTGCTGGAGTTCGTGGCAAAGTCAAACACACTTGTGTATGTCCTACATAAAGTTATATGCAGAGTCACACAGAGCTGTGTATGTACTGCAGACTCATATACAGTTGAGTGGTTTTGGTTTGACCTCCTACCATAACCACATGTCCTTGCATTTATTTGAGTGCACTGCACAAAGTCAATGGGTTGGGAGTGACATACAAATTTTGAGTGTCTTTGATTGTTAAACCTATAGGAGGGTTTTAATTAATGAATACTTATCTTCAAACAGCTCTAAATGTTGATCCTTTTCATATTTTTATAGATAAAAAGTGGAAATGAGCGTATTTAACTCACCGAAGAAAAGAAATGTTCAACTGAATGAGAAACAGGATGTCTCTCAAAAATCACATGGTATGGCTTTGTCAAAACGGCCACTTACCATTGGATGTTGCAAGCCACCGACATCGATAAGTCCACATTCAGAGATGAGAAGCCATGCAAATGACCAAAGACCCCAGCCGCCATCGCTGACTGCCGAGACAAACTACGTGGGTCAGGAAGCATCCCCTCGACTGCCAAAAAGACAAAATATATGCTGGTTCGACTCGCTACACGTACCTGATCTTAACTCTCCTCGGAATAGGCAGGGTTCACGGGAGCGTCGCCAGAGGAAAAGATCTGGGCACAGCTCTGGGGGCAGCACTGATGATGGGGGTTTAAGTGTTATTGACAAGGAGGACCTGCTGGATACAATTTTCATCTCCTGCGACACCGAAGGACGGGGGCGTGTGCCCGTATCAAGAGTCATACAGCACATACAGATGATCGTTGAATCAAATGAGGTATGTCAAGCCAAGGGTATTGGAACCCTTCACTACTTCCCCCCCCTTCCTCTCCCAAACACCTCCAACACTTTATTCCAAAACAATATGCCTATATTTGTATTTATATTTGAGTACTTTGCAATGCATTTAAATAGGAAAGTTTGTATAAAATTTCGACCCCAGGCTTGAAAGTGTCTCATTTTAAAAGTATGTTTTTTTTTTTTTTTTTCCTCAAGTAAATTAACAGTGTTCTAATAAAAACAAAATTGCCAGAAATTGTCGGTAAATAGAGAAAAACATTCCAATGCATGATCTTAAATAGATGCTGCAACAATATGGATTAACACTGAGCTTGGATTCATCCATTCTCATGGATTAACATTGAGCTTGGATTCATCCATTCTCATGGATTAACATTGAGCTTGGATTCATCTATTCTCATGGATTAACACTGAGCTTGGATTCATCCATTTTCATGGATTAACACTGAGCTTGGGTTCATCCATTCTCATGGATTAACATTGAGCTTGGGTTCATCCATTCTCATGGATTAACATTGAGCTTGGGTTCATCCATTCTCATGGATTAACACTGAGCTTGGGTTCATCCATTCTCATGGATTAACACTGAGCTTGGGTTCATCCATTCTCACGGATTAACACTGAGCTTGGATTCATCCATTCTCATGGATTAACATTGAGCTTGGGTTCATCCATTCTCATGGATTAACACTGAGCTTGGATTTATCCATTCTCATGGATTAACACTGAGCTTGGGTTCATCCATTCTCATGGATTAACACTGAGCTTGGGTTCATCCATTCTCATGGATTAACACTGAGCTTGGATTCATCCATTCTCATGGATTAACACTGAGCTTGGATTCATCCATTCTCATGGATTAACACTGAGCTTGGATTCATCCATTCTCATGGATTAACACAGCTTGGATTCATCCATTCTCATGGATTAACACAGCTTGGATTCATCCATTCTCATGGATTAACACTGAGCTTGGATTCATCCATTCTCATGGATTAACACTGAGCTTGGATTCATCCATTCTCACGGATTAACACTGAGCTTGGGTTCATCCATTCTCATGGATTAACACTGAGCTTGGGTTCATCCATTCTCATGGATTAACACTGAGCTTGGATTCATCCATTCTCATGGATTAACACTGAGCTTGGGTTCATCCATTCTCATGGATTAACACTGAGCTTGGATTCATCCATTCTCATGGATTAACACTGAGCTTGGATTCATCCATTCTCATGGATTAACATTGAGCTTGGATTCATCTATTCTCATGGATTAACATTGAGCTTGGATTCATCCATTCTCATGGATTAACACAGCTTGGATTCATCCATTCTCATGGATTAACACTGAGCTTGGATTCATCCATTCTCATGGATTAACACTGTGCTTCGATTCATCCATTCTCATGGATTAACATTGAGCTTGGGTTCATCCATTCTCATGGATTAACACTGAGCTTGGGTTCATCCATTCTCATGGATTAACACTGAGCTTGGGTTCATCCATTCTCATGGATTAACACTGAGCTTGGATTCATCCATTCTCATGGATTAACACTGAGCTTGGGTTCATCCATTCTCATGGATTAACACTGAGCTTGGATTCATCCATTCTCATGGATTAACACTGAGCTTGGGTTCATCCATTCTCATGGATTAACACTGAGCTTGGATTCATCCATTCTCATGGATTAACACTGAGCTTGGGTTCATCCATTCTCATGGATTAACACTGAGCTTGGATTCATCCATTCTCATGGATTAACATTGAGCTTGGATTCATCCATTCTCATGGATTAACACTGAGCTTGGATTCATCTATTCTCATGGATTAACATTGAGCTTGGATTCATCCATTTTCATGGATTAACACTGAGCTTGGGTTCATCCATTCTCATGGATTAACACTGTGCTTCGATTCATCCATTCTCATGGATTAACATTGAGCTTGGGTTCATCCATTCTCATGGATTAACACTGAGCTTGGGTTCATCCATTCTCATGGATTAACACAGCTTGGATTCATCCATTCTCATGGATTAACACAGCTTGGATTCATCCATTCTCATGGATTAACACTGAGCTTGGATTCATCCATTCTCATGGATTAACACTGAGCTTGGATTCATCCATTCTCATGGATTAACACTGAGCTTGGGTTCATCCATTCTCATGGATTAACATTGAGCTTGGATTCATCTATTCTCATGGATTAACATTGAGCTTGGATTCATCCATTCTCATGGATTAACACTGAGCTTGGATTCATCCATTCTCATGGATTAACACTGAGCTTGGATTCATCCATTCTCATGGATTAACACTGAGCTTGGGTTCATCCATTCTCATGGATTAACACTGTGCTTCGATTCATCCATTCTCATGGATTAACACTGAGCTTGGATTCATCCATTCTCATGGATTAACACTGAGCTTGGGTTCATCCATTCTCATGGATTAACACTGAGCTTGGGTTCATCCATTCTCATGGATTAACACAGCTTGGATTCATCCATTCTCATGGATTAACACTGAGCTTGGATTCATCCATTCTCATGGATTAACACTGAGCTTGGATTCATCCATTCTCATGGATTAACACTGAGCTTGGATTCATCCATTCTCATGGATTAACATTGAGCTTGGATTCATCCATTCTCATGGATTAACATTGAGCTTGGATTCATCCATTCTCATGGATTAACACTGAGCTTGGATTCATCCATTCTCATGGATTAACACTGAGCTTGGATTCATCCATTCTCATGGATTAACACTGAGCTTGGATTCATCTATTCTCATGGATTAACACTGAGCTTGGATTCATCCATTCTCATGGATTAACACTGAGCTTGGGTTCATCCATTCTCATGGATTAACACAGCTTGGATTCATCCATTCTCATGGATTAACACTGAGCTTGGATTCATCCATTCTCATGGATTAACACTGAGCTTGGATTCATCCATTCTCATGGATTAACACTGAGCTTGGGTTCATCCATTCTCATGGATTAACACTGAGCTTGGATTCATCCATTCTCATGGATTAACACAGCTTGGATTCATCCATTCTCATGGATTAACACTGTGCTTCGATTCATCCATTCAGGAATTTTTAATAAATCCTGATTTTGCTTTAGTATATTTTAACATTTCAAATAATATCAAATATTTTAACATTCATTGCTACTGCATGGAAATCTGCAGAGTTTTTCTCACAACATACCTACATGTCTTGTAGGAACTGTGTGGAAACCCCTGAAGATTTGCAATCTCCTATTAGTTTATAATAGATTTATTAGCAGTTTTGGCACTCAGAATGAAATGTTGATGTAAAATAAAATACTTTCATTTGTTTTAATTTTTTTTAAGCTGTCTGATTGACACATATAGCACAGCTGGTAAAGTGCTGGTACGGTTACATAAATATCGCAGACAGAAATTCTGTGCCAGTCTGCTTCTTAATTCAATCATATTAGAAATATTTCAATTTACGTTATTAAAAATGATAACATGGATTAAAACCCTAACCTTCCCAAATCCTCCAAAAGTGAAGGATTTTGAAGGATTGAGGTTATATGCTACATGCTCTTTGCTAAAGTGAAGGATTTTGGAGGATTGAGGTTATTAGGCATACTTGCCTTTCCATTTTAAATGTACATCCATGTTGTGGTGATTGCTTAGGTCAGTGGACACTGTTTATTGCTCCATGCATGCAGGGAGGGTCCCTGGCCATGTGCATGTATCACAGATTAGAAACACATGTGTGCATATATATGTCATGTGCTTGCTTTACTACTGAAGGATTTTGGAGGATTCAGGTTATGTGTAAGCAAATGGGCCTAGGGAGTTAGGGTTTTAATTTGATGAATGTTTAAGCTCGTCAAGTTGACCAAAACAAAAGGGAATACATAATTGTCAAAGTCTGTTTGTTCTAGTACTTGTAATAGTGTGGGAAACAACAAAGTCCACTACATCTGGTTCAACACCACCATGAGCAAACAATCTGTACAAACTGTGATATTAAACTCGGGTCAGTCTCACAGTACACAGATCGATACAGATTATCATTATTATAACGTCATGCTTTAGCATTAAGATAGAATAATTCTGAAAATTCAGCAAATTTGCTCATATAATATTAATAAAAATGCATAGCGCATTTCACATAATGTTCCAAAACTCGCAATGCTCTTTACTTTATTACTCCTGGTCACTGGACCATATCATTCTTGTAATCTTTCTCAGCTGACTGGGGAGTATACTGGGCTTGCAATGTGCCTTGAGCACCAGTTTGGTGGATACTTGTGGTATATAAGTCCATATTATTATTATTACTGCCCATGCTGCTAAAGGAAAATTACAGATTATTATAATTTTTTGTGTGACAAAAAACATTCAGAGAATTCAGCAAAGTTGGTAAGCTGTCATCAAGGGATAATTACAGAGCCTGGGTTAAATAACATTGCATTCCAAGATGGATGGGTTAAAACAACGGTTTAGTACAAATTTTAATTTTCACATACATGTACAAGGGAAATAATGCCATTGTAAAAAAAATGGTTGTAGAAAGTTATGGGTGTAGAAAGTTACAATATTCATAATTGGATGATGTATATTTGTAATTGCATTGTAGGTACATGTATCTCAGTACATATTTTTTCCCCCTGTACTATCATTGTATATTGTTTGTATTCATGTTTTTTCTTTGTTTCCCCGCCTTGAGCGCCCAGCAGGGTGGATATGTGCGCGCTACAAATCTTTATTATTATTATTATTATTATTATTATTATTGGTAAGTGCACTGCATTTACCACTGTGGATCCTGGGAAATACATGCTCCTTGGAAGCTTACAGCATTTTTCATTTAACTGCTACATGAAATAGTGCATAATCTTCTAGATAGGCCTATGTTTACATGTGCCAGAACAAATATACAGTCTACACTTTGTGCTACCACACTACCACCCAGCTTGGCAGCTCAAAATGTTTGCATTCTCACAAGGCTCTACAGTGCCTTGAAGGGTGATTTTATGTAAATTATAATCAAACTTTATTTTATAAAAACAGTAAATAATATGGTATTTTGGATTAGTTTTAATATGGATTTAAAGAAACATGTTGCAGTTGAAAACTACTTATTGGGTGCATAATTTGTAAAGCTATTTTATTTTAATTTCATCTCTGAATGTTTAATTGGTCGTGTCTCAACTGTCAGACTGTCTAATATAGGTTTTCCCGGCCAATTTCAACAAAAAATCATTCAATTTCATCAACACGCTTTCAAATTCACACGATTTTGATAATTCAATCCAACTAGGGTTTCTCTTTCGATATTATTGCATTCAATTTCGTTTTCGTGCACACATGATTTCTTTCTTTTCATTCTATTTCGTTTATAGGCATTCAAAACTACAAGATCACCATTCTTATGTTGAATATCTACCACATTTTCGCAATAGGTGCAATCAAATTCAGAGTCATCGAAGCGCACCAGCCTGTTGCTGCTTGCTTTGACGAAATTGAATGAACTTAGCGACCATTTGAAACTGAATGATCTTATTTGTCGAGTGAATGCTCAAGTGTTGAAATTGAATGATCTTATTTGTCGAGTGAACGCTCAGGTGTTGAAATTGAATGACTCTTTTTAACTGTTGAATGCTGATGTAGCTGAGCATTTATTTTCAAACGAAATTGAATGAGCCGGGTATCAAATTGAATGATTTTTTCCCGAAATTGGCCGGGAAAACCTATAGTTAATCATCTCATGTCCTGGATAAGTTTGTGTCTGTCCAAGTACAAAAGCATTTGTTTTTTTTCCTACACATGTTGATACACGCATGTATGTTCATGTAAATTGATATGTTATGTTATTTCAAAGTATTTATTATTAACCCTAACCACCCTGAATCCATCAAAATCCATCCCCCTGTTTTGGAGGATTTCGGCAGATTCAGGATATCTCCACATTGAGCATATGGCGGACTTTGATGGATTCAGGATTTCAATAGTTTTTAACTGCTTGGTCATGTTGGTTGATGTATTTTGATGGATTATAGTTACATGTACATGTACAGCCAACACTTGTATGTGTTAGATTTGGATGGATTCTATGCAGCAACATACTATACAAATTTTCATGTGAGCATGGTATCCTGAATCCGCCAAAATCCACCAGAAATTTAGTGGTGGATTTTGGCGGATTCAGGATATGTCCAATATCTACACTGGCGGATTCTGATGGATTCAGGACACCAGAATTTTGTGTGTGACAAAAATGGTGGATTTTGGTGGATTCAGGATACTTTCTAGTAAAAATACCCAAGGGGTTAGGGTTAATGTACACATAGTATGTACCTATTTATTGATGTCAGCATGAATAACTTATTATCTCATTCAATTGATCATCCGTTGTAGAATACATGTAATATTTGTACTCTTCTCATAGGTTTCTAAATGTGTGTAATCCCTGCAATCAATTATACAAGGGTCAGTGGTTTTTGCATTGACTGTAATTGGGATAATATAATAGACACTTGTCCACGGGTATTGAGGTATTGATAAGTGGCTCTGTGTGGTGTTTAGTATAAAGGGTTTAGCAAATAGATTTGGAGACAGTTACATGCAATCATTGTTGTGGAAATTAGGCCTTTTGTAAACTGACATGGTCTGTTATAATGTAAGTGGGATGTAACATCAGTGATGGCTTTCAGCCTTTCATAGCCTGAAATTATTGCAGCAGATACAGTACTTGCCTAAAAGAAATTGATGTACACAGTATTATTAAAGATGTATCGTCCGTGTTTTTTTGTTATTTTGACAGCAATTTTCAACAAAATGAAACATTTTTTTAAATATTCATGAGAAGCATGGTTTTAGGGCACAAATTTCCCAAAATTCATTAACCCTAACCCCATAGGTATTCTGGCTAGGAACCTTCCTGAATCCTCCAAAATCCATCAGTGCACTTACGGAAACATGCCCTTTTCTTCAAAATGCACCATGCATTTTCGTTGATCTTTCATATTCAGCACTTATATTTTGTTCCATTTGAAGAGTTGAAAGTACCAGTTTCCAACAGTGCTGAATTTTTCCAAAAACATTCCCCATGGAGGATTTTGAAGGATTTAGGGTGGTTTAGGTTTAAGGCACTTTTTACTGGTAAACTAAGCTTCTGACTACTATTTTGTGAAATACCTCATTTCAAAGGAAATTATCAATATTCCATTGAAGACTAAAATTTCAGGAAATTGCTGGTAAAATAATGGAAAATAAGTTTGAAAGGAAAAGTGGTGGCAGTATTCTGGGAAATGTGCTCTGAACAAAATACGAAGTTACCTCCCTGCTGGCCAGCGCTGGATTTCAATGTCATGCGAGTTGACCTAATTAATTGGCATTCTAATAAAATTTTTATTATTTTAATGTACGTGTGTATTTGTGCTGATTGTCTTAAATGGCTAAATACTATTTACAAATAAAAAATGTACAGACTGCATATTGCATTATGAGTTATATTATAATTTGCTATCTGACTTTATTGAATAATAATCATGAAACATTTTCTTCACAGTCCAGAGATATTGATGAGCTTGCGCTTCACTTGGATCCCTCAGGGCTGGATATAGAAATTGACCTCGCTTCTTACCAAACTGGAATATCACGCTGGATCAAAAATGTTCAGAATCAGAGGCAAGTATGAAAAAACATGGATTTTTGTCCCATTCCAAGATTTGAAGGTATCATAAATTGGTAATTATTGCATTCATTGACGTTTTAAAGGGAAGATACAACATGGTTAATTGCGGATTATCACATGAGTACGTGTGATGAAACTTTGAAAACTTAGTTAAATTATCTTGCTTAAAAACAAGAGGATTGAAATGAACGTATGTTTCCAATTATCGATAATATCATCTAAGACCGAATGGGATGATGGGATGTTTGATAACATCAAGTTGAACCAAAAAAAATGGCATCAGTATCCTCTGTGAAATTCCTGAGTTATTCTCACATCAGATCCAAGGTTAAGATATATCATCAACTATCCTATATCATCATCTTCACATACACTTGAAGTAAATTCATTTGACAACCTGTGAAGAGAGCCCTTGAAATCACGCCCTCTTCCTTAAAGAAAATTGCCGTTGGCAATGACCAATCACTCCTTTCTAGCACAGCTACTCTGGTTTTGCGACCCAGAGAGATTTAAAGATTGCTCACTGTGGTGTGTGTGTTGAATTTGATTGAAATAGATGAATGAGGCACTTTTTCTTAATTGAGAACAGAGATCACTTATTAAAACTGGAAGCCGTTTCCCTGAGGAAAAGGCAAACCAAATCTTGATGTCATATCTCAGTCAGTTATTTTTTTAAACCAAAGGCAGCAATGTTGTATTTACATTTTTGTTCTTTCTTTTTTCATAGATTTCAGTGTATTTGAAAAAAATTCAGCTTTTATTTTATCCTCATGTGTGGGCCATACATTTATTCTTCATATATTTTGTACAATTAATTTGAGAAACGTGTGGTGATAGATGGTTGAATGCTTCAAAGAAGTTAATCATCAAATAAAATTCAGTTATCTCCTCATGGGGCAAAGTCAACTCTATGTAATGTACAGTCATTACAGTGTGAATAAACTGTCCACTTAAAGGGAAGGTACAACATTGGTAATGTTGGCCAAACTGCTTCTATGAGTAGTCTATGCTTACTCTCTTTGAATCAAGATATACATTGAAGGGAAGGTACAACATTGGTAATGTGGGTAAAACTGCTTCTATGAGTATGCTTACTCTCTTTGAATCAAGATATACATAAGGGAAGGTACAACATTGGTAATGTTGGCAAAACTGCTTCTATGAGTATGCTTACTCTCTTTGAATCAAGATATACATTGAAGGAAGGTACAACATTGGTAATGTGGGTAAAACTGCTTCTATGAGTATGCTTACTCTCTTTGAATCAAGATATACATAAGGGAAGGTACAACATTGGTAATGTTGGCAAAACTGCTTCTATGAGTATGCTTACTCTCTTTGAATCAAGATATACATTGAAGGGAAGGTACAACATTGGTAATGTGGGTAAAACTGCTTCTATGAGTATGCTTACTCTCTTTGAATCAAGATATACATAAGGGAAGGTACAACATTGGTAATGTTGGCAAAACTGCTTCTATGAGTATGCTTACTCTCTTTGAATCAAGATATACATTGAAGGGAAGGTACAACATTGGTAATGTGGGTAAAACTGCTTCTATGAGTATGCTTACTCTCTTTGAATCAAGATATACATTGAAGGGAAGGTACAACATTGGTAATGTTGGCAAAACTGCTTCTATGAGTGTGCTTACTCTCTTTGAATCAATATATACATTGAAGGGAAAGTACAACATTGGTAATGTTGGCAAAACTGCTTCTATGAGTATGCTTACTCTCTTTGAATCAAGATATACATTGAAGGGAAGGTGCAGCATTGGTAATATTGGCAAAACTGCTTCTATGAGTATGCTTACTCTCTTTGAATCAATATATACATTGAAGGGAAGGTACAACATTGGTAATGTTGGCAACATTGGTAATGTTGGCAAAACTGCTTCTATGAGTATGCTTACTCTCTTCGAATCAAGATATACATTGAAGGGAAGGTGCAGCATTGGTAATATTGGCAAAACTGCTTCTATGAGTATGCTTACTCTCTTTGAATCAAGATACATGTATACATTGATAATGTTGGCAAAACTGCTTCTATGAGTATGCTTACTCTCTTCGAATCAAGATATACATTGAAGGGAAGGTGCAGCATTGGTAATATTGGCAAAACTGCTTCTATGAGTATGCTTACTCTCTTTGAATCAATATATACATTGAAGGGAAGGTACAACATTGGTAATGTTGGCAAAACTGCTTCTATGAGTATGCTTACTCTCTTTGAATCAAGATACATGTATACATTGAAGGCAAGGTACAACATTGGTAATGTTGGCAAAACTGCTTCTATGAGTATGCTTACTCTCTTTGAATCAATATATACATTGAAGGCAAGGTACAACATTGGTAATGTTGGCAAAACTGCTTCTATGAGTATGCTTACTCTCTTTGAATCAATATATACATTGAAGGGAAGGTACAACATTGGTAATGTTGGCAAAACTGCTTCTATGAGTACCGTATGCTTACTCTCTTTGAATCAAGATATACATTGAAGGGAAGGTACAACATTGGTAATGTTGGCAAAACTGCTTCTATGAGTACCGTATGCTTACTCTCTTTGAATCAAGATATACATTGAAGGGAAGGTGCAGCATTGGTAATGTTGGCAAAACTGCTTCTATGAGTATGCTTACTCTCTTTGAATCAAGATATACATTGAAGGGAAGGTGCAGCATTGGTAATGTTGGCCAAACTGCATCTATGAGTATGCTTACTCTCTTTGAATCAAGATATACATTGAAGGGAAGGTACAGCATTGGTAATGTTGGCAAAACTGCTTCTATGAGTATGCTTACTCTCTTTGAATCAAGATATACACTGAAGGGAAGGTACAGCATTGGTAATGTTGGCAAAACTGCTTCTATGAGTATGCTTACTTTCTTTGAATCAAGATATACACCAAAGGGAAGGTACAACATTGGTAATGTTGGCAAAACAGCTTCTATGAGTATGCTTACTTTCTTTGAATCAAGATATATACATTGAAGGGAAGGTACAACATTGGTAATGTTGGCAAAACTGCTTCTATGAGTATGCTTACTTTCTTTGAATCAAGATATACACCAAAGGGAAGGTACAACATTGGTAATGTTGGCAAAACTGCTTCTATGAGTATGCTTACTCTCTTTGAATCAAGATATACATTGAAGGGAAGGTACAGCATTGGTAATGTTGGCCAAACTGCTTCTATGAGTATGCTTACTCTCTTTGAATCAAGATATACATTGAAGGGAAGGTGCAGCATTGGTAATGTTGGCAAAACTGCTTCTATGAGTATGCTTACTCTCTTTGAATCAAGATATACATTGAAGGGAAGGTGCAGCATTGGTAATGTTGGCAAAACTGCTTCTATGTATATGCTTACTCTCTTTGAATCAAGATATACATTAAGGTACAACATTGGTAATGTTGGCAGAACTGCTTCTATGAGTATGCTTACTCTCTTTGAATCAAGATATACATTAAAGGGAAGGTACAAGTGTACAACATTGGTAATGTTGGCAAAACTGAGTTGTGAGTATGCTTTTTGTTTTTTAAATCAAGATACATGTTTAACAACCAACCTGTGAAAGTTTCAGCTCAATGCGGAGCCTGAAGTTGTGAGAAAACAATTTGACTTGGGTTCTAACAATTTTTGGGGCATTTGTTGTGTTTTCTCTGAATTGAGAGCTGGGGTCAGTTTCATAGAGCAGTATAGCAGATAAAATTGCTTACCAGAATTTGCTTGTCGTATATCTTTGGTTATCAGCCATATTTTAAGACAAAATGTTACAATAATAACATGAGTACTGTAGGCCCTACTCCATTTTATATTTAAAAATGGGTTTGATATTAGTTGAGAAAAATATGCCAGAATTACATGTGCACATGTTAAAACCTACCAAATGAAAATGAATGTCGAAAAAAATATGGTTTTGTGTGACAAATTATATTATGCAATATGCCTCTAAATAGCCTCGGATTGCACCAGAGAGCATCTACAACCTAAAAATTTCCCAGGGCCCTTAAGCGGGCCCCGGACCCCACCCGCAAGGGCTCGCTCACTGCGCTTGATTGAGTCTTAGAAAATTAGAAAATTAAATCTTCCTCATTTTCAAAATCATATGTTGGCAGCTCTGAATGTATGCATTTTCACAGGTAGTCTGTTTTATAAATGCTTAGCAACAATATTTGCTTAGCAAGATTCTCTGCTTAGCAGCTCTATGAACATTTGCCACCAGGACAATTGCTACTCTTACTGACTATGTAAGCTTTCAGATAATAATTGTGTTATTTTGTTATCAGGTAATTACCATTATTGTACCTTCCCTTTAAATTTTTTAAGGAGTATTCTTGCTTGGCTACATTTAGAGCAGTTGCCTTGTTATTCCCAATAAATTATTTTATTGTAAATGACAGCATCCTGCTTTGACATTCTGCATCATATTTAGTTTTTTGCAGAAATATTTATTGCCTAAAGCTGTAAAGCCAGTAAACATGTTAATGAGGAAGGTTCTTGGCCAAAATAGCTAGGGGGTTAGGGTTATGTGAAACTGATGGGGACGGGTGTCCCAAAACTCCCAATTCCAGCTACATGTAAGTCCAAGAGTTGGGTCGTAGTGTTTGTACATGGTGTTGGATTTTGGCAGATTCAGGAAGGTTCCAGCGGCGTAGCCACGGGGGGGCCTGGGGGGCACGTGCCCCCCCACAAATTTCCAGTGCCCCCCCAGGTGCCCCCCCACGAAAAATCCTCATAGTGCCCCAAAAAACAAAAGAAAAAGAAAAGGGAAAAAACCCATACCCCCTGGGGCCCCCCACTGAAAAGCAATGCCCCCTGTGCCCCCCCCCCCCCCCACTGAAAAAGTCCTGGCTACGCCGCTGGAAGGTTCTTAGCCAAAATAGCTAGGGGGTTAGGGTTATGTGAAACTGATGGGTACGGGTGTCCCAAAACTCCCAATTCCAGCTACATGTAAGTCCAAGAGTTGGGTCGTAGTGTTTGTACATGGTGTTGGATTTTGGCAGATTCAGGAAGGTTCTTAGCCGAAATAGCTAGGGGGTTAGCGTTAAGTAAGTTTTATGTGAAACTGATCATTTATATTTTTCAAGATTACCAAGTGTACAGTGTATGAGTTAGTGGCCTTAGGTTACAACCTTGTATGATCTTTTTTCTTTATTACTAAATGCGATTATTTGAAATAAAATGATGATTAAACCTCTTCAAACAGTGAATTGGTACATGTACATTGTACATGCACATGATTATTTGCAGTGATTCACTGAAATCACATACATGTACAGGGACTGGGGTGTGAAACTGAATTGAAGGTTAAACTGAATAAAGTATACAATGTATGTGTGACATGCACAATCAACTCACTGTTATTAAAGATAACAAATTTATGTTTGAGATGTACTGTCAATACATTATGTTCTGTAGCAGGTCGTATGTGGGTTAAAACTACAGAATCAAGCATACGGGTATATGTGTGTACACTAATATTCATATTTGACCTTATGGCAGATAAGATGAAATGCCCAATGTCTATTATATGTGGCTAAATTGTTAGTTGAAATTATCAACAAATATATTATTCCAGGGCTTTAGGCCCCAAAAAAGTATCCGGTTTCTGGTCATAGGTCAGCTTCAAAACCATTGCGGTGATGTATTTTTTTATTTAAAAAAAAAATTTTTTTTTAAACCTTTTTTCTTTTCTTTTGCCAACCAGTGAAATAATGATATATGTGTACACTGTTATTGGAACCAGAGCAAATTTTCCATACACAAAGTGTGGTGGCTAAGAGAGGCATCACAAATCGGACAAACGTTCATACCCCTATGTGAAAAAGTCGTTTAAAACACAGCACGGCAGAATTCCAATCGATCCAGCAATTTTGGCTGCAATTGTACATCGTTTCATAGCAAAGAAAGTTAAAAATGCCTATAGGCACGGGTCTGAGGCAACATGCGCGGAGACCAAAAACCGGAGACCTTTTGGGGGGGGGGGGGGGGGGCCTTATTTGAGTGAATTACCATATCTATCTTGCAGCTAGGACATTTTCCCCCACAAAGTACAATAGGGTCTTGACACATAAGATACTTACATAGATCTTAATTATGGGTCTATTTTTTATTTATTTATTTTTTTAATTCTATTTTTACAGGGGTCTAGAGTTAAGTGGATTTATTGATGATAGACTGAATATTGACCCACCGATGATGTCAACCCCAATTGGTGATGTCGCTCCACACTGGAAAAACAAGAGTCTAGATACGGCTACCTCCAATATCCAGGCCGGTGAGTGCAGTTTATTAATTAAAAGACCTGTTTAAAAGCCATCTGTTATGTCATTATGTGCATGTAAACTTATCTAGATGAGAGAATAGGCTCCAATCGCTTAACAAGTGTTCACCAGTTAGGCTTCAAAATCGATGTGGTGATGCATTTACTTTTAAAAACAATTTTTTTTAGGTCATCTTTTTTTTTGGCCAACCAGTGAAATACATGATACATGTAAACAAATTTCCTAGATACACAAAGTATGGTGGCTAAGAGAAGCCTCACAAATCAGGCAAACATTCATACCCCTATGTGAAACATTCGTTTAAAACACAGCACAGCAGAATTACAATCTAACCAGCGATTTTGGCTGCAATTGGACATTGTTTTATAGCAACAACAACAACCAAAACAAAACGCAACAAAACCGGAGATTTTTTTGGGGGGGCCTTCCACTTAAATTGCTGACCTGTATCCTTTCATCAGTCCATCACAACCCCCACACTTTGTACTTGTTCCGAGTTAATAGAAATACCATAACTATAAAATAAAGGAACTTGGTTATTCTTCCCCCCCCCCACAAATTTTTTTTTCAAAGGCCATGATTCGTCAGGCCAGGGATAATTGTAACATTTTGCAGTGTCTCGGTTGTCAGTGATTTCAGTCAAGGAGTCCGATATTGAAAGTAAACAATTATACGTGACCTGAAAAAAGAGAAATACCATACTAAAAGTAAAGTTATTCTTGCCCCAACCCCCAAAAAAAAAAAATTATAAAAAAAAAAATAAATAAAATAAATAAATAAATAAATAAATAATCAGGCCAAGGATAATTGTGACATTTTGCAGTGCCTCGGTTGTGAGTGATTTCAATCAAGGAGTCAGATATTGAAAGTAAACTATTATACGTGACCTGAAAAAAGAGAAATACCATATTAAAAGTTAAGTTATTCTTGCCCCACCCCCCAAAAAAAACTAAATAAATAAATAAATAATCATCAGGCCAAGGATAATTGTGACATGTTGCAGTGTCTCGGTTGTCAGTGATTTCAATCAAGGAGTCGGATATTGAAAGTAAACAATTATACGTGACCTGAAAAAAGAGAAATACCATATTAAGTTAAGTTATTCTTGCCCCACCCCCCCAAAAAAAACATAATAAATAAATAAATAAATAAATAATCGTCAGGCCAAGGATAATTGTGACATTTTGCAGTGCCTCAGTTGTCAGTGATTTCAATCAAGGAGTCAGATATTGAAAGTAAACAATTATACATGACCTGAAAAAAGAGAAATACCATACTAAAAGTTAAGTTATTCTTGCCCCACCCCCCAAAAAAAGTAAATAAATAAATAATCATCAGGCCAAGGATAATTGTGACATTTTGCAGTTATAGACTAAGTTGGCAGTGATTTCAAGCAATGAGTCATATACAGAAAGTAAACGATTATAAGTGACCTGAATATTGCTCAGTCACATTTCATGAAAAAATAGTAGTTAGTGGCATCACGTTTTGACCTTCGACATGGATCTCTTTCTCACCTTTGATAACAACCCTGCTACAGTGTTGTAGATCTGAAAGGTGAGGCAAATAGACTATTTCAATGTATTTTGTTGGCAAACAGTAATTTGTTTGGCAAGCAGTTAACAGCTGATTCCTAAATGCAGTTACAAAATATTTATTGTATAATAATGCAATGCACTCATGATCAACAAATCATGCCCCAGACAGGCACTAAGCATTCAGACAATGACGTACTGTGCGGCCTTCAAATCCACTTTTCTGTGCGTCATGTAATGACACACACAGTGCTGATGTGTTAGACCAGACAGAAAGGGGTTTCCTTTTGCCTGAAAATGAACCCCTTGATTTCATTAGTGACAAATTTATACCCCAGAGTCAACCCATACATGTATTTAGAGCCCCTACGTACACATGTATAGACTTGTCACTAGAAGTCTAGTCATAGTTTGATAAATAGAACTGGGGGTGGGGGATTATTGGGTCACCCTGATATGAAAAGGAATCTGGTTTTGAAAGCAATATCATTCATACATTTTGTCATTCCATCAGTTTGTTTGTCTGTCTGTCTGTCTTACCATTTCTGTGTAGTTTCCACCCCATTGAGCCCATCATCAGGACCCCACTGGAAAACAAGAAATTCAGACACCTCGCGTCTGTTAAGTGGTGAGAATGGCTTTTATTTTTTAGATTGTTCTTTGGATTCAGTTCTTCCTTTGATGTCAAATGTTTATACATGAGTTTAAATTTTTCGGATTTGTTGAATGGCTGTGCCATGCATAAAATACACATACTGTGCGCCCTGAACCCTAACTAATGCTGGATACAACAGAATGCAACAAATGTTCACATCTGTTGGATCTTGTTGTGAGCAGAGAACAATAGATCTTTTGTTCTTGCTGATGGATCTTGTTGCACTCAGCAGACTACAGCTGATTGATCTTGTTGCATTGAGCCAGTCTAGCCAGTTATTGAAGGTGGTGAAGGGTTAATTCTGACAAGCTATCTCAGCAATGTGTCTTTGTGCACACATTGGCTTTTGCAGAGCTTTTTACAGTGAGTGTGGCGTATAAAGGTTGATTGATTGATTGATCGCTTGATTGATTGATTGATTGATTGATCGCTTGATTGATTGATTGATCGATCGATTGATTGATTGATTGATTGATTGATTGATGGAGATATTTATTCAGTATCCAACTCCAACTCAGTAACATTCAAAATTTTCAAAAACATCTTCACAACATATCAGAAGCTGTACACAAAAATCAGTAATTTAATATTTAATCAATTAAAATCACTACTCGGCCTGTCTGCATTTATAGCAGTTTTGTAAAAGCAGCCAAATGAATATATAAAAAAATTCATGTAATTTATGTATCAATGCGCAAGCCAGGTGCCTGTAGAAATCCCTAGTTTGATGCTATTTTCATAAGCACAACTGCGTATTTCCCCTGGCTTGACCTATTTTGAAAGGCTGGCTTTCCCTTGGAAAAACACAAAGATCTCTGACAAAATCTGGGCTGCCTGTACGAAGGGAAGTGCTCATTTCCTGCATCAGTCTCCCTATAATCCTCATGTGCTGTCTTCACATTTACACAGGTCTGCTGGATTCTTCGCTTGAGTTGTCCACATGCAGCTATGGTAGCCTAGAAGCACAGGGTGGCGACTCACCACCGTAAGTCAAGTATTTAATGTTTCTTATTTGAATTAGAGCCACCTATAGACCTGTATGCCATGGACAAGCAGACGGACAGGTTGTGAGCAAGATGGCTAAATAGTTGCTAGGATAAAATACCAACTTTTAAGAAGACGTTTCACAAGAAACCATGATGGATAGCAGCATTAGGCTGCATCAAGCATTTTTATTTTTTGTACGCAAGTGTCGACCAACGATATACACGCAATGTGACAAAATGCTGTATGTTAAATGTGGGTACTTGCGCATCACACAAACGCTTCAAGTTCACAAGTGTGCTCACATTTTTCATTCGCTCCCGTGATTGGTGGGTTTTGCATTCTGATGTCACACCAAAACACTCTTGTTCAAATGTGCATGCCAACTTTTAGTTTGCTAAAGTGGCAATTTTCTTATTTAAGATAAACTTCATTACCAATATTTTTTGAAATCTTAGTAGCTAAAGTATTAATGTGGTTAGACCAACTTAAATGACTATCAATGTTCATACCCAAAAAGTTGGTATTTGAAACTTGTTGAAGAATAATACCATTTAATACCAGCGGGGCAGCTTGAGAAAAACTTCACGATTTCCAGCACTGAAAATAATATAATTTGTTTTCAAGAGATTAACAGATAATTTATTAGATGACAGCCAAGTGGTAATTTTAACAAGTTGAGTATTTAAAATTTGAATACCAGTATTAATGTCATATAATCATACAATAAACTTGTATCATCTGCAAATAAACAAAATGAAATGATTTCCGAGGTATTACAAATATCATTTATATAAATAAGAAATAATAAAGGGCCCAATATAGAACCTTGAGGTACACCACATGAAATATATTGATCCATGGATATGGCAGAATCATAACAAACAATTTGCTTTCTATTACAAAGATACGTGTAATTTTTAAACCAATCCAAAGCTATTCCACGTATGCCATACTGGTCTAGTTTCCGAATGAGGATGTCATGGTTAACCGTGTCAAAGGCTTTTGATAAGTCCAAGAAAATTCCAATGGATAATTTCTTATTCTCTATTGCACCAAGTATTTTATTTACAACATGTACTATGGCCATCACAGTGGACCTGTTTTTTTCTAAAACCAAATTGTGAATCAGACAATATACCATTATTATCTATAAATGAAATCAAACGATTAAAAACCAACTTCTCAAACATTTTACTGAATACCGACAATACCGTAATAGGTCTATAATTTCCAATCTCATTCTTACTTCCTTTTTTGTGGATAGGAACGACCTTGCCTACCTTTAATCCATCAGGGAATATTCCCGAGGTAATAGATTTGTTAAAAATGAGAGCAAGTGGCTTGGCAAAAGAATATTTAGCTTTTTTTAGTACAATAGAACTAACACCGTCCCATCCTGGGGCCTTGCCACATGGGATTTTGTTAATAATTTGTACTATTTCTTCTTGTATAATAGGGGTGATAAAAAAGGACTCAAATGACATGTCAGGAGTAGGAAGCTGACTAGCAATGGTGTTACCAATATGTACAAAATTATCATTATATGTATCAGCAATATTCCTATCACCACGAACTTCCTTATTATCATGAACAAAACAAGATGGGTTATGTTTAGGTTGAGATTTATTTAGCAATGAGTTAATAAGTTTCCAAGTACCTTTTATATTGCATTTCTCTTTGTTAAATTTATAACTTAAATAATTTTTTTAGCAACTTTAATCAAACTATTGAGTTTTTTCTAAATTTTGTATAACATGATTTATCTTGCATAGAACGTGTTTTCAGATATTTTTTGTATAAATAATTCTTCTGATAGAGTTATAAATACCATTTGTTAACCAGGGAGATTTGTTTTTATTAAATTGTAGATTTACTTCAAATTGAGAAAAATGATGATTATACAGATTCATAATATGATCAATCAAAATATCATATGCTGCATTAACATCATAACTTGTTATAAAACTCCAATCTGTCTCATTGAGATCATCAATGAAATGTTCAATATTTTCATCAGAATAATCACGTTTAAGATTGGAGTCAGTCCGAAACTTTTTCTTGATATTATCTACCCCCAAGAAAACAGGCAAGTGGTCACTTATATCGGTAACTAAAACTCCAGCACAGTGTTTAGAGTACCGTAATCATTGGTGAAAATATTGTCAATCAGAGTAGAACTAATATCTGTAATTCTCGTCGGCTTGTTAATTGTTGGGTAAAAAGAATAGGAAGTAAGTACATCCAAAAGATTTGTCACAGTGCGGTCAGAATTGTAATTAAATAAATTTGCATTAAAATCGCCCATTATTTACTGGGGGTAATATTTGAGTGAAGTGGGTAATGAAGTTAACATAAGAATCATCAGGGGGTTTGTAAATAATTCCAACAATAACACTAGTCGTATGAATATTATCCAACTCAATAAAACATGCTTCAGTATCAGAATTGTATACACATATGTCATTACGCACCTTGTAGGATAAATCCTGGTTAATATAAAGTGCTACACCACCACCTCTTTTATCATGTCTGCAAACACCTTCAATATTATAGTGAGGAAGCTGGATAAGAGGGTCATTTAAATCATTAAGCCATGTCTCTGAAATACCAATAAAAGAAAAATCCACCTTTAACAGATTAATATAAAGGGAAATATTACTGAAATTTTAAGGAAGACTACGTGCATTGATGCGAAGTAATTTAGCATTAGTATTAACATTAAAAGTATTCCAGAAAGTATTCTGGTCATAACAATCACAGCTAATCATAATGTCTGGCAGTTCATAATTTAAATCGGGGTCAATATTAGAATCTACAAAAGATGTGATGTCAAGGAAAGATCAAATGTATACTGAATGGTCGATCTCCTGAACAAATGACAAATGGACAAGGACAAGAACAATACATGAAATAGTAATTATACATGAAATAAGACTCACAATAATTATGATATGAGGTGTAGTGACAGATCGTGATACGATGACAAATGGACAAGGACAAGAACAATACACAAAATAGTAATTATACATACTAAATGAAATAAGACTCACAATAATTATGCTATGAGGTGTAGTGACAGATCGTGATACGATGACAATTGGACAAGGACAAGAACAATACACAAAATAGTAATTATACATACTAAATGAAATAAGACTCACAATAATTATGCTATGCGGTAAAGTGACAGATCGTGATACGATGACAAATGGACAAGAACAATACACAAAATAGTAATTATACATGCTAAATGAAATAAGACTCACAATAATTATGCTACGAGGTGTAGTGACAGATCATGATACTCCCCCAGGAGATTAATAAAGTATGACATCAAATATTACAATGTAAGACCGATTGGGCGACACCATGTCAAACCCTCCAATGAGCGGTGATTAGCTCTGAGAACCAATCACCACTCAATACTTTAACGGTGACCTGAATTGCATTAACTCATTCCATGAAATAGGCCCCACACGGTGTCACCGCAATTAGTCTTACCCTCTTCACCATGCAAAGCTACAAATTTTACCTAAATAATACAATGTGTATGAAGAATTCATTGTTGGGCACTACCATTCGTTACTGGAAGAAGCTTAATTAGCTAGTGTAGATTGTACATTGTAATAGTACAATGTATAATCGGTTTACCTTTCAATCACAAAAAGGCACTAATAATGAGCACTTGTAAGCTATGATATGTTGAGTATTTTTAAATCACAATAGGTACAATGACCGTTTCTATGGTAGCAAAAAATAGCGTTCCCGACAAGAAATGTAGTGAAAAGTAGCATCCTCTGCAACGTGTAGAAACGTATAGCAACCTACTACCGGTACATATAGTAGCGATCTAGGGAATAATAACTGTGAATACATGTAAATACAAGCATGATCATATGAGCTTCCGTATAATAAGGTGTATAGAAACAACATATTCGATTAAATTCCCCAGGTATATCTAAGATTATTTAATAGGGACAATTTGGTTATGATGTATAAATACACAGTAAAAATGGTAGTAATTTATTGCTGTTTGCCCAAGAAGTGCAGTAGGGCTAAATTATGGAGTGAATTTATATAGGTACAAAATAATGTACATGTACACGTAGTTCCAATGAAATTATACTAAATACATGTACAAGATTATTTGTGAAAATTAGATTAGTAAATACATTGTACTATAGTTGACAAATAAAAAAACCTGAATAATGGGAAACGATTCTGACACAACCTCCCGGGTTGAACTTGAAAGGAAGACACAGTGGGGATGTCAAGACACAAATGACACATTTCCATGCACATACATGATGTACATATATAGCATGTAGTTTTGTCCTGTCTCTCAGTGATGGATTTTATAGCTGTACTGGTCCATTAAAAGTAATTTTATTTGCTAAATTCTGCATATAGATTCTCTACATGTTGGTTTGATATCCATTAGATTTTAATGTTTTTGGTGGGTTACTGGCATGAGGGACAAGAAATCTTTTTTCATGAATACCTAAAAAAAATGTACCAGTATGATTACTCCATGATTGCTATAGTTGTAGTCAAGTACTTTTTCATGAGTATGACTACAGAAAATTTTACTCGGGTACGAGAATGGATATGAGTACTCCGGCTCTTCATCAAGACAAGCACTGTGGAATTGACCAGTTACACAACTTTTGTCATACAAACACTTATTCTCTTGTTTTGTCCTTATTGGGCATAGGGATATGGCTGACCTGCAAAACCATATAGAAGATCTTCAGTTTCAGATTCGCAAACTGAGTGAGCATAACGTGAAGTTACAGGTACAGATTGAGACTGCGGAAGACGCCAACGACCAGCTCATGTCTCAGATTGAGAATCTCAAAGCAGAACTTAAAAGGTAAGAAATATTTCATGACGTTTGTCTATTCGTGTCCGGAGAAAAATAAATATATTATTTTGAAATAAATAAATTTATAAAATGTCATATCCTTGTAGGTCTAGAGGGTTCAGAGTCATACTTAGGGTGAGTCCTTTTTAATAATAGTTGTATTAAAAAAAAATACAGAAACAAAAACAAACGAAACAACCCCCCCCCCCAAAAAAAAAAATTAAAATAAAATAAAATAAAAATAAAAAAATTCAAAATAAATCTATTTGGATACAAAGTCATTAAAAGCGTAAGTGTAAGTTATTTCAATATTAATTGTTGAAATTTATGCGTTGGGTGATAAATTAGATTAGATTTTTCACCAGACGTAAGAAAGTCACCAATTAATGTTTTGCAGTACCCGCTGCTTTAGGATTCTAGCCTGCCTATTGTCATCAGGAAAGCTTGGATGTCGAAACATTCAAAATCTGCACTAGTAAGCCGTGGGTTCGAATCCCACTCGAGTTGACTGTGGACTTTTTCCATCAGACACTCAAAAAGCACTGAGTATGCAGTGTTTCATACATGCTCGGTGTATTTCAATATTCACACCTCTCTATAAAAAGACACTGGCACGATACAAGTTCACACCTTACTCCTAAGTTGCTGCTTATGTAGCACGGTAATTAGACTTGTAATTGAATATGTCTGTTTGCAGCTTGCAGCAAGCATGGCATCGAGGCCAATCTATCCGAGACGAAAACGAAGAATTAAAAACGACCAATAAAGAATGGCACAGGAAGCATGAGCTAATGGTGAGAACCTCTGAGATAATTTATTTGCATAAATGGGTTTTGAGAAAACAAAATTTAAAAATAAATAAAAATTCCGTTCTTAAGTTGTCCATTATATGGGCTGGAATATCGAGTGTCATGTATTTGTTAAGAATATCTGTATTGAGACACGGTAGAATAAAGTCGGAAATCAGAACTCATTTATAAATAAAAATTCAGTTCTTAAATTGTCCATTATAAGGGCTGGAATATCGACAGTCATGTATTTGTTAAGAATATCTGTATTGAGCCACGGAAGACTAAAGTCGGAAATCAAAAATCAGAACTCAATTTTAAAAAAATAATTATATTTACAAACACAAATTCAGGGGCGGAATGGCCCATTTAACATAATTTAATTTGGTCGTGGTTTAACTTCAGCATGTTCTTATTAAGTAAATGTTGAAATGTCTTCAACCTTTTCTGATTGATCACCGTACACAATGCACGTTTCTTATTTCAGCACATTTGTTATTTTAGCTTATATTATTTGGCTCATATCAATGTTGTCACAGCCGATATTGCTGTTAGCCTTGTACGTGTACATGTACACGTATCATGTAAATAAAGTATATCTACATTCAAATAAATAAGGTAGGGAAAGAGTTGTCTGAATTTATCAAATTTAGTTTTCTCTTTTTAACCTTTCGCCAGGTAATGATGACAGACAGGAAATATTTTGATATATTGTACCATATTTTGCCCCACTTTTATGGAGTGCCATGGTCGAGCGGTTTAGTGCATCGGATTTGTGTTCTGATGGCTGAGTCGTCAGAATGTGGGTTCGAATCCCAACCGCGACCATGGTGCTTGTGTCCTTGAGCAAGACTCTTTACCATAATTGCTTCTCTCCACCCAGGGGGTAAATGGGTACCTGTGAAGGCAGAGTTGGTTGTTGTGTTTGATTAGCCCTATATGCCGCTGTAATGGCAGCAATGAGCTGTATACTCCCCACGGAGCTGAAATGGTTTCAGGAATGATTTATGAGCCTGGTATAATATAATGCGGCTTGAGCACCAGTTTGGTGTATACATGTGCTATATAAGTCCACATTATTATTATTAGTAGTAACAACAAAAGTATTTTACAATGATAGAGAAAAAGAATAAATTTATATCAGTTGTTAATTGCTTTTTTGCAAAGTGTAGCCATTTTTATCATTTTAGTAAGAATACACTCACTGGCCAAAAGTATTGCAACATGCTCAAAATAGCACTTTACAAGTAACAGATGAGATGATCATTTAATCCGATTTCATCGATCGTGTATTACATAATTTCCGAGCAAGAACAGTAAAAAAGAACATTGACTTCAAAACACAGGCACTTTCAAGAAGTCTTAAATAGTGTAAATAAAATAAAATAAATTATTGTAACAGTTCTCCAAACTGAACTTTGGGGATGTTGCAATACTTATGGCCAGTGAGTGTACATGTATGTATATAGTTTGCAATTGGTTTTTCTTCTTTGTACAGTATGTTGTGTGTACATTGGATGAAACTAATTTAAAATCAAAATACAATTAAGATGCAAATTAAATTTATTTCATATAAATTCACTCAGAATAACAATGAGATAATAATCATTTATGAAAGAAGCACTCAACAGAACCATTTTAATGCTTGACTGAATAATTCTTAATTGACTTGAAGTCTGACTGTGAGCTTGAGTGCATGCCCGACTGGTTCGGGCAGCCTTCATAAATAAAGGATGAATCACAGAAACGATTCCTTAGTTACCCTGTTCTTGCTTTCTAGGAATGTTTGCTTCTCAATAAATCAAATGTTGTACACTTCTTTGAGGTAGCTTATTACCAAGAGTGATATTTACTTTGCCTGCTCAATGTTTGGATTGTGGTGAGCATTTTTCACCCCTGGACAAACATTTATTTGCCTGTCGAAACCAAAGCCCCTGTGAAAACTCTAAACAAAGCCAGCAGGATTGTATCTAAAGCCCTTTTCACACGAGCACCGATAACAAAGGTCCTTGGTAATGGGCCAGTTGTCTGTCTGTCGTTTGCGATTTTTTAATAAACTTTCACACGACTTCCACTCACGCCAAAACTGACGTCCCTCGTTTTCCATGGAGAGTAAAAGGTCATGATTGTGCAATCCAATATTTCACTGGTACCACGCGCAGAGCTTATTCACTGAACGCTTTCTTCTACGTTACCAGTGGTTTTCCCACAAAGATATATGCGTTGTGCGAAGTCAAACGTTACTTTCTCCCACATTTTGTTTTCATTTCCTTCCCATTTCCCGACAATTTTATTCTCGTTTTATTATGGATATCGAATTAAGTATACTTGCAACAATTCCGACGGATTCACAGAGCCAGATTTCTAATGTAAGGCCATCCAATGAGAGAAATAAACATGTCCGGGCCAAGAAAGTCTCTTGGAGTTACGATGAAACCGTTTCATTCACTGATCAACGTGACGCGTGATGGGGACGTACAAGTTGTTTACTAACACACATCCGGGATTATTGCAAGCTGATCTAGTGACGCGTTCTGCGCATGCGAAATGATACCGCCAAAGCAAGGGTCCCCTGTTTGGGCGCATGAAGCGTTTCACACGACCTATCGTGGCGATTTTAACATCGTTGCGATTTTTTGGAGGAGGTCTCGATCTCTGTTATAAATAACGAGGGTCTGTGGTAATTATTTAACAAGAGCCCTTTTCACACGAGCACCGATAACAAAGGTCCTTGGTAATGGGCGCCAGTTGTCTGTCACCTCGGTCGTTTGCGATTTTTTTTAAACAAACTTTCACACGACTTCCACTAACGCCAAAACGAGCGTCCCTCGTTTTCCATGGAGGGTCAAAGCTCATGATTGTGCAATCCAATATTTCACTGGTACCGCGCGCAGAGCTTATTCACTGAACGCTTTCTCTACGTTACCAGTGGTTTTGCCGCGAAGATATACGCGTTGTGCGGAGTCAAACGTTACTTTCTCCCACATTTTGTTTTCATTTCCTTCCCATTTCCTGACAATTTTATTCTCGTTTTATTATGGATATCGAATTAAGTATACTTGCAACAATTCCGACGGATTCACAGAGCCCGATTTCTAACGTAAGGCCATCCAACGAGAAAAATAAACAGTTGTAAGAATTCTTCTTCTGGAATCCTTTGCTCTTTTCGACGATTTTATGGACTCAAATTCTTTCATGAAATTCAAGAGAAGTAGCACGAACGTTATTTCTTCGGATGTCGCCAACTTGGAAGGACGTACACGTGTACAAGTTGTTTACCAACACACATCCGGGATTTATTGCAAGCTGATTTAGTGACGCGTTCTGCGCATTCGAAATGATACCGCCAAAGCAAGGGTCCCCTGTTTGGGCGCACGAAGCTTTTCACACGACCTATCGTGGCGATTTTAACATCGTTGCGATTTTTTGGAGGAGGTCTCGATCTCTGTTATAAATAACAAGGGTCCGTGGTAATTATTTAACAAGGATAGCTTTCACACGACTGGGATTTGCTATTTTTTAACATGGATGCGATTTATAGTCAAGGTCCCTAGTTAAAACGGTCTCGTGTGAAACGGCCTTAACACTTTTATTTTAAAATATTTATTATGTTAGCTTGAACGTTCAATTTCACCTTCATCTACTGTTTAAGGCAATATAGACATTTGGTAAAATGTCTGTATTACATGTATGCATCCAAGGCCCCCTGTGAAAACCTTAAAAAGTCAGCAGAATTGTATCGAACATTTTTATTTTTAAATATTTATTAGGTTAGCTTGAACATTGAATTTCCCCCTTCATCTACTGTTAAAGCCAATATAGCAGGCATGATATCCTTCCTACTTTTGTAGAAAATCCTACCTTTTGATTTTGAAAATCCGACCATGAAACCGGGTTCCGACTAACTTCAAACCATGGAAACTTTCCTTGTGTATCATTTTATTGTAAATACCAAGATAAAAAACAGTTTCCTTGCTATAGAGGTAAACCGCTATAGGCTAGTATAGGCCTACGCCTAATGATAATGGCAAACATTTTTCCTACCTTTTCATTTTCTCACAATATCCCTATATAGACATTTGGTAAAACATCTATACTACATGTATGCATCCATACTTTATAAGAATCAGGATAAAAACCAACCTGTGATAGTTTCAGCTTCTTTCAGCTTCAGAAAATAGTGAAAACGCATTCAGATTTTTCCATATTCATTCTAATGTGGAATGTTAATCTCAAGAAGTTGTTCATTTTGGAAATATTTATACTAATTTTACCAAAATTATGCATACATGTACATGTAGTACCTGAGAAAGAAATGGGATGTTTGATTTTATCATCAAGTGAGTTTTGTGTAAATCTTTGATAATTTATGTTTTTTTTCTTTATGTTTTTTCATTGTTTTTCTTCTTTTCTTTGAGGATTTAAACTTGATATACATTGTAAAGTGTCTGAGGCTTGGTTATTTATACTTTGTGATTAACTCACTGTAGGCCTACCCATTGTTCGTTTGTGTACACTAGATGATTATAATGCTTGTAACAGGAGATATATGGTTAATAAACAAAACTAAACTAAATTAAAAATTTATAAAATGAAAGTATGACCCTTATGACCCTTATTATGATGAATTCCAAAAGCCTTTCTCCTGTGTACTTCCTAATGCTTGAATAATTCATAAGGGTAGGGTAATTGTGTCACATAAATAAACTTCTGGGTTGTTAAAAAGTAAATGTTGAGGTGTTTGCCAAATTGTTCAGTATACACAGTTTAAAGAGGTATCGCCCATGTTTTTGGCTATTTTAACGATTTCCTGGAATTTCCTGAAATCGAAACATTACTATGTTACTCAAGGAAGAAAAAACTAATTTATAATGATTTAAAATTTCATATTTCTCATAATAAATAAACATGAGAAGCTTGGTTTTACAGTAAATATTTACCAAACCAATCTTCTGATAACTATTTTGTGAAATATCTCATTTCAAAGTAATTGTTTTCCTTCCTAAAAGGAAATTATCAAAGTTCCAATGACAACAAAAAATGAAAATTGCTGGTAAAACGGGTGATCCATCTTTAATGGGAAGGTACATGTACAACATAGGTAATTTTGGTAATACTGTTTCTATGAATATGCTTACTCTCTTTGAAAAAAGATATACATTGAAGGACAGGTACAACATTGGTTATGTTGGCAAAACTGCTTCTATGAATATGCTTACTTTCTTTGAATCAAGATATACATTGAAGGACAGGTACAACATTGGTAATGTTGGCAACACTGCTTCTATGAGTATGCTTACTCTCTATGAATCAAGATATACATTGAAGGGAAGGTACAACATTGGTAATGTTGACAAAACTGCTTCTATGAATATGCTTACTTTCTTTGAATCAAGACATACATTGAAGGGAAGGTACGACATTAGAACTTGAATAATTAAGAATTCAATCAATCAGCTTATTTAGAATATTTTCCTTTTTTTTGTATTTTCAGGAGAGAGATAAACGCTGTTTAGATATTAAAATATTAAGTCTGCAGACAGAGGTATGTGTTAATGTTTATCTGTTGTGTGCTTATGTTTAGACACAATTGAACATTTGTAAATTTGAAAATACATTTCTCTTCAGGTAAAACATACAAAACATTCTCTTTAATTTTGACTAAACTAGATTTTCTCAGTATTTAGAAATGTCTCTTATAAGTGTTAAATGTGTTTATTATTAGCACAGCAGGTTACTGTTCACAATTCACAATTTTTACTTTGTTCACCTGGACTTTATTTGGATGTTCATCTCAAATTTATCAGCTTTTTCACAGCCAATATTGCCTCGAGCGTATTGATGGATTGAGAAAAGTAAATAATGGTCTCTTCATCAGTCGAATCGCGAAGGCAGAGGTTGGCTGTCATCAAGGTTGTCATTATAGACTTACCCAAGTACATCTATAGTGTGCTGAACTCTTCAAACAAGTGTGGTTCTCATGGGCGGATCCAGAACATTTTTTAGGGGGGGCTGAGAATCAAAAACAATTATTTTTCAGTACTACAAAAATTACAATGAAATAATCAAAGGGAGAGAAAAACAAAGCACACTGTTTGTTTTTTTTGGTTTAAAAAATAATTTTTTTTTTAAAAGATTTTAGAGGGGGCTACAATCCCCTTAGCCCCCCCCCCCCCACGGATCCGCCAATGGTTCTGGACCTGATTTTTATTTTGCGGCTAATATTTGTTCACACATTTAAATATTTCCACCTTGAAAACGGTCTTAAAAGGCAGTGTGAACAAGGCAGGTGCATTGCACAAAAAGGAGAAACAAGGTACTTTTCAGCACAAATATATATATTTTTAATAGAACTGCGCCTATATTCAACTGGCTGCCTACAATCTATTGGCATTATGTTAATTTTTTTCTCAAGTCCAGCTCTCGCATCCAATATGTGCATATATGAAAATTTCTGATTTTTTTTTCCTTCTCCAGGCGAGTAAGAAACAAGATCTCGAAACTAAACTTCAGTCAGTACAAGAAAAGGTAACTCCAACGCAAACACTTGATTAATATGGAACCAGCCTGTGGATGCAATCCTAAAGCAGTATAGTACAGTGTTTCTCACTAATTGAGATTTTTTTAAAATAATTAATGCGTTATTTGATACAAAATATGCTATGGCCATTATAAATTCACAATAGTGTGAAGTATATGAACCAGCCTTAACGTTTGCATATGTAATTGGCAACTTTGCCAAGTGGCCTGTGACGCAATCATTTATGGACGGTTGGTTAAATTTCTCACTTAAAAAAATATTGACAACTTTGCCAAATGGCTTGTGATGCAATCATTTTTGTACGGTTGGTTGAAAATCTCACTTTAAAAAAAAACAGTCGAAAAAGGAAAATATATTACCATTAAAATAACTGAATTCAAGTTTTTGTGAAGTATATGAACCAGTCTTAACTTTTTCATGTAATTGACAACTTTGCCAAGTGGCTTGTGACGCAATCATTTTTGGACTGTTGGTTAAATTATTCTCTTGAAAAACAATAAAGGAAAAGATATTAGCATTAAAATAACTGTTGTCAGGAATAAAATGTTTTTGTAAAATAAGGAAATTTTCTTGAGGATACAGTCAATCAATCAATCAATCAATCAATCAATCAATCAATCAATCAATCAATCAATCAATCAATCAGTCAATCAATGAAATAATCAATCAATTAATGAAGTAAACAATCAATCAATCAATCAATCAACCAAGTAATCAATCAATCAATCAATCAATATTTGTTTAAGTAGTGTAATATCAAAATCCTAGAGTACCAAATAATACTAGATCATATTCAATAACAAATTAGCATAAGATAAATTCTGTAGAGAATTTTGTAAAACCAGTGTACACCTTGGGTAAAATTAATTTGTATAAATGCACCCAAGAACCAAGAAAAACATCCAGTTTCAGTTAATTTAATTGTGTTTCAAAGAAAATATATGAAATGCATTCAGTTTGTTAGTATACAATCCTACGTGGAATTCCTGTATTCAGATGACAGAAAGTTTGGAAGTACTTTCACTCATTTAATTTAAGGATAGCTCCTGAGATGTAAATACATCAAGGGATGTTTGATACCGTCTTCAACTTAACACTAATTTTATGTAAAACATGTTTTTTCAGTATAGTGGCTTTAATCACAAATTTGAATTATCTTATATTTAATGATCCTGTAACCTAATTGTATGTTCAACAGCTAAGCATTGCTCTTGCTGATGCTGACTCACTCCAGGAGGATCACCGCCGATTGCAAACAGTCATACAAGAAAAAAAGGTACAAACAAAAACCTCTTTGGCAATAGTTGAACTCCGGTTTACTCGGGAGACGTTGACTAACTAGTCTTAACATTTCAGAATTTATTCTGCCAATCAGAATCCAGCATGTGGAATTCTTTTAGTGAGTTCTTAGTCTCACCAATTGCACTTTGGAGGTGATCTGAGGTATGGAGGATATGGTGGTTCGCACTGGAAATCTGACGCATGGAGGTAGAGAGGGATGATAAGTGACAACAAGAGGAACCTTATTGGCACAGTCTCGGGTTGTGGGCTTCTCAGAAAGTACTGATAGCCTAGGCATAGACTTGACTTGCCAACAGCTAATTCACTGTTTACTTTAAAAAGATATAATATAAGATATAATATTTCAAAAAATAATTTTCAGCAGCATGGTTTACCAGGTAATAATGTAAAGTGCATTGAGACATATGTGACGGGCTCTGCGAAAATGAGTCGCTTCTCGCACGGCCTATTTCCACGTACAGGGTTGATGAATGTTTGGAGGTTGAAAAAAAAAAATTGGAAATTGATTTTCTGATTATCCATTAATTCGGTTCTTTAGTATCTGTATTTTCATATTTATAAAAAGTGGAATAAATTATGATTTTTGTGTGCCTTTTGTTTTCATTTCGTCCGTTGTTTCCATTACAATGCGCTATAAATTGCTGCGTTTACGTTGATTGTGCTTGGCAAAAATATAAACCCCGCTAGCATTTAAGGAACATATTGGTAACTACGTACATTTTATTAGTAACCTTCTGAAAACTGTTTTTACAGGGTTTTTTTATTAGGCAATTTCTCCTATACGGGTTTACTCGATTGTTGACATAATACATATTTTCAAAAGGTGATAACTTTTGAACCGGACATGCCACAGTTGTTTAACAGGTATCAAAATGAAGCTTATTGCATGCTCTTTTCAGCCATGTATATAACTAAAAAATTATGTTCACCCCTATGTGACTCATTTTCGCAGAGCCCGTCACATATGTACTAATTATAATTAGTATTACCAGTATGATAAGCTCTTGTTTTTTATTCTCTTTTTATGTCACTCTGTCTTCATATTTTAGTTTTTGGCAGCCCTACAATCGAATCATGTTCTTGTCAGAGATGATTTTTTGTTTGACTTTTTGTTTTATTGCAGTGTCAGTGTGAAGAAACAGAAGCACATCTAGAGGTTAAAAACGCTGAGCTCGCCGAGGTAAAAAGACATTTTATCCTAATTCAAATTGCCTATTCTCTCCAATGTTTTTCACCAATAACTAATTTGTCCCTAACCATCCCTCCCTAGTAGAAGGTGTCCTATGTGCTGAAAGAAAAACAACAAACGTTCAGATAGTACAGTGTCGGCCAGGCAAACGTTAATTGCAGTGAAACTGTCAAGTTGTTGAATGATCTCACATTCACACTTCAACTGAAATCTCCACACTTCAATTACAGTATCTGCATCGGTTCAGTGACAATTATTTAATTGCCAGCGGTAATACGTCATACATGTACGGATGGTCAACAAATGTAATTGTTGGATTTGTTGGAATAATTTAAAATCTTCTCTTGTACAATGTCACAATCGGATGTTATTTATCATTCGTCTTGGCTTTTGTTTTTTCTGTTCGTCCGGGAAGTTAAACTCCACTGAATGTTAAAGGGGTTGCTTTTGCGAGAGTAGAAAATATTAGAAGCCGCATGGATACAGTTTGAATCAAACAAAAAATGTTAGACGTGAAAATATATATATTTGGTCAAAATTGTAATTGTTTTTGCGAATTTGTGGTGTTTTTTGTTTCTATTGGAGGAGGCGGGAGGAACCAGTTTTGCAAAGAAATGGGGACAATGTGCCCCCAAAAAGGTGCACACAAAAAAAACCTGTTTAAAATACGTGTGTGATAAAATCGGAAGACAGAGGTTTGATGCATTTGCATTTAAAGTAATTCACCATTCCTTAGATGAAACATATTGATTCCATCTCGCTGTTTGTAATTTCAGAAAGCCAAGAGATGTGAGGAGATGCAAGCCAATCTTGAAGAACTGTACAACCTGAACCGCGTAAGTAATCCAATATTGAATATAAATTAATTATGAATATAAATTACAAATTATGAAATCTGTAATGCCTATTTCAATTTAGAAATGCTTCAGCTTCCATAAAGGTTATTATTAAGAGTACCCTATCTACAGTTTATTTATTTTATTTTTTTTAAAGGTAGGATAGCAATTACAAATGGAGGATAGTTTCTCTTTCTTTCAGTGTTATCTGAAAAATATAACTTTGGTACATAGCTTAATTAAGGAACTACCCCTTGGCTACGTGGCTGCTCATGCATTAACTCTAACGACCCTAAATCCTGCTGGTTTTGCCTGCTGATGGATTCAGTACTCCACAGTATAGCCCAGCGGATAGAGCATGTAGCCATGTGTACCAAATCCATCAAACTCCACCGGCTGCTTTTGTTGGATTCAGGACTGTGTATTTATTATTTATTTATTTATTTCAAAATATTTAACCTGGGTAGGCCATTTACCTTCCGGTATTCTTCCTAGGCGCCCAGGAGATACAAAGTAATACAGTACTATAAAAATTTAAAAAAATTTTAATAAATAAAATTTTTAAAAAAGCCATGGATGCTTTGCATTTGTTACTGTACTAATTCCACCAAAGTCCAACAATTGGGGTACCTTTTTACTGCATGTTGATGGATTTTGGAGGATTTGGGATGGTTCCTAGCCAAAAGGCCTAGGGAGTTAGGGTTAATGAAGTAATTATGCGCAGTTTAGCACTCGAGTACATTGGTTTGTACTCATACTCATGAAAAACTACTGGACTACAAGTCTGTTGTCAAACATTCCTGGCTTTAGCCAATTTGGTATTGGAAGCTGCCCTATTAAGCCCCAAGACCCCAGTGTCAAGTTCACAAATGCTTGGAGGGCATTTTGTAAATTTCAAAATTAGTTTTCTTCAATACTAGATTGGTAATTCTGAATATGAAATATAACTCTGAATATGAGTCATGAAGGGGTCGCATTAAATGAGGCAATTGTAATTGATTTAATTTTGCCCTACACCGACGTGTGTATAGCACTGTATACTCAGTGCTTTCCGAGTGTCTGTGAAAAAACTACACAGGCGACTCGGGCGGGATTCGAACCCACGACCTCCTGCTTACAGTGGAGTGTCGTGGCCGAGCGGTCTAGCTTACCGGACTTAAGTTCTGGTGTTAGCAGCAGAATGTGGGTTCGAATCCCGGCCGTGACACTTGTGTCCTTGAGCAAGACACTTAACCATAATTGTTTCTCTCCACCCAGGGGTTAAATGGGTACCTGTGAGGGCAGAGTTGGTTGATTAGCCCTATATGCGCTGTAATGGCAGCAATTGAGCTGTATACTCCCCATGGAGCTGAGATGGTTTCAGGAATGATTTATGAGCCTTATGAGCAGGGGTAATGATATAATGCGCCTTGAGTTGGTGGATACGTGCGCTATATAAGTCCACACATTATTATTATTATTACTAGTGCAGACGTCTTACCTCTCGACCACCGAGCTTGCCCGATGACGATTGGCCGGCTAGAATCCTATATAGCAGCGGGTTCCGCGATATATATAGATTGGTGAAATTCTTGCGTCGGGAGATAAACAATTGATTTAATTTTGCACTACACCGACGTGTGTATAGCACTGTATGCTCAGTGCTTTCCGAGTGTCTGTGAAAAAACTACACAGGCGACTCGGCGGGATTCGAACCCACGACCTCCTGCTTACTAGTGCAGACGTCTTACCTCTCGACCACCGAGCTTGCCCGATGACGATTGGCCGGCTAGAATCCTATATAGCAGCGGGTTCCGCGATATATATAGATTGGTGAAATTCTTGCGTCGGGAGATAAACAATTGATTTAATTTTGCCCTACACCGACGTGTGTATAGCACTGTATGCTCAGTGCTTTCCGAGTGTCTGTGAAAAAACTACACAGGCGACTCGGCGGGATTCGAACCCACGACCTCCTGCTTACTAGTGCAGACGTCTTACCTCTCGACCACCGAGCTTGCCCGATGACGATTGGCCGGCTAGAGGCAATTGGCAATTGTAGAGGCAATTGTAGAGGCTAGAGGCAATTGTAGATAATTTCCTTGCACAGAGCCGCACGGTTATATACTGCCCTCTACTCACATCAGCCATACGACCACCATATGTTCCTCTGTTGCTGAGCAACCTTCCATTGAACACAAACGATCACCAAAGTATTCACTGATTAATAATGCTGGCATGGAAATTGAAAAATGTGTGTGCAGGAAATTGCAGGTGTGACAACTGAAAAGGTTGACAAATTCATCCAGTGTGTCGGAGAGCCACAAAACAGGAAGTTCTACATCACGGCATATATTGACACACCTGGCTTCAAGTCTTTAGTTGTTTGTGAACCCACAGACTTAGAATAGTTTTTCTTGAAAGGGCATGGCAAGATTTTCTTGGTGAAGCTAGCTTCCTTGAGGAAATCTGAATGTCTACTGGAAAATTTCAAGGAAAAACCATGGTAATGAAGGGCTAGGTTTTCATGTTTTTTTAGCAATTTTGTTTTTAAAAAAATGATTATCTACAATCTTTCTGTCAGAAATATGTCTAATCATTTAAATCTGCCTTCTGTGAAATTGTCTTCCACTTTGGTTTTCTAGTTGAAAGGGCACTAAAGCAAAGACCAGGATTATCTTGTTTAAAAAATGATTGTGTAACATTTTGCTGTCAGAAATATGCCAAATCTTTTACATTTTAATCTCGGAAATTTTAATCCAATTTTTTCTAGTTTTTTGAAAACGAGCAAATGTAAAACACAAGTTGTATTTGTTCGTGAGAATAAAAACACCCAAAATATGCTGTATCTGGCACATGCACACCTGTAAATTGAATCACAAATATGCCGAGACTGTCTGTGATTGTCAAACATGGAATGGTAACAAAGCCCTTCTCCTGAAGACAATCAGAGCATACTGATCGAAACGTCGAGTTGTAACCTCCAGTTCTTTTCAGAACTAATTACTACTCAATAGAGATTTTCACATGGTGTCACTGCAATTAGTCTTACTTATCCTCTTCACCATGCAAAGCTACAAGTTTTACCTAGATGGATAGATTTACAGTCAGCCAGTGGATGATGTTAACAGCTCATCTGTGGACCATGAGTAATTCCAAGAGATGACTAGTGATGTTCCCTGAATAAAGTGGGTGGCGATATCTCATGAGTCCTGCTCCCTACCATTCCCCCAATCATAACAAGAAAGTGCCACTACTGCTCGCATGCCACCACCCCACTCCCCCCTCCTTCCAAGTACTACACATGGTGTCACTGCAAACAGTTGATCTTTATTCTTCTCACCATGCAAAGCTACAAATATTTATTAAAAAAAAAAAAAATTTTTTAAACCCTTACATACATGTAATCACCTTCGTTTTCAAAACCAGCAAACCAAAATTTACAGAAGGAAGAAAGATCTGGCAACAAAGTAATGGATTATTACAGGTATGTAATATTACAGGTATGTAATATTGTAACTACATGTACATGTATGTGACAACAAAAAGTACTTGTCATTTAGGACATGTTGTATAGGCCTCCGATTTAATGATTCAAGGACAGCATCATTGGTTAAATATCACTTTGTGCATGCATGTTTACAAAATCTATGCAAAAACAGCCACACGCTGCGACCCTTGCGGAACCTTTATCATAGTCAAAGTGATGTTAAATATCACACAGATGACTTGCCTAGACTCGGCACAGCAGGTGTGTGGCATCCGTAACTTTGTGATGCTTTTCCGGTCCAGTGTAAGAGGAGGAAGTTAATATCATCTTGAAATCAATCACAGGCAGCCTTGTGCACCAACCCCAAACAAAGTACAAAACATTATGCATCGTTCATAGGTGAATTCAGTCAACTCTGAATTCCTTTTCGGATATATTTATGAAAAATATTATCAGTTTCAATTGGATTTGTGTAGCTCCCAACCTTTGATTGAGCTCTGAAAGGCATTAGATTCTTCACTATTTATAGAAGCAAGTCGATTTGTCATCTGTCTGAATAAATGTTTCAACTACAGCAACAACTATTCATGTATTCTTCACGTGGATCGGGAATAGAAACTATAAATGGTTCAAAGTTACAGCTCAGTGAATTAAATTATCCAGTTGTCTGAGAAATAATGTGAAAATTCATTTATAATATCTGACCTCAAATCATAATAAATAGATGACAACTTTCAAAGCGCAAAAGATCATTTACTTTTTAGCCAAAAAAATATTTAAATAATAATTCTTAAAGAATGCTCAATCCACCATTTCTTCTTAGAACCACTTACTATTAAAACTCCTTTGAAACATTTCAAGGTGCTACTTCAAACTGAATTCTGTTCTTCCACCATGCAAAGCTTCAGATCCCACTTAAGTAATATCTTCATCATTTCAAAATTAATTGGCAGTGACTCTATTTTCTGCTCTGAATCTCACTATCAAGTGCATACTGTTGTTTTAAGGTCAGGTATAAGATCTCGTTCTGTTGCGAATCAGTTTAATCAGCTGTGGTCGAAGTATTAACCTCTGATATAAATGTCTCTGGGCTGCATTTGATCCATTTAATTGAATTTGTGCCGGAGATCTATATTGCATGGCTATTAGTTTATGTATAGTTCCTTTGCCATTAGACACGTAGACTGCATTTCCCTGTGTCAGACTTATTATTGGCGCCTGTAGAAATACATCAAAATGTTAATAAAACCGTTGTTTTTAGCCGAGGGGAGTTTCAAAAATTTATTGGACTCAAAAATTGTGATCGAAGGTACGGTTGTAAAATGCATTTCAATCAAAGAAAAGTGCATATTGAGAAAAAGATGGCAAATTATTTTCCTGATTTTGGAATGTTTCGTCTCACTTTTTATTTCCTAAACCAAAGTTAATGGACAAATAGCAATTAATCCTGCATCATCGTGTGTTTTTGACAAATTTTATTAAAGGGGGACTGACATGGATTTAAATCAAACAGTTAAATATGTGATCGTTTTATTCTTTTATATCAGTAAAAGATTAAAACAATTTTTGTTTTGTGTTTTTATTTTTTTTGAGAGTGTTATTTTCCATTGTAAAAATGCCCCCCACTTTTACGCCCTGCACGGAGGAGCTGTTCGTGACGTCATGTCGGGAAGAGAAATTCGGCTCAAAACTCGGCTCAAAATGATCGCTGCACAAAACTATGTGAGCCGATGGACCTGACCACTTTACTCTTGTCAGTCGAACTTTGCTCGTCCAAATACGGCGATTTTTGGGTCACTTGGGAACAGATGAAGGCTAACACCGTCTTTGGTGGTGTTGCTGCATCCTGCAGAAACACATCTTCCCGGCATTTTATTAGTTCCGGAAACAAAAATCACGGAAGAAATGAAATCGACGCTACGTGTGTGAAACGTTTGTATGTATATGTACATCATGTACACATCGGATCTTCCCGACCTGACGTCACATATCTTATGCAAATGAAGCTTCCACCAAACACTTCAAACATTGTTTTAAAATACTTGTACTCATAAATCAATGATTAAATAGACACAGGTGGGTCTCAAAAACAATATTTTATTACAAAACGCCTTAAGTACACACACAATAAAGGAAGATATTTTTCAAGATGGAAGCTTTTTATTAAGATACTATGCTATATATTTGTTATTTTGCAGGGTGATGTTTTAATAATCTCCCCCTTTACACACATGTATGATCTAGATGATATCTCTATCATTTCAAATAACTCTCTGTTTTTTATATAACCAGAACTGTCAAGAAAAAATGTCAAATTCCTACACTTTTATGTTCTTCAAGCAGTCTATAATGCACTCATTCAATCATGCAACCTCGTATACAATTGTCTCCTGTCTTGCCTTTCGGTACAGTCACGATCAAGTTAACATGCTTGCAATATACTGGCCTACATTGGTAAACAACCAAAGTGTTCGTGTCTCGGCATTGTCAAACCAGCATTGGTAACTCACACACATTGGACCCAAACATCTGTCTTTATACACGCACATATAAAGTGCTGGAATTGCTTCTTAACATTGTATAGCACGACCTTGCTTAATTAAAAAAAAAAAAGAGGGGGGCTTTCCCATTTATTGCAAGGATAAAATTATTACAAGTATGATCTAGCTGTCCGTATGAATTGAATGCATTGCTTCTAGCTTTGACCATCCCTGCATGTCTAATGGTTCAGTCCTCTATGTAGTAGAGGATCACATTGATGAGGTTTCTCGTCACTACTTAGACAACTTAAATCCTAACGCCAGTCCACCTCGTTGTCCGCGTAGTCTTATAACCCACTGAGGAGAAGAGACACTGTAGATATCTTCAGCTCAGCTAACCATTTAAAGTCGGACAAACATCTGGCTTGTTGGATTATAAATCTACCATCTTGTGGATTATCCTTTGGTTTGGATGTGTTTCAGTTTGGATAAACACCATTGTGAAGTTGTTGTTTGTGATTAACGCCAACTTGAATTCTGGAATCACTTGATGGATGTTATTTTGTGGTGTATATATCTTGGATTTTGCTTGGTTTTATCAACTCAGGATGTGTGTCTTGGAGGATAAGCAAAGTGGTTGATCAATATATCGGTAGGAGAATTCTTAGTTTTAATGTCACGATGTTAATGATACGGACATTCGTATATATCACAAATATTTTTCCTTTGAGCAAATTGTGTACTCTGTTTCTCCAAGGTTTTTCTTCAGTGCGTTTTTATTTAAGTAACTCTATGATTTTTTTGTTTTTGTTAGATGTGGTTGCCCATGATTTCAATATGTGTTCCAGAAACTAGAAAATGTCAACACATTTTTTTAGTATACAAATTACCAGGTCTGACTTTTGAACATATTTTTAGTACAGTTTGTACATCAATGATGAAGAAAATTAAAATTAAAATTGTTCTTGGCACATCTTCTGTCTATAAACTAGATTTGCCTTTAGCGATGGATCATCATTCCATCAAACCCTATTATAGTCACATGTACAGGTGAATTTCTTGTGGTATTATTAAGTAAATGGAGTATTTTGCTTATAACGTCCTTCATCTGCACAGATAATTTGATTAAATGCATGAGTACATAAATCCTTTATGCATCATGAGATTATTACATTGTATTTTCATTTGTGCATCATGAATGGCTTAATACTAACAGGTGACTGGCTCAGTGAATTCAGAAAACGACTCCAGACTGGTATGTTGATTAAACAGAAGTATGTATTTACTGTACAGCAGCTTTAGGCCAAAAAGAAAAAGTCTGCAGTTTCTGGTCTCCGCGCGCATCGCCTCAGACCCGCACATTGGCATTTTTAGTGTTTTTTTTTTTTTTTTTTTTGCTATGAAATAATGTCCAATTGCAGCCAGAATTGCTGGATCGATTGGAATTCTGCCGTGCTGTGTTATAAATGACTTTTTCACGTAGGGGTATGGAATGTTTGCCCGATTTGTGTGGCCTCTCTTAGCCACAATGCTTTGTGTATGGGAAATTTGGTGTGGTTCCATTAACTGTGTATACATGTATAAATTAACCCTAAAAAAAAAGGGGGGGGGGGGAAATGCATGACCACATCGATTTTGAAGCATGTAATGACCAGAAACTGGGGAGGTTTTTTTTTGGCCTGGTACATTAACACCATGCATACATATATATTGCTTTAGTTATATCTGAATTAATTTTTTTTTAAATTACAAAAAATAAATTCAAGAAAAGAAAAGAAAAAAGGAACGTCACCGCACCGATTTTGAAGCCAACCTATAACTAGAGCCTTTTTTTGGCAGGCTTACCTATAGATACATTATAACCCCACTGTCAACACTAATCTATAAGGCTGTTTTTCAGGAACACCCAGTTGTGTCGGAATTTGTAGGGTGAATTCAACAGTGCTGAATTTTTCCCAAAAAGTGCCCCTTGGAGGATTTTGCAGGATTTGGGGTGGTTATAGTTAATCCAGATACTATCCTTTCCAATGTCACCTTACTGTTCGTTTGAGCTTAAGCTATTTTATTTAAAACTAGTTGAATATAAAAATTATTACATTTTCAATTAATTTTTAGTTCTGATGAAAATGATTCACAAGGTTTACGTTGTGATTTCAGCGTTTTAATATCGATACTGGAGAAATGTTGCCGATACTGTAAACTTAATTTGAAATAACATGAGTCAGGTCTGATAAGTCAACCTAAAGTTGGTCTATAGATAGGATAGGAAAGTCATCTAAGATCGTATCTCATTATCTCTTGTCAAATCAAAACCATTCTTATTGCCAATCTCTCACATGATTGCTTTCTAAAACCTTTAGCAGACCATACAAAAGAGAAAAATAAATAACAAACAGTCGCATGCTTGACAGCTTCTAGCATCAAATAGTTGAGATATGACGAGAGGGATCGTGTTTCCAGACTTAGATTGGTATCGCTAATTAAACTGAGCCTCAATCATGTCTGATGTTGGTGTTAAAGGGAAGATAAAACTTTGCATTGGTAATGTTGGCAAATCTTCATCGATGGGTATGTTTACTCTCTTTTAATCAAGATATATATTAAACAACCAACCTGTGAAAAATTCAGCTCAACGTGAAGTCTAAGTCATGAGAAAAATGTGAACAAACATTCACAATTTTTACAGATAACATATAGAGCAAAAGATTGCTGTCTGCAACTTTTAATAAATGTTCATGTTTTTTTTTGTGTGGTTTCTCTGAAATGTGAAAATAAATATTTCTGACAGAATAATCTTTCAGCATAATCATTACTTTTACTAACTTCACATAAATTTATCTTTTACAGAATAATTTGGTAGTTTTGTAATCGGGGCAATTGCCAATGTTGTACCTTCCCTTTAAACACAGCAGGAATTTACATAGGAATATTCAATTTATTCTGCACCATTAACACATAAGGAACAGGAAACTGTTTCTTTTGGGGTTAAACAGTATTCATGAGGCTATATATTTTTCAAACAACAATCTGGTAAATATCACTACTCACGTCTGTCAAACAGGGTTTTTACAGATAGGCTTTCCCAAGTGACATGTTTTATTCATTTGGGTTGTACCAGTAATGAATTTTTTTTAAATTATTCTCAGAGCAAGGTTGGTTCTCATAAGTTCAAATGTTTTTTATATATTGTATGGTTTAGATAAAGTATTGAGTACAACATGTACACGTACTTTCAATCAGTGTGTACATGTTGTTAATTTTTACCATTACGGTTTAGTAATTTTCCATTAGTTTTCTTATTTTATTATGATCCATTTATAGATTAAAATTTGAGATTAAAATTAACCCATTTTGAGTTTATTAATAGATGAGATAGTATACATGTACACATCCATCAAAAGGTGAATTCGTCTATAGAGAAAATGTCACCATTGACGTTTATAGGTCCATAACGTTTATAAGTGCATAAACCATACATGGGATAGAGAACACCTGTCTAATTGTCCACATAATAGAAGAGTTGCCATAACAGTAAGGCTGATAATAGTGACGGCATAGGCTGGGAGTTCATTTTAGCAGCTTGAAAGTGGTTGAGTAAAACACACGTACTAGACAACTCCATGTTTTAATGAATGGAACCAGACATTAAAGGAACAATATCATCACGATTATCAGGGCATGGAATCAGAGTGCTAGATTTAGATTAACTCAGTGACTGAAAATAATACCCACATATTATATTACTGTTGCTGCTGCATAATTTAGTCAGTAATTAAGAATTATCAGTCACTGTGTTCATCTTAAACTAGGATACTGATTCAATGCCCTGTTGAAAGTCTGCTCTGATCGTGATGATAGTGCCCCTTTAAAGAGAAGGTACAAAATCGGAAATGTTGGCAAAACTACTTTAATCATATGCTTACTCTCTTCCACATAACACAGAATACAGGAAAGAGGACTCGTTTGTGAGTTCGAACTGGACATTTTTTACTGTTTGTTAAAATTGTTTAGGAAACCCTTTACTTAAAAAATAATAACCTCTGAAATAAAATTCTTCTCTTGCTGCATGTATGTCTGAAATATTGTATAATTCCCCAAAATAAAAACAAAATCATAAATATAAAAACAAAAGTTGACATACAATGTCGTCTACATCTTTGTTTGACCAATAAGAATTTATAAATGTGTGTTGTTTTTTAATGTATTTTCTTATCAAGTCCCTAAGGTTATTCTTTGAGGATTTATTTATTTATTTTTTTTCTTCAAATTTTATTCTATCGGTATATTTTGGTGTAGCGATTTGTTATTTTGTGGGAAAGGAATGGCTTTCTAAATTTAACATTATTTTATTTTATATTTATTTTATATATAATTTATTTATTTGTAACAAAGAAAAAATTTACTGAAGTGGGACTTGAACCAGGAACCTGGATTACCGTAAAACCAGCTGATTGACTGGTATTCCACCGGAAATGTTTTATATGACTCTCCGGAAATGTTAATCTGGAATGTACATAGGCAGCATATAGCTCCAGTGACATCTGATTAAGGCTGTACTGGTTATCTGGGTACCCAGAACCAGGAATCAGGGTACCCAGAACCAGGAATCTGGGTACCCAGAACCAGGAATCTGGGTACCCAGAACCAGGAATTAGGGTACCCAGAACCAGGAATCTGGGTACCCAGATACCCAACCGAAACAGTCATTACCCAGTTCCATATTTCAGTTCAGTAAACGACTTTTTAAAATTCCGACTGAACATTTTAAGCCACACAAATGGAAGTCTGTGATTTTACTCTAACAAAATGAAGAAAACTTGAATGAGGGCTTTATAAGTAACAATTGCCGACAGCCTTTCACAGACTCATTGGTGGATCCGGGGCCTAAAATCTTCTTTTTAATTTAAAAAGAGGGGAGGAGGAGGGAGAAGCATAAGCACCCCATTCCCACAGTGTGCTTTGTTTTTCTCTCCCTTTGATTATTTCATTGTAATTTTTGTAGTACTGAAAAATAATTGTTTTTGATTCTCAGCCCCCCCTAAAAAATGTTCTGGATCTGCCCATGAGACTTGCCCGCTTTTGTTTGATATTGAGTTTTGTTTTGAGTTGACTGCTTTTATTGGATTAGTGCAAGTGTGGGACACATGAATTCTTTTTGTATGTGTGTGGGGAATAGGAATGCTACGAGGTGGGAAATTATTACAGTAAGTCCACATTTCTTGTGACTCGAATAAAACAAGAGAAACTTGTGTTCATATTGATTATTTTATACATTCAGGAGTATTTACAAAGTTGTTTATGGGTACCCGGGTATCCGAATATTTCCAATTTTGGTTATCTGGTTCCTGAAATAACCGAAAATGCACAGCCCTACATCTGATAGTGTTCACTTTAGGGAAAGAATGCAGAATACAACTGCCACTTTTTCTGTCCAATTATGAAAAATATCACAGATTTTCCTTTCAAAGATTTTAGAGGACACGTTTAAGGAGAGGAAAGTGTCGTCAAGTGAGGATTGGAAACGATATTTTGGGAGATTTTGAGCAATGAATGTATGCACATCCAGTGAGATGTTGGCCATTTTGTTGACTGCTAAAAATATATGCTTAGAGTAGACATTGTGCACAAGTGGCGGTTGGGTTCGACATTCTTTCCCACTTCAGCAGTACTAAGTGGTAGATATATACAGAAAAACACTAGATCTTATTGTTTTTGCATAGACCCCCTTTTCTTAGCTGTTTTCCATGAAGGAGTAAGGCAATTTGTGATTGGTAAAGGACACTTCTATTACAAGATCCAAATGTTTTATTGGGAACATTTCCAAGGAGTACCAAGACAAGGCCAGGGACACAAGGGCAATTTCCTCTGTGAAGTTCAAGGCTTATTTACTTCTGTTACGTCTTGGTGGTTGAATGTGCTGCTACGTGGATTTAATTTCCTGTTGTGTCAATACACTGGACACAGACCAATGGAAAGTCTTCATTCTTCTTGTACATTCACAAGCCTTGTGCATATTCTCTAATTTTCATTAAAAAGAACAAAACTTTTTTGTATATTATTGTTTCTGTATTGAAACTGATGTTATTTTAATTTAATTTAATCATATGCTGATACACTTAAACAAGTCTTATACCAATTCTGCAGTTTTTATTAACAGAAACATTTTTCTCTTGACTCTATTGAAAATGATGTTATTTTATTTATTCTTGTCTTAGGCCAAAAAATAAATTCTAGCTTTTGGTCTCCGTGCACATCGCCTCAGACATGCGCGTCAACATTTTAAATTTTCTTTTTTATTGCTATGAAACGATGTCCAATTGCAGCCAATTGCTGGATCGATTGGAATTCTGCCATGCTGTGTTTTAAACGACTTTTTCACATAGGGGTATGAATGTTTGCCCGATTTGTGAGGCCTCTCTTATCACATATTACCCCCCCCAAAAAAAAAGCGTGTCACCGCAGCGATTTTGAAGCCGACCAATGACCAGAAACCGGAGACTTTTTGTAAAAAACATGTTTTACATTCACAGCATTTGTTTTGCTTGACTGAATTTTCGTCTTACAGCAAACTTGATGTCATTGGTACACTTGTCTCATTAACCAATTAATCTTACAGCAAACTTGATGTCATTGGTACACTTGTCTCATTAACCAATTAATCTTACAGCAAACTTGATGTCATTGGTACTTGTCTCATTAACCAATTAATCTTACAGCAAACTTGATGTCATTGGTACACTTGTCTCATTAATCAATTAATCTTACAGCAAACTTGATGTCATTGGTACACTTGTCTCATTAACCTATTAATCTTACAGCAAACTTGATGTCATTGGTACACTTGTCTCATTAACCAATTAATCTTACAGCAAACTTGATGTCATTGGTACACTTGTCTCATTAATCAATTAATCTTACAGCAAACTTGATGTCATTGGTGCACTTGTCTCATTAACTAATTAACATTTAAAGGAAATATGCAACATTGTTTTTTTCAAAAAACTTAACTTCGTATCAAATTGGTACACATAGTAATTTTCCTTAGAAATGATTTCCTCAGAAGTCCTTTAATCTTAGATAAAATAGAAATTTTAATGTAGAATTTACAAAAAGCTACCATTGGAATACTTTTTGTTAAAACATAAATGACAAAAAAAACAAATTTTCCCTTTGTTTTTAACATGAGCACCAATATTGATGAAACTTACACTGGTTAGTATTTCATGAAAACTAGAGGGTTAAAATGAACTTACATTACCAAATCACAATATTGTATCTGTAAAGGTCTTTTTATTAGCAGAAACGAAAGTATATTACCAGTGGAGTGTCGTGGCCGAGCGGTCTAGCTTACCGGACTCAAGTTCTGGTGTTAGCAGCAGAATGTGGGTTCGAATCCCGGCCCTGACACTTGTGTCCTTGAGCAAGACACTTAACCATAATTGCTTCTCTCCACCCAGGGGTTAAATGGGTACCTGTGAGGGCAGAGTTGGTTGATTAGCCCTATATGCGCTGTAATGGCAGCAATTGAGCTGTATACTCCCCATGGAACTGAGATGGTTTCAGGAATGATTTATGAGCCTTATGAGCCTTATGAGCAGGGGTAATAAAATAATGCGCCTTGAGCACCACTCAGTTGGTGGATACGTGCGCTATATAAGTCCACACATTATTATTGTTATTATTATTATTATATCTAGGTGTTAATGAAAGTATATTACCAGATATATCTAGGTGTTAATGAAAGTATATTACCACATATATCTAGGTGTTAATGAAAGTATATTACCAGATATATCTAGGTGTTTAGTTGGCAGGTGGTGAATCCACTTCAGAACAAAATAATAACAAGAATGCGTCAGTGATTTACCCTGTGGCTATAAAGGATTTTAACTCTATGGTCAGTTTGGAAATAAGCCAATTTTTTAAAATGTCAACAATATCGTCAACAGTATTGTACACTTTACATGTATGTTAAGCAAGAGACCTGAATCTTAAGGTTATAGAGGCAGGTCTATATCCCTTGAGTTTATGATAACGTAATTTCCTTACTGACTGTAATTGACAAGACAAATGATTCAGTTTACTTGCTTTTCTTGAAAGTTTCTCCACTCAGGAACATGATTATGTATACATCTCAGAGGATACCATTAACAGATCTTAATGTAATTTGCATATTCTACCATCAGTTGTGTCCAAGTAACCACTGTAAAAACACATGAGTGTCAACACCAGAAATCATCACTTCTGTCTTGACCAGGCTAAGAAACCCGGGGATGATTTGAAGTAGACTTTGACATTGTTTCCTATCTGACACCGTTGTTGTAAGTTTGACAGCCCTGGTGATTTCTCCTGAGGACGATCAGAGCATACTGATCGAAACATCGAGTTGTACCTCCAGTTCTTTTCAGAACTAATTACTACTCAATTGAGCAGTGTCACCGCAATTACTCTTACTTAGCCCTGGTGATGATGCACTGATTCTTGCCGCGTATTGTTGTCGAATTGAGGCATTGTGCCAATCAGTGAATCTGTTTTGTCAGCTGGATAAATAGAGTGAATCAAAACAATGGGAGATCTAATGACGAGCAGGTACTATGGATTCTTTAATGGGATATCCCTGGTGTCATTAGAGACAAACACTGATAAGGTAAGTGTAATGGATGGAGCAACAGCTTTTTTCCACGTACTGCATCTCTTTGGAACTCCTTGCCTGGTGCATGTTTCCCTACATCCTACAATCTAGACAGTTTTAAGAGGAATATCAATTCCTACCTTCAGTCCCCCTGAGTTATTTTCATCTTCTATGTTTTCTTCTTGTAGCCCCTTACCAAGAGTGGCTTTTAGCCTTGTTTGGAGCAAACTTGCATAACATTTTTTTGTTTAATGTAATTACATCAGATGTATAAATTGTGCATTATGTGGAGAGCTTCTCTCACATGCCGGGAGCAGTTTTTATGCATGGCGTAATCCCCATGATCAAAAATGATTGTCTAATAAGAAAAGCTATGTTGACACGTATAATTTTCATAACCAAGTTGAAATATTATACACCTGTTATCTATTCATATTTGTACACATCTTAATTTTGATAGTTGCCATGGAAACCTACATGTATTGGAAAGCTTTCACTTTTATAATGTCTGTGTTCTTGGCTCAAACATCTGTAGACAGTTGCCATGTGTATGGCAGCCAAGCTGTTAGGATTACAACAATTTGGTGTCTCATGTCTAGGTTTCTTTTCCACATTTGATTATATTTTTCTCTAAAAACCCAAATCAAATCATATCCACGATGCCAAGTCTAACGCATCATGTGTATGTCATACACGAGAAGTGTTTGACTGTAAATATGTAACAAAATTGATTATGATGATTCCATCATAAATTCATTTCACACTTTTTCAATGTGAAACCAAGCTTCTGAAAAAATTATTTTGTAAAATCTCATTTCAAACTATACTACTCAAAACAATTTAGGGAACACCGGAATAATCTCAGTTAAAGCAAGATCATTTATTTCAGATAAGCACATTGTTTCACAGAATTGATGAGAAACAACTGCACAATGAAACAGATGATAAAGGATGCATGTAGTGATTACACATTTCATGACATGACTACTGAAAGAGAGAGGGGGTTGCAAATGAAAATCCCAGTTCATGGAACATATCAAACCTATTTTATGTTAAAAATCCGGTGTTCCCTAAATTGTTTTGAGTAGTATATTTGTTTTACTTTTTAAAAAGAAATTTTTTTTAAATTCCATTGAAAACAACCTACATGTATGTTCCGGTGGCACACAGATACATCTTGAACTTATAAAATATCATCTCTTCATGTTATCTGAGGATCTGACTTCTAAATTTGAAAACAAAATATCCCAATATATTTACTTAGTACTTCATCAGATAAAGAAAATCTGATTTACTTCCAGTTAGAATCAACAGATACAGACAGGTAATCTAATGGAGTCCTGAATCTAATCCAGGAATAGCAACCAAATTTGATTAATAATCAAATATGCAAGTATCTCCATGGACTCCCAGGATAGGCCTTGGAGCTTTCAAAGTCTAGACACGCCTACTTCGTATCCAGATTTAATTTAACATTTCTTCTCAGAATGCTAGTGGGAGGCAGTTTGAATATACAGTTTGCGAATGATGAGTGAAATTATCTTAAAAGATATTGCTGGGAGGGTCTCCGGTACGACATGTTGTGGGTGTAATGTCCCCCTCCCTGTACTACCATCAGGGGGGTTATGGACAGTCAAATGTTTACACAATAATTGCTATCATTGACTGTTAAATTATTGATCAAGAAATTCATCTTATAAGTGATTCCCTCTAGGTTCTTTTCCCATGGCAAAGAGTTTATATTTTTGGTTGGGCTAATGGACAAATGCATCTTTTCCCCCTGCAGGTCATGAAAGCAGAGAAGACACAGCTGGAAGCTAGACTTTCAGAAGTCTGTCAAGAGTTTGACTCCTATCAAACCCAGCAGCTTATTACACCTCAGGAGGTGAACAGCATGTCACCATCAACTCCAAGAACGGAGTCTGGACTAGGGAGAAGTCTTCACTCTGAGCTCAAATCACTAGTAAGTCATTGCCAGTTAAAGATGAACAATTTAATTCTTCGGTTTATGTAGATTGCTTTTCAAGGCAAGTTTTAGGAACCATAACAAATATTTTAAAAACCTCCCAGCCTACGTGCTTCATCAAGCTTATCACCCTGCATCTGGTATCTGACTCAAAGTATGCCATTCTCCAGAAGACGATCAGAGCATACTGATCGAAACGTCTAGTTATCAAACCACTAGTTCTCAAACCACTAGTTCTTTTCAGAACTACAAAAGACAAGAAATTACATTGTGCCTCCGCAAGCCTTTCTTAGATCAGCAGGGGTCCAAATTAACTTGAATTTTATGGTAGCCCACGGGACTAAATTTTACTAGTCCTTCTCATTTTTCCTGAAAAAGGTGAATATGGATTATACAAGAAAAAGAAATGAACCGTGAACTGGTGAGCAACATGTTCTTACTGAGATCATGCTGAGATCATACTCAATGTTTTTTTGCATATTTTTATTTCATTTTTTTTTTCACTAGCCCATCAGACTACCCAAACCCCAGCAGCTCGTAGTCCTGCTGCTAAAACCACTAGCCTCGGACTAGTGTTAATTTTGACCCCTGATCAGAGAGAAGTACTTATGTTGCCAGTTATTTTCTACCACATTCATAGGGCATTGTAGGTTATGAACCCGAGTCCTTGTAATCAAGGGATTTATTCTTAATAATAATAATAATAATAATGTGTGGACTTATATAGCGCACGTATCCACCAACTAAGTGGTGCTCAAGGCGCATTATATTATTATCCCTGCTCATGAGGCTCATAAGGCTCATAAATCATTCCTGAAACCATCTCAGCTCCCTGGGGAGTATACAACTCAATTGCTGCCATTTCTTGCAGTATAATAACATCATAAGGGTTCTTCTGTTACTGTAAGATCAGTGAGTCCTGGATGTAAATGCCAGAGTTATCATCACTCCAACATATCGGGTTATTTCCCTAAAGAGGCTTATGCTAAGAGTTATAAGTATTGATTTCAAGGATTGATATATATAATGGAAAATAAGCCAGGAAAAATGTACATGTACACGTATGTTTACTTGTTATCATTTCTGATTTGAATTTGCTGTAAAACAAGAAAGTTTCTATATTCATTTAAAGAAAATAAGGGATTATTTGGGGTTGGTGAGTAGATTCTTTTAATTTGATTATTTGTTTCTTTTTTTTATTTCCAACAAATGCTTTTGATATAAATAGATGTTTTAAAGGGAAAGTACAATTACAGAATAAGTGTCCAAAAGTTAACTGGATGGTAAAAGAACCCAGTCATCCTGAAAAAAAATCTTATGTTTAACTCTTTCCTACGGCGAGCCGCTCACAGCGGCTCGGGAAATTACTTCCTCAGCCAGCAAGCCGCTCACAGCGGCTCGATGTCAACACATATGCTCGATGTGTACAAATAATTCCGTCACAGCCTGCACAGTTATTCCGTAGCCAAAGAGTTAAAGGGGTATAATTTCAGAGAAAGAAACCTATAAATATGTACATTTACAAAAACGTTGCTGGATGGCAACGTTTTGCTTCAAGTGTTTTCTTGTTTTTTCTCATGCCTTAGACTCGGCATTGAGCTGAAACTTTCACATATTGGTTGTTTATCTTGGACCTGTGATTTCTCAGGATTTTTTACAAATCTTCCTCAAAATTTTCTAGAAAGATAAGAAGTAGCCACCAAGGAAAGAAAGAAGTAGCCTGTATTGTGTCCAAACCTCTAGTTTCTTGTTTGTGGGGATGTGGAGAGTCTGTAAATCCTCCAAAATCAAACATCCAGGAGGTTCAGGGGGCTTTGTCCTCAAGACCAAAGAGAGACCTAGGCCCGCTACCCACAGGAGGTTCAGGGGGCTTTGTCCTCTAGACCAAAGAGAGACCTAGGCCCGCTACCCATTTTTCAGGATTTTTTTCACTTTTGTCAAATCACACCCCTGAAGGTTTCAGTGGATGGGAACCTCCCCTCACCAATCTGCGGCAATGATGTTTTTGATTTTGAGAATAACATCGATAGCGGTAGCTCAGTCGTCACTCCTGACACGCCGTCATCATGGCAACAGTCCTCCTCGGCAAATGAGCTCCTTGTTCACTTCCGACGGCGGAAAGCGGATGTGATGGGACAGCTGCAGACGATGTTGGAGGAGGATGACAATGAGAGAGATGAAGGAGATGTTGAACTGTCTTCCAAGGTGATTATCTGTTGTGGATTTTATTTCTTCCACCCCCCCCCCCACTTTTTTTTTCTTCTTATACAGCAAGAAAAATGATCAATTGCTTATTTTGTTGAAATACAATTGGCAGCTCTGCAAAAAAACATGATGATAGATTTCGGCAAGACAAATTTTTAAGGTGTCTTGTTGAAGTCCGATTTCCAAAATGGTGTGGTGATGTTTTTAGCGCCTTGATCTAGTCGCTAGGATATGTGGGGGGGGGGGGGGGGGAGGCTGAAAGCTGAAATTAACTTTGTTAGCTATTTGTAGTTATTCCTAAAGACGGACAGAGTTCAATGTTCGGAATGTTACGAACTTTCTTCCAAGAAAGAGATTTATTAAACATGGTTACCCGTAAACCCATCAATCTTATTTCTTGCTCTCAAAATGTAACACAATATGAGGTTCTTAAAAGAAAACTATTTCTTGTCATTTTTAACAGGCTGCCTTCACACAACTCCTTGGCAATGAACTAGACTCAATGATGGACAAAATGATAACTCTAGCCAAGGCAAGGAAACATTTTGAACACAGGTAACCATAGTAACACATCATTTCGGATTGTCTGTGAAAATGGGACAAATCAGGAATTTTTTTTATTTCTGAAATTATACATGGAAAATAAAATCTGAACTCTCCTTTTTGAATGTTTGTTTCACCCTTTATGTAAAAATTATTTGGTGTAAAAATTTTTATTTTTTTTCTTTTTTCTTGTTACAGGGCCAAAAAGTTGTCATTCATGTTGCACAGTCTGCAAGGTAAGGGAAGGTTTTCAGTTTAAGATGACTTAAAAGGCTTTGTATATCTTCTGTACTCTCAAAAGCATCAACAAATGATCATAGTTTTACATGAAACTTAACTTGGTTTATAGTTGATGACTGTATCAAACATTCCTTTAAATCTTTCTGTCTGAGGTTCTATAATTTGTTTAAGAAACATCGGATGTTATTCCTATGTTATGCAAGTCTGAATTTTGGTTGTTATATTTCCATGTTATATTGAATACTAAGTTCGTGTTTGCCGATCACAATTTCTGAATTTATTTTCAGTGTTTTGTCTTTCACGACACAACATAATGAGCTGAAATGTTCACAAGTTAGTTGTTTTATGTATCTTGAAGGTGAAATACAGCAGAATGGACATTTGCCAATGGTATATTTTTTATTTAAACATACTACAACAACAATTCAATCAGCCATAGTCATGGATCTCAGTAAGGTGAATATTTGTCTCAGAAAAACGTATCAAATTGCTGAAACTGGAGAGATGAATTCTTCATTATTTAGCAATGTAGATTAAGATATCGCAGTATAGGTTGCAAAGTATTCTAAATATATTGTCTTGAGTTTTATATCAAAACCAACCTGTAAAAGTTTCAACTCATATGTGACGCGGTATGTCAAAACCAGGCGGAATTGGGCAGAGCTACGAATGGAGGAACAGCTGCAAAATGCCTTGGGGGCGATTTTTTGCGATTTTGAGATTTTTGGAAATTTATGATGCTACAAATGTTTAAAATGTTCTGTAAAAGTTTCTAAATGAAATTACTTTTTAAATACTTTTAGAGAGGCATTATACATGTAATTTCACAAAATGATGCCTTGTTCGGGCTATTATCTCAGTTTCGATGTTTCGGACAGTCCGATTTCAAATCTTAATAACTTCGCTATGGAATATCCAATTTGAAAAAAGAAAGCGGCATTGTAAAGTGCAAGGTCTATATTTTACTAATATTTCAATAACTCAAAATTGACCTCTTGCCCAATTGTGCCTGGTTTTGACATACGCCGTCACATATTATGTTGTGTCATTGACAAGAAAATATTGAAAATGCATTCAAATTTTTTGTATTCATACCAACGTGGAGTTTTTTAATTTATCAAGATGTTTGTATTCCTCCTTTTCATATCCTCAAAGACGACTATATTAGAATTTCCAAGAAATATGAAGAAGCTATCAAGCACTGTAAGGAGCTTACATCTACAAAGTGTGAACTAGAACGAGTCAAGACAGAAAATGAAATGCTGCAGTTCAATATCCAGAGAGGAAAACACAGAACCGAGGAACTTGAGAGAACTGTGAGTGTTTTTTTGTTGTTGTTTTTTTTGTTTTTTTTGGATAAATTCTCTGTCTCCAGGATTCAGTCCTCACTGAACCGAAACCAATGATTTCTCAAAAGCGTGAAGTAATATGCGAGGAGGATAAAAATAAAAGAAACGTTCAGACAAATATGCCATACAAAGAAATTTTCAAGGAAAAACTGAAGTGAAAGACTAGGGAAAGTACGACAGCACCAACCTTATAAAACCAAAACATAACTTTAAACAAAACATGGTACATTGATTTTCATAAACACAAGGTCATGTAGTAAACTACATTTATGGGTATGGTATTGTGTGTCCCCCCCCCCAAAAAAAATAATAATGGATGGATGGATGGATGGATGGATGGATGGATGGATAATATAACATTTTATATAAATAATTAAAATAGTTCAAATAAATAAAATAAAAACAAACATTAAAAAAATGGTTATCAAGCTGTTTGAAAGAATAATCTGTGTACACAGACTCTTCCAACTTTTCATATAACTTTTATATATTTTTTTGTGCGCCTGCGAAAAACTCTTTTGAATGAAGTTGGCGCAGTACAAATGAAATGATTTTAATATTACTTCTTCCTCTTCATCTACAACTGTAGCTGTCATCCTGTCAGCTAGACCTAGAGTCAGCTTTTGAAGCCCAACAGAAATACCGCAAAATGGCTGAGACTCAACTTGGAGAACTAAAAAGGTAGTCGTCTTGTATAAACTGATTCTATTAACTAGTGACCTAATAACTGGTTGCTTGGTATCAACAATTGTTATCAACACTATTGGTAAAATGTTGGTAAATCATCCATACTTTATGAGAATCAAGATATATTTATAAAAACGTATGGAGTGTTGTGGCATATGGAGTGTTGTGGTCTAGTGCATCGGATTCAAGTTCTCAGTGGCGTCAGCATGTGGGTTCGAATCCCGGCCTGGCGCTTGTGTCCTTGAGCAAGACACTTAACCATAATTGCTTCATCCTTCGGATGGGACGTTAAGCCGTAGGTCCTGTGTATAACAAACATCAGTGCACTTCAAAGAACCCATAATGACACTTATCGTGCAAGAGTAGGGGTTTACCTTGGTGTCTCTGGTAGCTAATTGATGGCCCATTGAAAATCATCTGGGCTATAGGTGACATGGTTACCATCACTAAAGAAAGCTTTATTATATTATATTATTATTAAACCAACCTGTGTAAGGTTCAGCTTATTTCATTTTATCATTAAAGGGGCACTATCACCACGATCAGAGCAGACTTTCAACAGGACATGAAATCGATGTCCTAGTTTAAGATTAACACAGTGGCTGGAAATTACTGGCTCATTTATGCAGCAGCAACGGTAATATGACCTTATCATGTGGGGTATTATGGCAGTCATTGAGTTAATCTTAAACTAGCACTCCGATTCCATATGCCCTGTTGATCATGATGATACTGCCCCTTTAACGATCGCGTGGTGAATATGCATTCAGATTGTGCGTATTCAGTCAAACCTTGAATGTCTGTCTTTGGATGACAGAAATTAATTTTGTAAATTATTTCACAAATGTTACTAAAATTAAAGCATTATAACATCCGAGACGGAAAGATTTCAAGGAATGTTTGATACCATCATCAACTTTACACCAAGCAAGGTTCTTACAGAATACACACCGTAGCAACAAGGTATATTTATCATAATTAACACCAAGATAATAATAATAATAATAATAATGTGGACTTATATAGCATACGTATCCACCAAACTGGTGCTCAAGGTGCATTATATTATTACCCCTGCTCATCAGGCTCATAAATCATTCCTGAAACCATCTCAGCTCCCTGGAGAGTATACAGCTCAATTGCTGCCATTACAGCACATATAGGGCTAATCAAACACAACAACCAACTCTGCCCTCACAGGTACCCATTTAACCCCTGGGTGGAGAGAAGCAATTAAGGTACATGTAAAGTGTCTTGCTCAAGGACACAAGCACCATGGTAGTGGTTGGGATTCGAACCCACATTCTGACGACTCGGCCATCAGAACACAAATCCGATGCACTAAACCGCTCGACCATGGCACTCCATGTGTCACTGAATCTAAAAGAAGCTTTTATTATTAAGAAACTAGGACACAATGATTTTTAAAAACTTTCGTCTGCTTTTTTCTGAAGGTTATTCAAAGACATGGAAAAGAAGTACAAGATTGCCCAAGGTAATGTTTAGTTATAAATACAAATCTCAAACTATAATAATGTTGACCTTTTCTTTGCAGTTTGTTTTGATAAGTTCTGTGCTTTTTTGCTCATTCATCCTTTCTATAATAATCCCCTCATAGGAGCTACTGTACTGAATATATTATTATTACAGAGCTGCCAACTCTTCCGGTTTCTGCGGAAGACTTCCATATTTGACGGTAATCTTCCGTCATCCCGTAAAGCAGTCAAAATCTTCCGGATCCCCAACCCTCTGAATGGAAAAATAAAAAGTAGCCTCTGTTCCAAGTCCTCAGTGTGTTTGTGTGTCATATTTTTACATACAGTAAATGCATGCATAATACTCAATAAGATACGAGATAAATGCGACATAGCCTAAGCGTGTGTGTAGTCATTTTATTATACAGTCTATCTAATGCAATAGATGCATGCGTAATAAAGGTTCTGGTCAGGGATTGAGTTGCCAAATTGACACTTGACTATGGCGTCACCGGAGAGAGTCTTGGCAACCGGGAAGCAGAAAAAGACGAATTATGCACAAAGATACAGGGATGAATACCAAAAAGAATGGCCTTGTATTAGAAAATCATCGAAGGGACAAAATCATGCGTTGTGCACCGTTTGTAGTTGTGATATTAGCATGAAATACGGCGGACGAAATGACATATTGCAACACATCAAATCGGATAAGCATTGCATCACTGCGAAAGCACGATCAAGCACGCCAGGAATTGCTGGATTTTTTAGAAAATCGGGCGCTGATGATGGTGTAATAAAGGCGGAAATGTTCACAGGCTTTCTAGTCGAACATAACTTGAACGTAGCATCGTCTGACCATGCCGGTCCCCTATTCAGGGATGAGATTCTTCCGACTTTTGTCGGAAATCCGTTACGATTTTGAAAATCCGACTTTAAATTTCAGATCCGACTTTCCACCTTGGCCGTTTTATTTTTAGAAATCTGTTCAGTAGGCGGGCGTATAGCACAAATGCACCCTGCAAACAGGCCTCCATTTACTTTTAAATCATGAGAAACGGTAAACACTTTTTTAAACTGTTTTTCTTCTTAATTTACATACCCGACCGCTATTTATTTAATGCCGAAAGCATTATTTCTGAGCTGAGATTCTCCGCCACAGGTATAATCCATAGAATTTAATTCCACAAAACAAAACATGTCAAATATTTCTGAAGCTTTTCCGAGGTAAAAAATTCACCAATAGTTTGCTCTCAGTCGAATAAATAGATGTCACCATTCTGCTCCATCAACATTCTGCTCCAACCAGTCATAATTTGTTTAAGTAGGTCTAGATTTATTGTTTTAAATTTTAGGCTTTGAAACAACTGATTAAAAGACGTATTTCTGCCAACAGTCGGATCACTCACTCGCGCAACTTAAGCCTTGGGAGAATGTATACATAGTTATATAGCTTGGAAACCAGCCAAGAACCAGGTTCCAGAGGTTAATGTCACCAGGTCTGGGAGTGTAAAACCACAACCTGTCAGTCATTGTCAAGTGAACAATAGCCCCAACTCTTGTCTTTGCTCTAATCCCAAATTGATACATTCGACATTCCAAAGTTGGCAGACAGTTCTTTGATGTGAACTTGTGACCCAGAAATTGTGTCTTTTTGGTTGCTGGTTGTCTTGTTTCTTTTTTCTTTTAAAATACTTTGAAGAGACTGGAGCCAGGATAATTCTAAGGGTCTTTACAGCTGGCCTATGTTTTTTAAAAACTTCGCTGAGCTTTTTTTTATGTACGCAATAACTGTGGACTTGGAATATAGAGCTCTTACCTGCTGTCCAATAAAATACTTTATGAAACTATTTACCTGGGTGAAGCTTACACTGCAGGGTTTCGTTTGTAAGAACCATTTTATTTATAGTTTTGTCAAGTTTAATTTAAAGTAGGCATAAGTCAAGGCATACATTGTAATGTATTGTATGGAATTTTTTGGATCATATCTGGCTTTGAATTATTGATAAAAACGATTAACTTTACTCACACGTTTAATATGATACACAATACAGCCGAGAAGGCATCCAAGTCACTACCAATAGCCATAGATGAACTTTTGATTACTACCTAAATAAAAGTAGTAAAAGGTTGAAGAACTTAAAGTCATTGCAGATTTTGTGTGATACGGGCGTCCGAAAAATCTTGAAGCATGGCGCATGGTGCTGCCCCCTGGACCCCCGCAGGGGCTTCGCCCCTTGACCCCACCCGCGAGGGCTTGCTCGCTGCGCTCGCTTCAATTGAGTCTTCCTGATTAGAAAATTAAATCTTCCTCATTTTCAAAATCATATGTTGGCAGCTCTGTTATAGTAATGCTCACCAATAGTGAATAATCTCAGACACTGCACAAATTGGGTGAATATTGAGTGAGTGTCAGGTGTCATTGCATGGTATGGCATTAACATGATAGCTCCTCAAACCAAAATATGCTTGATGTATGTATATAATGCTGTCAATTATACTTAACCCTCTGACTGCAAGGGTCAAAATGAGTCGACCATTTTTGACTGGTAAAAGCATTCTTGTATTGTTCATGATCAAAATGACAGTAAAAACCAGTCAAAAAATGCCCCTGTGTGCACATTTGGGTCAACAGTCAAAACAGGCAGTTGACTGGTTTTGACCTCTATAGCTAAGTGCAGCTATAGTAGGAGGGTTAATAACCACACCTATAGCACATGGTAGGCACATGTTTAATTGTTTTCCCCCAAATAGAATCTGAAAGAATCTGAGTAAATCTTTTGCACTGAGAATATGCCCTATTGTAAGAGTAATACAAAAAATTAAAGCAACCAAATTTGAAATTTTTGTGATATTTGCTATAGAAAACATTAATTATGTCAACATTTAACTGTCGCAAGTTCTTCCATTTATAAATAAGAAAAACAAAAAATCTATTTCATCCAAAGCTGCCATGATTGATAGATCTAATTTCTTTTTTCCCATGTTAGAAAATGCAAGAAAACAAGAAGCGGCGTATAAGGTAATGTTATCCAAACAAAAGATAGGCAGATGATATAGCTAGACATCTAGTCTAATAAATAGAATGATCAAAATAAAAGTTTGGCAGACATTTGATAGACAGACAAACAGCCCAGACATCAGGCAGTAAAATAGAAAGACCTAAAGTCTGGTAAATAAACAGAGCTACAGATGAGAACATGTCTTCCTCTATGATAAGATGTCTTCCTCTATGATAAGATGTCTTCCTCTATGATAAGATGTCTTCCTCTATGATAAGATGTCTTCCTCTATGATAAGATGTCTTCCTCTATGATAAGATGTCTTCCTCTATGATAAGTGCATTTCATGAATTATATACATAAACCTACATGTACATGTGTGGTCATAGAAATTGGAAATAGTTTATAATGAGCTCTACGGACTATTAATATTGTATGTACGTGGGGTTTATGACAAATATTATTACAAAAAAACATCATCCCCTTCCCCAAAAAAACAACCAACCAACAACAATAAAATACCGAATTGGGTTACCCTTTTGTAATCTCTTCTACCTGTAGAGTAATTATTTTAATCCCGAGTCATTAGATACTGATATATCCTGGCTAATTTCATAGACCTGGTAATAAAACAATAATGATTGGCAGTAGAATTTGATAAGCAGGGGTTTTTTTTGGGAGTGGGGGTTACCAGTTAATTTGTCATATATTCGGACTGTAAAGTGTTTGTTTAAATACTGACTCTGGGCCAGTTATAGACCTGCTAGGCAAATACAAATGATTGGCAGCAGAAGTTTGATAAGCAAATTTATTGATTACCAGTTAATTTGCCATAAAAAATATACAGACTTTGCTTGGTTGTCTGTTTCAAATTGCTTAGCAAAGATATTTACTTAGTGAAACTTTCTTGCTGTAGGCAACTCATGGCCTCTAATCCATACCCAATACTCAGTTTCCTTCCAACCCTGACACATGTGCTAACACTACTGTCATACGCCCTCTGTCTGTTCCAGTCCAATACTACCCAGCAGGAGTCTAAACATAGTGCCCAGGTGAAGGCCATTCTTGACTTGGTAACAAGTGACTGCTGTGCAGACCAGACACCAGGTGTTGAAGAGAGTTCTGTGGAGGTAAGTTTGCACTGTTTATTGGAGTTTTTTTTTCATATGGGCCCATTCTGATTAAACATGGGGCTCTATCTTGGTCTAGTTGTGTCCAGTGTTGATTTGTCTTTATCAAGTAAAACTTTAGTGCATGGAGAAGTAATCTATTAGTGATTTTGCATTGATAGTGCAGTTAAGCTTAGGGTATTTTTAATCATGTGTGTACCATTTAATGAAAGGCTTTATGTGTGAATGATTGATTGAAAGTGAAATTGATTTTGCTACAAAAGATCATATTTCAGGGAATGAAAAATGTGGGGAAAAAAATCGCATAGCAAAATTTTCCTCCGAGATATTTGTGTATACGTAATGCTAATTTCAGCATGTCTTGAATTTTGTGTAGCAAGTTGTGAGTTTTGTGAAGCATTTCTGCTGTGATCTGTTCTCGTTATTTGTGAAGTGCTGGCATTAACCTTGAGACAACTGGTTTGGGTCAAGGCCAGATATGTACAAACATCTTTTTTTTTAAATTATTTTATTGTGTTGTTATGATAGCAAATCTAGCAAGCATCAACTTTCATCATCATTTTGATGTTTGATCTCAAAAAAAACATAAATGATCACAGATTTACTTGAAACTTACTTGGTAAAAAAAGTTGATGATGGTATCAAACATCCCTCCTTAAAATATTGGTGCGGTGCTATCAATTAATTGCAATTAATAAAAAGAAATTGTATATAAACTTTTATCTTCCAGAGACATAAATTCCATGTGTGTGTATTCAAACAATCTGAATGCATTTTCACTATTTTCGTGTAAACGACACATTGAAATAACTGATATTTTGAGTTTTATACACTCTGTATACAACGTATTTCCTGGGGACGTTGTTTATTGTTATGGATGGCGCAATGAATAGAGTATACAACCATAGAGCTACAACCCATTGTAGTTTTAGATTGTAACTGCATGACTGACTTCACTTGTTGAATATTTCAATGCTGTGAATATCACAGCAGTATGCAATTGAAAAAGGAATTAAATTTTTCTGTACCCACAGATTATTTCATGGTTTTTTTTTTTTTTTTTTTTTTTTTTTTTGAAAGTTGGTTTCATTTTTATCCCTAAAATCCCTATACAAGGGATTTCTCCAAATGCTTCTGCCTTTATAAGTTTGTAAAGATATAAGAATTGTAAACCTTTTTGAAAAAGGAATTAATTTGTCTGTACCCACAGATTATTTCATGTATAGGTTTTTTTGTTTGTTTTTTTGTTTGAAAGTTGGTTTCATTTTTATCACTAAAATCCCTATACAAGGGATTTCTCCAAATGCTTCTGCCTTTATAAGTTTAAGTAAGACTAATTGCGGTGACACCATGTGGAATCTCAATTGAGTAGTAATTAGTTCTGAAAAGAACTGGAGGTACAACTCGACGTTTCGATCAGTATGCTGATCGATACTGATCGAAACGTCGAGTTGTACCTCCAGTTCTTTTCAGAACTAATTACTACTCAATTGAGATTCCACATGGTGTCACCGCAATTAGTCTTACTTATCATCCTCACCATGCAAAGCTACAAGTTTTACCTTTATAAGTTTGTAAAGATATAAGAATTGTAAACCTTTTTGAAAAAGGAATTAATTTGTCTGTACCCACAGATTATTTCATGTATAGGTTTTTTTGTTTTGTTTTTTTTTAAAGTTGGTTTCATTTTTATCCCTTAAAACCCCTATACAAGGGATTTCTCCAAATGCTTCTGCCTTTTTAAGTTTGTAAAGATATAAGAATTGTAAAAAGCTTTTTTGACTAACATTCTGAATGTTAGTTTTGAGTCAAAATAATCCTACATGTACCTGAATAATAATGATCATAAAAATTAAAATTTACAGACCATGTTACATTTAAAATAAAATCACAAAGAGCCCAGCATGAAAATAAACTTATAAAACATCAACAAATGTTACAAGATTACTTTTTCAGCAACTTTTTCCTTGGCTAAGCCTTCAAACCTATAAATTTAATATCGGCTATATTTTTGGAATATCGTCAATATGGCCAACCATATCGTCAGCCATAACAGATTTAGCCGATATTTTTCTTAATATCGTATCATTATGATATTATTGTGATATCGCTCACCCCTAGTTTGAAACGTAAGGCCAATAACCACAGTTTTGCATATTTGTACTCGGTTAAAATGTGTGTTTCTTGTAATTTGTTTTTTGATACATTGCTACTTTCAATTGAGATATTTCACTAAATATTTGACTGACAATAATTTTATGAATTTAAGTCCCATTTCAGTCAATTGTTTTTGTTCCGCAAAGAATGACTGTCTTTAATCACAAAAATAATAGACATAATGAGCATTATTCAGGGAATATAAGGTGTGGTCAAAATTAATAAACGATAGCTTTATGCTTGACTTAATTTCCATATTCATCATCTTGTTTTCAATAGAACCATCTGGAAATTTCTTTCAATGATTGATTGTATGCGATATAAATGTATATGACATAAAACACAATAAAGGGGGCCACTTTCCTACCGTCACGTTAGCAGTTTTTCTAATGGTTGTAATTTTTTGTTTAATATCTGAAACCACCAAAAAAGAATTTCAACATTTGAATAGACATGCATGCTTATCCTAAAGATAATTTGAGTTGATTATTACTATTATTTTTTATAATTACCCTAAAATTTTCATCACCAAATGGACGGAAAAGTGAGGTAACTTTTTCCGTCCAATTTTTATGGAAATTTGAGGGTGAAAAAATAAATAAATAAATAAAATAATAAAATAAATCAACTGAAATTAGTTCTAGTATAAGCCTGCATGTCCATTCACATGTTGAAACACTTTTTGGTCAGTTTCAGGTACTTAAAAATAAATAACAACCATTGGAAAAACTGCTAACGTGACGGATGCAAAGTGGCCCCCTTTATTGTGTTTTATGTCATATATACATAGAGGAACAGTTGAAACCTCATAAGTAATTGTAGGCCTTATGCTTGCCATTAAACTGACCACAAACATGAGCATCCATTCTAAATTCTAATAGTGACAATCACTTCTCTTTCATGATAAGCGTCTATTTCCTTCAATTTATATAAACACAAAAGAACTCTAGCTATTTTCATGTTGTCATTCACACACAGCTGCCATCTTTGTTTTCCAGTATACAAGTCTATGGGAGTCAAAGTGAGGTTTATGTCCAAAAATAGACTGGTGCCTTTCAAACTGATTTGTTTTTATATGGGTTTGATACAGGAATTAGACAACCATGGATGCTGCGTGTAGACCATAATGACACTGTACTTTTACATTCCTTTTAAAATTAATTCTAAATTGATATCATTTATTGATGTAATAAATTTTCCCAGACATTTTTACCCCCAGAATATATAAGTTTGATAGGGGAATTAGACAAACATGGATACTCCGTATAGACCTTCATCAGTTAGTTCAACTTCAGGCTCTCTCATTTTTACAGTCCTTCTAAATGTGATTCTAAATTGAAATAATTTATTGATCTCATAAATTTTCCAACATGTTTCTTAAAAAACCTAAAACTCTGTAAATAATAAAGAAGCATTAACCATCGCCAACAGTATTCATTGACTATAAACAAGATTTTCTCTGATGACCAAACTCTCTAGGGAATGTCACGGAAATATTAAATAAATAAACCGATGGAGTGTCTTGCATTGATCTCTAAAAATGCCCATTGATTATTTTGGTAAGGAAAATATTTAGGTCTCCAACAAGCCATGGTTTTATATAATCATGTGTACTTGAAATAAATTTCATGATGAAGAGCGATGAAAAATATGTGTATAATACAAGAAGGAATGTTACAGAATCTTGATTCTGACAAGGTACTGTACAGTGTAGTTACTAGATAGTAATTATTAGTAATAGATAAAACATGTTTGTTCTAAAAGGACCATTTCAGGAACAATTGTTTGGTTCTTTAAAATCATCATTTTGTTCTGTAAAAGGTCCTCCCCAAATTTAAGAATTACGTTTCCCCCAATCTTGTCTCTTCACTTAATTTTGAGAGCCTTGGTTTGTTAAAAGTGCCTATCGTGGCCTTTCAAAGAGATATTTGTTGTAAATTCCTTATGTAAGAAAATAACCCCAAGGAAATACCTTATTACCTTTACTCTCATCTAACATCCTTTCTTAGGCATTAAACAAAAGTTAACATACAAAATAGATAATAATAATAATAATAATAATAATAATAATAATAATAAAAAAGATTTGTAGCGTGCACATATCCACCCTGCTAGGCGCGGAAACAAAGAAAAAACATGAATACAAACAATATACAATGATAGCGTAGGGAAAAAATTATGTATTAAGATGCATGTACCTACAATGCAATTACAAATATACATCATCTTTGAAGAATTGTGACGTAAGATGAGTTTTAAGCATCGACTTAAATCTAGTTATACTATGACAAGATTTGAGTTTAGTTGGAAGATGATTCCAGAGTCTCGGAGCTGCGACAGAAAAAGACCTATCACCCCAGTTCCGTTTTGAAGTTGGTTCCTTTAGGAGTGACATGTTGCTGGAGCACAAATTGCATGATGGAGTGTAGACTTTAAGATGTTTGCAAAAGTTTTGTTATATGTAAACAGTCTGGATGTTATATGGAATTCAAAGTATGCAAAAAGATTTTAAAAGTATACATAGAAACATGTATGATTTACGTCAAACAGAGGATAGCACTCCAAAATAGTTTTGTCCACAGCTAATTTCAAATGTTGTACTTATTGTAATGCCAGCTGTGACCAAATGCAGTGTTTGTGATATCATTACTGATACACCTTTCCACGGTTTAGCAAGCGTGACATTATTTCAACATAAACCATGCCTTCTTGTCGTGGAGTGGTTTAAACAAAAAACACTTCAGTAACATTGCCCACATTTTTCTTCGCAGAATTACTGAAGAAATTATCAGATAAAGATCGAATTGATTGCTAGTTATGTGTTACAAAAGATTGAAATCTTACTAATGGCTACAGCATTTCAATGATAGAATCACATTGAAATAGTAAAAGAAAATTAGTCTATGTAATTACACAGTTAATTATTCTTGTCGTGGTGCCACAAGTTGAAAACAAGTACGTGTTCCATCAATATGTCTGCTTATATGACGCATCTTTACAAAGAGGATTGAGGGTGCATTGAATGTGTGTAGCTATAACACTGTCTATTCAGTGTACCTGAAGTGTTTTGTTACATATTTACCTCCTGGGGATTAATTTACAAGACCTGATAGAGACAGCTCTATCAGCTGGACATCTCTTTTCCCACAGATGTTCACATAAATTCAGCATATAAATTTGCATGATGAATCTGTCTCAGTTGAATATTTATGTGACAGTATTGATATGGGAGGGCTCTAGGCTAGATACAGACAATTTTGATCAGGGAACAACCGAACAACCTATAAAATAAAAATGTTAAAAAAATTATTGATGTGAGGAGGGGGAAGAGAAGGGGGATATTTTTCCCTGTTTTATTCCTTTTTTCTTTTTATCTGTGTTTTGCTGTGCCCCCCTTTCAACCACTCTGGATCCACCCCCAAAAAGTGCACTTCTTATCATGGAGATTTATTGAAACTTATGTAGATAATAATATAATGCGCCTTGAGCGCCACTTAGTTGGTGGATACGTGCGCTATATAAATCTATACATTATTATTATTATTATTAGAAAAGGTGACGGAACCTTTGTTAGGAAGTGCAATAATTTTGTGGATCGACACAGAATTAAGTTCATACAAATAATTCAATTTGGTTTTTACAATAAAATAAATACATGAATTTGTAATTTGTTTAATCATGAAATATTCATAATTTGGGGTTGAAAAAAGGCAATAACCAGCCAACAAATTCTTAGGTAAAACTTGTAGCTTTGCATGGTGAGGATGATAAGTAAGACTAATTGCGGTGACACCATGTGGAATCTCAATTGAGTAGTAATTAGTTCTGAAAAGAACTGGAGGTACAACTCGACGTTTCGATCAGTAAGCTCTGATCGTCCTCAGGACTGTGCTAGTTCCACCATCAAGTCAAATAATTTCAATATTTTTCAACCAAAACACACTTTTATTCTAGCTTCATGCAGTGTTTGTGATTCTGATTTAACCCTCTATTGTATCAATATTTCTGAATGAAATTCCTCTATATAATTGCAACAATAAACATGCCTATAGTTTACACAACTCTTGAAGGCAATGTTTGTATAGGTATACATCTGTATTTACAAAAGGTGTGTGTCAATATAATAGGCTTTTTGTAATACATGTTTACAATTTAAGTATACACACTTTTATAAAGATAAATGTTTCTGCTTGGCTTAAAATTACCCTTTTACTCTTTATTTATTTGTTTGGTTTAAACGCCCAATGTATACATACTTGGTCAGCAGTAAAACCAACAAAATGACAGAAAATAAATATGTGGTTTATTTGATCAGAAAATGAATAAAATAAAAATATATGACGCTACCAGTTAACTTTTCTACTGAATAATCCACAAGGAAAACTGACTACCAGGCACAGGAATGGAATCGGAGTGCTAGTTTTAGATTAACTCAGTGACTGAAAATAATACCCACATGATAAGGTCATATTACCATTGCTGCTACATAAATGAGCCAGTTATTACCAGCCACTGTGTTCATCTTAAACTAATCCCGCATAGTATGAAGACAAAGCACTCAGCATGGGAACAGTAATGAGAAAAGGTCAATGAAAAATCTGACTTAATACAATTTTATTTCCATCTTGAATAAATATGTCAGACCGCATGTAGTGGGATTTATTTATGACATATGGCATATCAGGCAAATATGGCATTTTTGTAAAAATAAAGAAATTGGAATAACTTTTAAAAACTTAAGATGAAATTTGGTTCCAGGTGATCAGTTGCCAAACGTTTGGTAAAATCATGTTACCAAAGACAGTGATATTGAATGGAGACCAACTTGCTTTCTAGAGGGCGGAAATGAACCTACGTTTCCAAATACAGTCGTAACTTCCATTTACATGTAAACCAAATGCCCTCCTACACCCCCACAATGTCCTCCATGCACATGTTTGGCCTTCTGAGTAAATCTGTTTAGATTGTCTGGGCTTGTACCAAGCAATCTAGTGATGTGTAAATGACAAAAGATGCACTCAAGACATGTGTTTGTCCTTCAGAAAAAAAGTTCTTGGAATGGGCTGTCCAAAGTTGTCAACATTTACATTGTAGAACTAGATACTTTCTTTGAAAGAGTAGAGACACACCCCAGGGTCATTGCCTTCAAGTTATATACTTCCTTTGTTGACGTCCTTAGAGGCAAGGTATCGGATTAAGGAAGAATTGGTATCACTCACTTCATAAGCCACTATACACACACACACACAAATTAAATTTTAAAAAAAAATGATCATAGTTTGACATTAACTTACTTGGTGTAAAGTTCATAATGGTATAACATCCCTTGTAATCTTTCAGTCTGAGGTGATAGCAATCTCAGTAAAAAATAATTATTTTCATCTTTCGAAGACATAATTTTCATATTTTGAAGAACTATTAAACCCTCCTACAATCATTGCAATTTTTGAAACAACCCATTCACGCCACTCCAAGCCATTAGCCGTTGCCAGTGGCCTCCTATGGTTACCCTTCTGTGCACTGTCATACCACTGAGATTGCAGTGTAAAGTGGTCTCCCACTCCATACTAATATGTTCAAACATTTACAGTGGCCTTGGGTGGCACACAGTTGATTTTGTAAGATTACTTGGAAAGGACAGCAGGCTTGTACATGTATGTACTGAAGGTTGCTAAAGAACAGAATTTTGTGGATCGGAGTGGCCTCCATGTGTAGGAGGGTTAATTTCTCATTACAATATTTACAATACTATGATACACATTATCCCATAAAAGCTGACTCTTTTAACTTGATTCTTACAGAGCATTGATTCATTTATGGACATCTTACCAATTTAATCCTGTACTTTAACTTGTCATTTTTATGTTGCACTACAATAATATCACAAATTTACTCGATAAGATTGAAAAGGCCACTCAATATTCCCACCTCAATTGCTGAGACTCAAGCAAGACATATTTTCCGGTGAAGGAAACGATATCTAAATGTCAACATGGCTTGTTCTTCCTGTTTTCAATAATGTACCTGAATTCTTTGGAGGGGGTCATGGTGAAGCCAAGGATACTTAGTATGAGAACATGTCGCCTTAAAGATAAGGAAGAGAATTGGTGATTCAAAAATGACCTTTTGTTTTTCTGTATATGTAATTGCAAATTAGTAGTTATTTGCCTTACGTTTCAAACCTAGCAGGTTCTTTCTCAAAGGCAAAATGAGACAGAATACAAACATACATACGTACATAAATACAAGAGTGAGCAGAAGTTACAGGTAGTCATCAGGTGTAAAATGAACACAAGAGAAAAAAGTAGTTGTAATTCTTGAAGCAGTTTCTCTTAAAGGGGCACGATCGAAGCAGACTTTCAACAGGGCACGGAATCAGGGTCTCCTCATTAAAGTTGAACACAGTGACTGAAAATTACTAGCTCATTTTATGGAGCAACAAAGGTAATATGACCTTATCACCTGGGGTCACTTAATTAATCTAAAATGAGCACTCGGATTCCTTGCCCTGTTGATCGTGACGATATTGGCCCATTCATAAAAAGCTCAAGTGTTTGTTGGAACAAACACACGGTGTTCGTGTCAATGTCCGGTTCAATCAACTTATCATCGATGATGTCAATCATATTTTGCAAAGGTGTATCATCTTTTATTATAACAATATCAATTTCATATTCAAAAGACCTATCAATTTTGCGTTAGAATGTGTTGAATTTGAACTTCCTGTTTAGACCGGAAGTAAATGTCAGATCAGGTGATTTGAAGGTCATATGTATGACACAATAAAACTTCCTCATGATCATGAAAAAATAACGTTAAGATCTGCTTTGGTTCAATATCTGAGATTAGAAAACAATCCCTTTTTAAAAATGCCACTAGGGGGCGCTTTGAACTTTGATGACGTCATCAAACGTAATTTTTTTAAAGATATGTTGTCACTAATCACTTTATTCACAGAACTCATATATTCAAATTTACTATGGTTTTTGAGATAGAAAATGATTATTTTTCTAAACCCGCCGCCAGAGGGCGCTGTGAAAGGCGATGACGTCATCAGTTACATTTTTGAAAAGGTCACATGTCAATAGTAATTTCGTCCACGAAAGGCACGCCCAAAAACCATATCATGTTGGCTGCAGACCCTATGAAAGTGCTTCAGAATAGTTTTTCACTTAAACTTCTGGTTTCGACCGGAAGGAGAGGTTAGATTGGGTGATGTCTGTGTATGAAATGTCACATAATTCAAGATCTGTAAGATGATGCAAAGATTGTGATGTGTAAATATGTTTTGTGGTTCATGAGATATGATTTTGTGAAATATTAAAATTGGATTTTAGTGTATTTCGATATCTGATGACGTCACCATGACGTCACAACTTTACCTGAAACTATATGTCATAAATTTATTGACAACTACATGTCTATGTGTCAAGTTTGAAGGCTCTGTGAACTTTGGAACTATGTTTTTTTGTTAGATAAGTCTCATCGAGAAGGAGAAAAAAAGAAAGAAAAACGAACAATTTCAAAAGGTGTTCGTGCGACAGCGCGAACACCTAATCAATCATAACAACAATTATGTGTTGTAACTGCTCTTTCAAAAACTCCAAAGAGCAGGAAATATGGAACATTTTAGCATCAGGGTGTGGAATTCTTCTGTCTGTATCAGCATGAAGGTTCTCATCCATTTAGGCAGGCTTTAACACACCTTACTTAATATGTTTTCTATTAGATCAAACATTACTCTGTTTTGCTGTAAATTTGCTGCCAGATTTAATTGTTAAATAAGCATGTGGCTGACTAAACATCTTACAAGGTTGTTGTTTCCTTGATAACTAATCTTGTCTGGAATGCAGGTCGTCGTCAATCAAAAGACTATTGTATTTGACCATTGTCAGACTCTTTCTTCCTCCAGACTCCTTCCTCCTCCTCCCTCCCCCCCCCCCACCACAAAAAAAGCAAAGATAAAATGAAAAAAAGTACATAAAATAAGAGGCGTTTTCATTTTTAAGACATCATTTGTTTGGAAGACATCACTCGCATCAGTTTCCATGGAAATCATCATGCTATGAGACTCATGGACCACATTTTCATCTTTGTCATCTGTGGCTCGGTCATTTCCAAAGTTTTGTACATCCATGTTTTTTCCAGGGTTTTCAGTGAAGTCTTTATTGAATTGTGTTCAGCTAGGTTTATTTCCCCCTTGACTTTTATAATTTTTTCTTCAATTTCTTTTGTTACTAAGATGCTAACCAGTGCATCTATATTGTGACAATTTTCTCATACAGAGTAACCACCCCCACACTGACCAGGTGTTAGATTCGGTGTCATCTTACCTCACTGGGCTCAAAAAACAGCTGGCTAAGGTCAGAGGTCAACTCATCTCATTGGTAAGTGGGACATATTTGGCATGCGTACATTTATCAATTCACTGTGATCATGCTGATTGGATGTCTTCTATTCATTTCCCCACTATCATTTTCCATTCATTTTAAAGACTTTTGTTAAAATGGCTGTAATAAATGTATCAAAAAAAATCTGGTTTCCAATTTTTTTGTTTGTTTTTAGTAATCACTATTTTTTACCAACCAAAGAGATACATGAAAACATTCATACATGGTTATTGGAAGTTGGAACCAGACCAAATTTCCCATACACAAAGTATGGTGGTTAAGAGAGGCCTCACAAATCAAGCAAACATTCATACCCCTATGTGGAAAAGTTGTTTGAAAAAAAGCACAGCAGAATTCCAATCGATCCAGCAATTTTGGCTGCAATTGGACATCATAGCAAATAAAGGAAACTAAAAATGCAGACAGGCAGGTCTGAGACCAGAAACTGCAGATTTTATTTTTTTGGCCTAAGAATCAATGATATCTGTACATGAATTAAAACCAACCTGTGAAGTTTCAGCATACTATTTCATGGTGGTATTACTGTTTTTGGCCTAACAATCAATGATATATGTACATGTTTCAGCATACTATTTCATTGTGGTATTACTGTTTTTGGCCTAACAATCAATGATATATGTACATGTTTCAGCATACTATTTCATTGTGGTATTACTGTTTTTGGCCTAACAATCAATGATATATGTACATGTTTCAGCATACTATTTCATTGTGGTACTACTGTTTTTGGCCAAACAATCAATGATATATGTACATGTTTCAGCATACTATTTCATTGTGGTATTACTGTTTTTGGCCTAACAATCAATGATATATGTACATGTTTCAGCATACTATTTCATTGTGGTATTACTGTTTTTGGCCTAAGAATCAATAATATCTGTACATGAATTAAAACCAACCTGTGAAAGTTTCAGCATACTATTTCATGGTGGTATTACTGATAAAATAATGAAAAAGCAATCAGATTGTTCGTATTCATTCCCAATGTGGAAAATTTATGTCTTAACTAGTTTACGTCGGGAATAAAAAAGTTTTTCTGGGCCCATGTGCGGGTTTCTTTTTCCCACACAAACACGTTTTTGTTTGCGTGAATTTTTTTGGGTTACATCAATGAAACTAAGACGGGACACCCCCATTTAGCTTATTAGCATATAATTTGGCGAGTTTCCCTTAGGAATTATGTGTTGCGTCTTTAGAAGTCCACCGAGCCCTCTAAAGAATTCTTCATCGTATTTACACGTCATCCGAGTGGTACCGAGCGTACCGAGCAATGGTGCACGGAAATTGGTCTATATAGAAATATTGATTCGCCAGCGGTCTGCCAGGTAATTGATCTACAGAAATCTTAGTATACCACAGCTTTACAGATTTCAATGGAGACAAAGACAAAGGTGTGGAACATGTTTACGAGTGGGCCCCCCCCCCCGCCAACCACCCATGTCAAGACTCCCCGAGCGTGTTTACATGGCCCCCGCTATTGTGCCGAACAATTGCTGCGCAATAACACGTCAACCGAAGCACGAGCACTGCCAAAATGGCATGGTTTTACGTCACCCGAAAGGACAATGGAAGCTTCCACAGCGTGTGGCCACGTCTTCCGAGCATGTCACTTTACGCGCGTGGCTCAATGTCACGTCAACCGAGCATGCATACAAATATTCCCGAGTTTCCTATGGCGTGTTTAGATGCTCTCCGATCCGCGGTGCAAAAAAATTTTCCGTGTATACACGGCCTCCGACGCGAACTGGTTAAAATTATTTATTTATTTATTTATTTATTTTATTTTATTTTTATTTTTATTTTTTTCCAATGCAGTTCATCACCATTTATTTCTTATCAGCATATTTGTTTATTTGTTTATTTATTGTCCAATTGCAACAGCGGACGAACCACCAATTACAGAAAATGATAAATACAAATATAAATAAAAGAACAATGAATTAAAAATTACATAACAATAGAATGCAAAGATTTAAAGAAACTCAAATACATATCAGTTACTGGTACTGGCTAAGGCACAGAAAACCTGAGTACGGAAAGAATTAAGAGATATACAACAATAATGTAAATCAATGAGGAAAGAATGGAATGGAGGCATGGCCCAAAACCTGCTAAACTTGTAAATTATTTCACTAAAATTAAAATGATATCACCCGAGATGAAAATATTTCAAGGGATGTTTGATACCATCATCAACTTGACTACACCAAGTAAGTTTTATGTAAAACTGTAATCATATACACTGAAGTTTGGTATACTTGGCTTTAGAGGTCCCCCAACCCACAATACACTGTACTGGTTTATAAACTTTGTAAAGTTTAACTTGCAAGCAAAAGCAATATTATGATTATTGCCCATGACCTGTAGTTGCTTGTTGACCATGACCTGCTGATGATAGCCTGTGTGCACAAGGTCAATTTCATAATTGATGTCCGGATATATATCCTATCCCTCTCAGTTAACACTACATTGTATTTATTCAAGGCCCTACATGTACATCTTGTACTATTGGTCAGAGGTCAGATTTATAGATTATTTTTATTATCACCATTTTGTAAATACTTCCATTTAAGTGGGTTAGGCACTACTGATAATGTCCTTTGAAAACAGTTTTTGCCAGAAATTCTGTTCAGGGTGCACCAGGCCTCTTTCAACACATAAAAAGTATGCCTCTTCTATCCCCCCCTTGTTTTACCCATGTAACCCCTCCCCCTCCTTTTGAGACCATAGATCCAACCCTGTCATAGTGTTACACTATAAGACTACCACAAGAAAATAAATTAGCTACTACTACTCTTCATATGTGTTTAGTAACCTGGTTACTGAGAACCCGATAAATGTAGTACTTTAATGAGGGTACTTACGCCCAACTTCAGGTACAGGTTCCAAACACTACGTGGGCGGTGAACATAATTGAGTAGCGTATCATGTAAATGTTAGTTTTGGTATGGGGTTCGCAAAAGGCATGTCTGAATACAATGGTATTGTTTGCCTTTAGGTGTATGCAGTGAATTAAAGGCAGCTCTATTGTACATATACCTTTGGTGTTCTCAAAAAGCATGACCACAGTTTGACATAAAACTTACTCAGTGTAAAGTTGATGATGATTTCAAACAAGGTTTTGTTTTAGGTGTAATTGTTTTTTTAAGAATAGTCATATTTTTTTCCCCAGTTAATGAAATGAGTCCATGTTGGATCTAAAAAGTTCTTTAATTGCTTTTTTCTTATTAAAAAGCTGAAACTTTCCTGGGTTAGTTGGTTTATATCTTTAAGTGAGTCAGTAGAATTGAAGTTCTTTCCTTTAAAAGGACAATATCGTCACGATCAACAGGGCATGGAATTGGAGATTAACTCAGTGACTGAAAATAATACCCCACATGATAAGGTCATATTACCGGTGCTGTTGCATAAATAAGCCAGTAATTTTCAGTTACTCTGTTCCTCTTAAACTAGGTCACCGATTCCATGCCCTGTTGAAAGTCTGCTCTGATCGTGACGATATTGTCCCTTTAATATACCAGCCTTGAAATTTCACAAGTGTTATACAAATCCTATCACATAGCTGATCAAGGCTAACACCGCTGTGTTTATAGTGATTGTTCGCAGTCAACCTTCACAGCAGTGGTAGTACAGAACATGTAACATCATAATGTTTGTGGTTTCACAATGATGTTTTAAAAAAAACGCTTTTATCACTTTTATGAAGAGGTTGGAATGTGGTAACAATACCCTGAGGCTTGAAATTTGCACTGTGTTTTTACACTTTGGAGAAAGCTCTGGTCCATTTCGCTCAATCTGTTTGTAGCCTATGTGAGTTTCATGGTGCACAAATTGAAAAGGAATATCTTGTTGCAGCCCATATGCCAGTGTAAAACAAAATTGAGTATTAAAATTTCCTTCGTACTCTATGGTGTATGGCTACATTGACATTATGTTGTTCATGTCATTATGTGGGTGCATGATATCATTGCTAATTAATTTGGCTTCACCTTGGGTTTTGTTCCACTTACAGTTATGATGAAAATGATAGCAATCCAACCTGTTGGTGGTTATCATTGCAAAGACGGCTACAGACTAAATACCAACCACTATTTTCCGCAATTACTGCAGTTGTTCCTCACTGCACGCGCATGTCACATCTATTCTTATATACGCAGTACCCTGTTTAGTCAATAAGAGTGCATATCATTGGTCAAAGAAGCACTGCACTGCCTAGAAAACGAACGCTTGATGCAGAATAATGGTACCACCGCAGTTATGGTGACACGCAGTGAAATGGTTGACAAATTAGTCAATACCAGTCATGAGAGAACATCATAAAGGAAATTCGTCTTTAACCGCTTATTTTCACGCCTTTTCAATTTGCAGAAAGTTGAGAAGTTTTCTCAGGAGCACCGGCCACTTTGTCTTCGTCTGAAGAGGAAGGAGAAGACGACGAGCAGAAGCGGAAATGACTGTAATAAAAACAGAGGTGTCTCCATGCTCGTAGGCAAGTCCATCATTCTCACATACAACCTTGACGAGAGTTGTTATGGAGTAGACACTCCTGTGGGGTGAAAGTTTAACAAGAAATTCACCATAAATAACCTGATGATAATCTTTTGTTGTCTTCAAATCGCAGAAAATTGCAAGACTGAACCTATCCTATTGAACAAGACCTTGGACTTCCATACCCACTAGACATTGATTCTTCAAAGTACATCCCAGACATAATATGTATTCCTTTAATCCATATCAGGCATTATCTTTAGATCAAAGTTTAGCAATCCAGACACCCTGTTTCCTGCCTCATGTTGATCAAGTCTGCTTTGGTCCCGACTTCCTGGCCAATCTTTGATGTATCATCTTACTGTGTCCCTGCCCCCAAACCCCCACATTATTAAGATCAAGCCAAAATTTATACAAAGGATTATTAATTGTTATTACATTCAATTCTTTAATGTGCAGATGCTTTGACACTTGATGTTATTGATGAAGGTTTACAAGGATATTCCAACTCTCTGCCCTTCCACCTCCAAAAGGTGTGTATATTGGTTTGTGTATTGTTTTAAGTTTTAAAGGTACAACAACTGGTATTCAAGTGAGGAACTTCAAATTTCACCAAATATAACCTTTGAAAAACCCTAGAATTTTGTTAAAGAAACCTTTAAGAAAACTTTGTTAAGTTTTAGACTTTCTCCAGTAAGTTTCTGTCATCTTACTTATACTTCAGATCCTAAGAAAAAATGTATATTCAAATCTTGAGAAAATATTTGCATGGTATGTAGTTTATTAAAACAGATGATTTCACACAATCTTTTTCCGTGGCAACAGCATCTTTCCAAAGACGACACCCTCATCAACACCCTCAGGGATTCCCCGGCAGCAGTAATTGACGAACTCCACTCCAACCTCGTCAAGGAATTCAAGAGGAAGAGAAGACCGAAAGCGGAGACTGTTTCCACACAGACTGAGATCTCCAGGACGCCAGAGAAACAGATCAAACCTTACTTGAGAAGCTGCTTATCTCAAACGAGTGCCCCAGTCACCCAGAGTAGAAACACTGATACTCAAACAGAAAGAGACTCAAACGAGTCGGACAGAGACGAGTTTAAATCCTCCTCCTTCCGAATTGAGGACAGCGCCAATGTGAAACAAGCCTATCTTGTCAGCAAACTGCCCACACTCAACTCGGCGATACTTCTTGCGGTGGATGAAGCATTGTCCCCTGGTGATAGTGCCTCTGATCTGAATGATTCATTTGTTACAGCTTTCTCATCTCCAGTGAGCTGTTCCCCACTCAGGGGTTCGTTGCAAGACTCACCAGACCATAACACTCCAATAGATTTTGAAGGCTCACAGTTATCTAGGTTTGTGTATTATTTTAAGTTTTAAAGGTACAACAACTGGTATTCAAGTGAGGAACTTCAAATTTCACCAAATATAACCTTTGAAAAACCCTAGAATTTTGTTAAAGAAACCTTTAAGAAAACTTTGTTAAGTTTTAGACTTTCTCCAGTAAGTTTCTGTCATCTTATTCATACTTCAGATCCTAAGAAAAAATGTATATTCAAATCTTGAGAAAATATTTGCATGGTACTGTATGTAGTTTATTAAAACAGATGATTTCACAAAATCTTTTTCCATATTTCTGTAATAACAAATGGTTTATGCTATCCATTAATTTTAAATGCCCCTGACTTTTTCTGTTCAAAGGGCTACCTTTCTGAAACAAAATGTAAATCATCATTAAAAAAAAAAAATGTGATTTTTGTGCTATTATGGGCAGTTTACATTCACTGTTATTACCAGAAATTCTTCTTCTTTTTTAAATCAGAAGCATGAATACTAATATTTCATTATTCTTATAATGTGCATGTATTTAATGTGTTTTTAACAGAAGGGATTAATTAACATTGCATGATAAGCTAACTACCCATTATTCTCTCTCTCTCTCTCTCTCTCTCTCTCTCTCTCTCTCTCTCTCTCTCTCTCTCTCTCTCTCTCTCTCTCTCTCTCTCTCTCTCTCTCTCTCTCTCTCTCTCTCTCTCTCTCTCTCTCTCTCTCTCTCTCTCTCTCTCTCTCTCTCTCTCTCTCTCTGTGTCTCCATCACTAACACAGAGATAATTCAGCAGGCAGTCCTTCATCATCACCAAAGGAGTCTGAAAAATGCCAAGAAACTAGCCCCAAGAGCCCAGTCCATAATCCTGAAATTAAGCTTCTGTCTGTGCATAGGGTATGTTACCAAAGGTAGCAGGATTAGTTATCATAATAGACCTATGTCACAGAACGGCCACCTTGGATTTTTTTTTTTATAGACAAGTCTATTGAATTCAAAACGAGGCTCATGTGTGACATAGACAGGTGCCTTTCAGATTGATTTTTTTTTTCATTATAAATTCTGATCAGTGGTCAGAAGACCAGATACAAATGGACTGACTGACATTGACATCATGTATACAACAAACTCACAGAACGAAAAGTTTGTTTTGAAGCAAACTTTTTCTTGTTGGATACATTGCCGACAGGGTCTCATCTAGCCACCCGTCTAGCCACCCGTCCACCTGTCCCCAAGACGGGTAAAAATTGGTTTGGACAGGTTGGGACTAATTAGACCCTACCTGTCAAGTCATACACTCAGATAGATTAGTCAGCTATGCGGAAATACCTGTTGGAATTTCCATAATATATCAGCTTTTGTAAACTATTCAGAATTTAATCTTTTTGTGCTGTGAGTGAGACAATCGGCAAATAAAATTCTGCCAGCTACTTGGGGAAACACGCAGAACAATTCAAAACCTTCTAAACTTAAGTGGGTCATCTTAATCACCTCGTATTAAGCTTATGCTTGCTTTGTCTGTTGCAAACATTTCATTAGACAATGCTATTTGTTGTCAACCACGTTTAGTATAAAAAGTCAAAATTGGTGTCTGCATGGATTCAGAAATCAGATAACTAAAAACTGTATTCCACTGATCTGGGTAAAGGAGGAGTGGTTGCGTTTTGCATATTTATTTATAAAGCAACATTTTTCCATTGATGAACCACTCCCAATCCTGCAAAATCCTCCAAGGGGCACTTTTTGGGAAAAATTCAGCACTGTTGGAAACTGGTACTTTCACCTCTTCAACTGGGGCAAAATTACTACCTGGCAAGAAGTACAAGCCATAAGTGCTGAATATGAAAGATCAACGAAAATGCATGGTGCATTTTGAAGATAAGGGCATGTTTCTAAAAGTGCACTGATGGACATTATTATTATTATTATTATTAAGGCAAAAAATAAGCCTGGTTTCTGGTCTCGGCATGCATTGCCTCAGACCCACGCATCAGCATTTAAATTTTTTTTTTTGTTGCTTTGCTATGAAACGATGTCCAATTACAGCCAAAATTGCTGGATCGATTGAAATTCATACTTTGTATACGGAACATTTGGTCCCTGTGTATACAATGAATCACGTATTGCCCTGTTGGCAAAAAAAAGGTAACCGGAAAGAAAGAAAAAAGCATCACCGCACCAATTTTGAAGCCGACTGATGACCAGAAACCAGAGACTTTTTTTTTTTGGCCTAAACTACTAGCTGTAAAATTAAGAAATTTGAATTCCTTCTTACACCAGAAAAGTTCGCAGGACCGGCTTGTTGAGGCTCAGAGGATGGCAGATATGCTTTCCACAAGCTATGCAAGACCAAACATCGTAGTGGAGCGATGTCATGAGGACATGGCAGACAGCGAAGACAGCGAAGATGAGGACCACAATGCTAATTATGACAGGTAGGAAGTGACTTTGGAGCTCGTTTAAAGGGATAATATCGTCACGATCAACAGGACATGGAATCGGAGTGCAAGTTTCAGATTAACTCGGTGACTGAAAATAATACCCACATGATAAACCGCTCGACCATGGAGTGCCATGGTCGAGCGGTTTAGTGCATCGGATTTGTGTTCTGATGGCTGAGTCGTCAGAATGTGGGTTCGAATCCTAACCGCGACCATGGTGATTGTGTCCTTGAGCAAGACACTTTACCATAATTGCTTCACTCCACCCAGGGGGTAAATGGGTACCTGTGAGGGCAGAGTTGGTTGTTGTGTTTGATTAGCCCTGTATGCGCTGTAATGGCAACAATTGAGCTGTATACTCCCCAGGGAGCTGAGATGGTTTCAGGAATGATTTATGAGCCTGATGAGCAGGGGTAGTAATATAATGCACCTTGAGCACCAGTTTGGTGGATACGTGCGCTATATAAGTCCACATTATTATTATAATTATTATTATATTACCGTTGCTGCTGCATAAATGAGCCAGTAATTTCATTCACTGTGTCTATGTTGAAAGTCTGCTCTGATCTTGACGATATTTGCCCTTTAATGGTTAGAATTATACTTCACGACACACAATCTATTTTCAACCAGCACATGAACATCTTTTTCTCTGAAAAATCTCTGCAACCAACATTTTGCAATGAATTTGCAGTTTTATGTATTCTTTTATTTTCGTTATGTAACCGTTCAAAACTGTACTTGAAACACAGAGAAATATCAAAATATTCTATAAAAAAAAAAAAAAAATTGGGTTTCAGACTGGCCAAAGTCATTAACTCCCCTGTAGGATTGTTGACCATTCCATAATGAGATTTGATCTCCATTAAATGTATCCTTATTGTCAATAGACAATACCTGTCCCTCTTTTCAAATGAAATAATCTAACCAATCATATGATTCTGCTTAATTTATTTGATTCTGCTTGAATTTACCTTTTAGTTTGGTTTGAGATTTGATGACAATTATAATTAGAAATCCTTAGGGTCCAGAGGCAATTGAAAACACCCATATAACTGTGCAAAGAGGATTACAAAAGTTCATGAACAATTTTACGATTGGGGAGAATTCAAGGTTGCAATTAACCAGCCACAAACTCAAGTACCAATGGCATTTGTCATGATTACAAAAAAATTGACATTGCCGTTAATGCTTTGCAGCCTGTCCACACTGACTTTACTTAAATGTGAGCATAGTCCACCGAATATACATGTACACCCTAGACTGTTTCACTAGTGTTTTGTAACTTCATAATTAGCATAGATTGATGAACTTCTTAATTAGCTTTAAGGTCAAAAACAATAGTCTCCCGTTTCTGGTCAGAGGTTGGCATTAAATTTGGTGCGGTTCGCCTACATGTTTTCGTGTTTTTTTTCGTTTTTTTTTCTTGGTAATCTTTTTTTTCGTTTTTTTTTTAAAGTGATCCATGTTATAAGGGTTATTTTAACCAGACCAATACACAAAGTATGGTGACTAAGAGAAGCCGCACACATGCGTTCATACCCCTTTGTGATTTTTTTTTATCATTTAAAACAAAGCATGGCTGCAATTTTGGTTGCAATTAAACATTGTTTCATAGCCAAAAAAATATTTTTATTTTTAAATGTCAAAATTTAAAATGCTGTTGCAGAGTTAGAGTCGACACACACGGACACCAGAAACCAGAGACTTTTTTCAAGGGGCCTATTATATTTTCTAGGGCAACTTGGTTAGCAAAGAAGGTACAGCATTTAATGCAAAATAGTGTTCATTCTTGACTCCATTTGTCAACATTGTTGATGCTGAATTAAGAGGGATTTTTTTGTTCAAATCTAACCCGTGTGAGCTATTGCAGACATAGATAGGGGAATATGTCCGGTTTGAAATGATCGTATTGGTGATGTTAAGGAATTGTGTATTTTCTGAATTTCTGAAGTTATTTCTGGAATTGACATTTTATAATTTCTTTTTTTGTTCCGATATATTCCCTTCACCCTAACTAATGCAATCACAGATCTAACAGGAATTGTGTATTTTCTGAATTGCAATTTCTTTCTGGAATTGATGTTTTAGAATGTTATTTTTGTTTTGATATATTCCGTTTCCCCCTAACCAATCCAATCACAGGTCTGACAGGAATTGTATATTTTCTGAATTGCAATTTCTTACAGGAATTGACATTTTAGAGTTTTATTTTTTTTTTTTTGATATAATATTCCTTTCCCCCTAACCAATCCAATCACAGGTCTGGCAGGAATTGTATATTTTCTGAATTGCAATTTCTTACAGAAATTAACATTTTAGAGTTTTATTTGTTTGTTTTGATATAATATTCCTTTCCCCCTAACCAATCCAATCACAGGTCTGGCAGATACAGTCCTTCAACACCAAGAAAGCTGTCCCCTGCCCGCCTCAAACGTCGCTCTCTCGTTGAGAAGAGGACCTCTGTTTTAGGTGAGATAAGAACAGCCATCTTTTTTTCTTATCTTTGTTTTCTTATTTTGATGGGAATGAAAATGAGGCTCATGTCTATAAAAGTCTGTTTAATTTTTGTTTCATGGTAATTATTCAGTTCAAGATGAATCATTATTTAAATATTTTAGGATAATAGTCAGGGGTGGATCCAGTTTTGCCGGGGGGGGGGGGGGGGCACTGCAAAAACAGGGCATCATATATGAAACTGCAGTAATTAATTAACATGCTTGCATGATGATCAAACAAACCTTTTGAAAAGATTGGTTTAAAGGGGCAGTATCGTCACGATCAGAGTAGACTTTCAACAGGGCATGGAATCGATGTCCTAGGTTAAGATAAAGTGACTGAAAATTACTGGCTCATTTATTTAGTATCAACGGTAATATGACCTTATCATGTGGGGAATTATTTTCATTGACTGAGTTAATCTAAAACTAGCACTCCGATTCCATGCCCTGTTGATCATGATGATACTACCCCTTTAAGGGAAGGATTTTTGATGGGTACTCAAAGCACCCTTTGTGATATCTCATCTCAAACTTTCCCTCCTGGCTCCAAGGTTCCGACAACAAAACCCTAGATCTCATCAGCGGCAACCTCCAAGATGTTGAGATGACGGAGGATGAGAAGGAACTCAGTCTTAGGCTGCTAGATGAGTCCAGGAAGGCTTCAGAGAGATTCAAGAATAGACGAGGAAGAAGATGGTCTCCCGTCAACTCTCCCGGTGAGATCATTGATTTCATTCAGTTATATCAATTTGGAACCTCTTTAAGACATAGTACTAACATTCTATCAAAGGTTCCTCTGTGATACAATTAATTGAAGAAAATCCAGATCTATCAAAGATGAACAAAAACTCAATTTTGGATAGGGAATGAAAACCCTTTGAACAAGTCTACCAGGATGGGATTTAAGTCAAATTTTCTCAAAATAAAAAAGCAATTTTGTTTTTCAATTTGTTGTTATTTTGTTATTCATTTGTATAAATATGAAAATATTGTTTGATATCAACAGATCAGCATATACTGAGCCCAAGCCCAGTGGATCGATTAGACTCCCCTAAACTCTCTTCTCCGGCCCTGGATAATGACGTACAGACAGCAACAGATGACGGTAAGTGGGCTTGGCAAGTGGCCATGGCCCCTATAATGAGTTTTTGTGGCAGTTATTCTGATCAGCCACTGGCCATTGCAATGCCAAGCACCTGGCAAAGCCTTGTAACAAGTAATTATTTTGTTTTGAGTATTATGTTCTGTTATATATTAGGGAATGATTTCATTAATAAACCCTAACTTTCCAAAATCCTCCAAAATCCTCTTTGCTAAAGTGAAGGATTTTGGAGGATTGAGGTTATTAGGCATACTTGCCTTTCCATGGTACATGTACATCCATGTTTGTTGTAGTGATAGCAATGTCAGTGCTTGGGTCAGTGGACACTGTTTATTGCTCCATGCATGCAGGGAGGGTCCCTGGCCATGTACATGTATCACAGATTAGAAACACGTGTGCATACATGTCATGTGCTTGCTTGACTACTGAAGGATTTTGGAGGATTCAGGTTATGTGTAAGCAAATGGGCCTAGGGAGTTAGGGTTAATCAACAAATTTGCATAACAGTATCTTTACACAGAAAATGTTGTATGTTCGTGTAATACTAATTTTTTGTAGCAAATTGTGAATTTTGTGTAGCATTCTGCTATATAATACAAGCAAAATTGTATAAATAAGTGTTTTAATATGTTCTTAAATATTAATAATAATGCACATATCCTAGCGACTAGATCATGCCACTGTACATTATTACCCCTGTTCATCAGGGACATAAATCATTCCTGAAACCATCTCAGCTCCCTGGGATGTATACAGCTCAATTGCTGCCATTTCAGCGTATTTTGGGCTAATCAACCACAACAACCAACTATGCCTTCACAGGTACCCATTTACTCCTGGGTGGAGAGAAGCAATTATGGTAAAGTGTCTTGCTCAAGGACATAAGCACCATGGTCGTAGCCAGGAGGCGAACCCACATTCTGACGACTCAGCCTTCAGAACACAAATCCGATGCACTAAACCGCTCGACCATGGCACACCATATACTCGCTGATTGGTATATGTATATAATAATAATAATAATAATAAAGATTTGTAGCGCGCACATATTAATAATAATAATAATACAGAAGATTTATAATGCGCACATATCCACCAAGAAGTGCTCAAGGCGCTTTACAGTAAACAAGATAATCATACAATAGCATAACAATACAATAGCAAATGCAATATAATACTAAACAAAAGATAAAAAATGCATAAATGAATGTTAGTAGTCCTTATAGGCAATACACATAAGATGAGTTTTTAAGTTTTTCTTGAAGGAGTAAACAGTTTGAGATTCACAAATGTACAGAGGCAAATCATTCCAAAGGCGTGGAGCCACAACGTCAAAAGATCTGTCACCCCAAGAATGTTTAGACTTTTGTTCAGCCAGCAGAAATTTTGCACCCTGCTGGGCGCTTAAGGCCCGGAAACAAAGAAAAAACATTAATACAAACAATATACAATACATGGCTCAAGATAATATTTTACATAAACACAAATGAGAAAATTCCTTGTAGGCAATGAAGTCTTGGTAGCAAACAATGAGACGTCATCAACACTATCTGAGAAACAAACAGAATCCGCAACAGAGATGAGAATACCAACATCAGACAAGGTAACAGAAGGGACAGCAGACAGTACAGGGGAGCTACAAGAGGAACGAACAGGCGCAGAGGTGAGGAATTCTCAGGATGGTGGTTTAAAACTAGAAATCTTGCAAGAAACCAGAGATACAAATTATTTAAAATTCTAACAAGGAAAACCATAATTCTATGAGTTTTATAAGGTTATCTGGTTGAAAGGAAAATTTGGTTTTTAGACCTTGCCTGCTATTTGTTGATTTTTTTTAGATTTTTTTTAAATTTTTTTTTTATTAAAGATTCAAATGAATTTTTCTGTAAATTTCTTAATTTCCTTTTTAGAAATTAATTCAAGAAATAAACAAAATATTGATAACCCTTTGTTATTTATAATTTACCATTTTTGTATGTTTTGTAAATAGTGTTTGATGTACCTTTTAACAGAAATGTGAGCCCAAGTTGCTGTTGCCACAATTCAATTCAATTCAATACATGTTTTCAAATATCAAGAATATCAATTTCAAATACTATGTGATAGTGTAATCGCTTTTCAAAAGTGACATGATATGTTATTTTAGTGAGGTCATAACCTCAAGTCACCCAAGTAATAGAGGTCACACTTCATTGTAACAAGAATTACAGTTTATACTTCACACGAATGCAGAAGCGAAGTGCTCCAATTTCATGACAATAACAGTGGTGAAATAGTGCGATTTCAAGAGCTGTCTCTAGAGGGTTAATTTAATATATACTACTCAAAACAATTTAGGGAACACCCGGAATAATTTCAGTTAAGGCAAGATCATTTATTTCAGATAGACACAATGTTTCACAGAATTGATGAGAAACAACTGCACAATGAAACAGATGATAAAGGATGCATGTAGTGATTACACATTTCATGACATGACTACTGAAAGAGAGAGGGGGTTGCAAATGAAAATCCCGGTTCATGGAACATTTCAAACCTATTTGATGTTAAAAATCCGGTGTTCCCTAAATTGTTTTGAGTAGTATACTTAATGCTTAATTATCAATATTGAACATATCAATACTGATCACTTTGCAATTATTCTTCTTCATAATCTACAAGCATAAGCACAGGTTCTACATCTTGCAGTTTTCACTGCTGATGAGTAATCGATATACATCATACCAACATTTCTTATACTTAATAATAGTTTAATCAATACTGAACATATCAATACTGATCATTTCTGCTTCATAATCTATAAGCATTAGCACTTGTTCTACATGTAAGTCTCTAGGATAATAGCAGTTTTCACTGCAGATGTGTAATCGATATACATCATACCTATACTTCAGTGTGTTCACAAGCTGAAATTTATTAGCTTCATGGTGTAATCGATGGTGAAGTCAATATTTGACATATCGATATTTATATTTGACCATGCATCACAGTCCAAGTTGTTTACTTTGATGAAATGGCAAATCCAGACTGTATTAGTATATAGTGAGAAAACCTTTTTATGATGAGTAGCATTGTATGATTTCTGGGTATTTTTGTGTGTTGATCTTACCCGAGATCAGTCATGTGTGAAACTGACCTGATAAATGTACTAAATAAAATCCAATAATTTGGCGTGCATTTTAAGGTTAGCAATGTTACTGGTAGTGGATTTGTCTGTAGTGAAATCGATATATAGCAATATGGTTAAATTGCTGTTGTTACCCATGAACACTTTGCAGCACCAGGGCGTGATCTTAAATTCCGTTTTGACTCTTTGGCATTGAATTATTATTGTTCTTTTAGTCAATGCTGATTGTATTACGGTGTCTGTTTACATTGCCTAACTTTATTTACCTGTTACTTCAACCAAGAAAACGTTTATTGTGCATGAAGTTGCGATGGAAAAGGTAAGGATCTGTAAATGATATGAAGGAGGTTAGCCTGGGAAACTTGAAGATTGATTAAATGCAGGATCTCAGTAAACCAGATGAGAATGTCTTGACTTCTTGGTTCCTCCAGGGTGAATCTGATAAGGAGGATAATAAGCTGACGGCCAAGTCAGAGAGGAAGGACTCGGAGGTAGAGTTGTTTGATATCAAGGCTGATATTCTTAAGGCTACTGGACCACTGCAAGGCGAGATGCCACAGGCTGTCAAACCGATATTACCACTGGCCAAACTTAGAGAGGTACGGATTCAGATATTATTACATGTATGTTGTATTACAGTGTCTGTTTGCATTGCCTAACTTTTAAAATTGGAAAATCATCTTAAGATTTCCATCTGATTCCCAACTGATTCTGAAAACAATGTAGACAAATTATTATCTGTGAAAATATTCAATTATTTATTTATTTATTTTGAATATTATTCTTGGGACAGGCACTATCCAGGCTTAGGCAAAACATATTTATAAAACATTTGACATCAGAAAACTACAGATAAACATTCATACAAGACAATGATTTAAAATTACAGACCAAAATAACTTCACAAAAAATTATAATTATGATAAGTTATTATGATCATTTGTACCTAGTACCAGCATTTTAAAGTCTGAAGTAATTCAGACTTGGTTTTATTATGTGCATTAGTTCACTTGATTTGGTTTCTATTGTTGCAGCATTTTGGAGGGTTTATCTTTTGTCAGAAACACATTATATCTAATTTTGTTTCTAATTGGCAAACATGGAGAGTAACAACATTTTATTCTGCAGTTGCCAAAAGCTTCAATTATAAATTCAACAAAAAGAAGCCTTTTATCTGTTCAATTATCAACAGTAGGATACTGCACACTGATAAAATATTGAGGACATGTCATGATAAATAGACTTACACTCAGCTCAGAATAGCACTGTAGCTATATACACACATGTTCAGCCTGGTTGATTGAAATACACAAAGTTGTTACTTGAATCCATTAAACGTAGTGGTGGTCTGAACCCTTTAGAAATTACTTCTCTTGTAGCCGACAAATAAAGGGTTATTGAAAGCGGTGATCCATCTAGCATTGAGCTTGTCAGGGACCTACGTATGTCTCCAGCTGGGTCATTATCAGTTGTAGATATGTGTGTGAAGAGTTATTGATTCTGAATTTTAGTATGTGAGTGTCATGACATCTGGACAACGTTTAGTCTGAACTTCAGAGTGGAAGAGACAACTAAAGAACCATATCCTGCTTGCCCTTGTTTGAAGTATGGCTGTGGTACCGTCTTATGACCGGTCATTGGGTACATGTCCAGTGTGGACACAGATCAGACTCTCTGTATCGACTATGATAATGATGAGGAATCAGAATCGGATGATGGAGACGTTTTGAAGCAGTCGGTGATGCAGACTGAAGATGAGGTGGAACCACTCATTTGTCTTGGACTCCAGAGATGCTTTACTTATTTTAATGGATTACTTTTGATGTGCCCTCCCTAAAACCATTACACAACTTAAATGTTTGAAAACCTGACATTGACTTTTCTATAATTATAGTAATTTTGCTTTATATCAAAAATGTTTAGATTTTTTATTTGATTTAATTTTAATTTAATTCTTGTTTAATAGTTTTTGATCATTATTTTTATGTGGATTTTTTTAGTATAAAATTATTATTATTATTATTTGTTGAGGAAAATTAAAAATTGCAATTTAAAAAAAAAAAATTCTCCCATCTTTCCATCCACTTTCTTTGCTTTTAATTCTCTGTATATGTGGCATCCTTCTAGGAACACAAACTCCAGAGAAAATCCAACATTTTTTTCACCATGCCAGACCTGACCGAAGCCACAGAGTTGGAACCCAACCGTGACAATAGTAGTAACCCCTCCGCCACTATCTCATCTAGTCCCACCCCTGTACCAGGTTCCCCAGGCCTGGACAACATACTCAGACTAAAAGAGGACTCTACCATTCTTGATGACAAAGAGGGGGAGGAAGACAAGAAGGGGTCATCCACAGAGAAATCACTCTTACCGGATTCAGTTCTAAAGAAGCTTGGTCTGAAAGTAGGACGTTCCAAAGAGTAAGTGATTTGTTTATTTTTATGTTTCATGTTGTTTTGTTTTTAATATAATTATTGAAAGTAAAATTTTATCAAAGTTATTAATTTATTAGATTAAAATAAGAAAATTTTCTAAAATAACTTGTTTTGGATCATTGTTAGACTGAAGTATTTATAATCTTTTTGTTTAAGTTATTTTAAGCCCATCTTAAGGGAATGTTCAACATTGGTGATTACAAGATTATCAAATTAACTCATTTTTATCTCAAATCATAAAGTTGGTACCCATCAATCATTCTGAAAAGTTTTTAGAGAAGAAATAAAATTGTTTTGTCAAATTTACAAAAAGTTGTCATCCATAAATATGTCTGTAGGTTTGAAATAGATATACATAATTATATCCAACAGGTTTTCATTATTTTCTCAAAAGCCTGAAAGCCTATTCTTATTTTTTCACAGACTAATTTTATGATATATTTCCTACAGCAATGCTGTACCTGTATCCAGTGCTATAATGAGCTAATTGATTATAATTTATATGGAATCCATTATCAAGATGCATCTGTAGATGTTTTGTCTGCTAGGTCATGAGAATGATCCAGCTGGTGTATGGTATCTCTTAAAGGAACAGTATGGTCACGATCAGAGCAGACTTTCAACAGGGCATGGAATCGGTGTCCTAGTTTAAGATGATCACATTTACTGAAAATTACTGGCTCATTTATGCAGCAGCAACACTAATATGACCTTATCATATGGGTATTATTTTCAATCAGTGAGTTAATCTAAAACTAGCACTCCGATTCCATGCCCTGTTGATCATGACGATACTGTCCCTTTAAAGATGCCTGTGTGTGTTATTTAACCAGCAATTTCCAGAAATTCTTGTTTTAATCAAAACATTGCAAACTTACTTTTAGAAAGGGAGCACAAATAGTTTGAAATATGATGCACAAAATAATTATTTTAACGGTAATTAAGAGCTGTAATTAATTAATCTTGGGACATTTTAGGAGTGAATTTATCATGCTGGGTCATAAATTAATTATTCAGTATATTATTTTGTTATTTACTTCCTAAAAGATCTACATTTCACATTGTAATACAACAAATCCAGAATGCATTTTCACTAATTTCTCACAAACAACACAACATAAAAAGCTGATGCTTGTTTAAAGTATGTCTTGATTCAAAGAAAGTAAGCAGTTTTGCTAACGTTATCAATGACCTTCCCAATAACAGTACCAGCACCATGACAGAGAATGAAATTGAGGAGAAGTTCCTTGCCCTTCAGCTGGCCTTCAAAGCTAACCAATATACGTTACAGAAACGAGTATCTCTGCAGCACAGACAGAGAGACTTAGCTGAGAAGAATATTGATAGGGAGATAGAGGGATTATTACAAACATTACAGGTAAGCAGAAGGGTAGCCACAAGTGAGAATGGGGGCACATGATTGCCCCTCAGGCTGCCCCCCTTTGAACAAAAACTATATAAGGGCTTTTTTCAATCATTACACATTTTTCATGTAAAATGTTATTTACAAAATAATAGACCATATATTATGTGTTACAAGGAGTGAATTTATCACACTGTGTTATAAATTCATTATTCAGTGTATTTTTTGTAAAGTTATTTGAAAGTAATTTACTTCCTATCTTGTCGCCAAAGTTCATCCTTACGATGTGATTGTGCTTCCCCAAATACTAATTAAGGTTTTTTTCATTGGCAGATTAGTGGGGGAGGGGGACAAAGGGGTCACTATCCACCCCAACATTTAATCGCCATGCATTCATGTTCATCTAGTGGTAGTGTGCCCTTTCACCACCCTAGAATTGCCCCTAATGCTTTCGAGAAGTTCTCTCTCTCTCAGTTCTAATTTATTGTTTTGGGTTAATTTGCGGACAGTTGTTGGAGCCACTGAGCAGTATTGACACAGTATCACGTGACTACATTAGCAAGATCAGACAGCACGTAGAAGTGTTACAGTCGTCGTCGTTAAGACTGTCAAGCAAAGCAGAAGGGTATGGCGCAGTCCAACAGGTTAGTGGGTCATAAAGGAATGGTACGGCATAAGTAATGTTGGCCAAACTGCTTCTGTGAATCAAGGTATACATTAAAGGGAGGGTACAACATTGGTAATTGTTGGCCAAACTACTTCTATGAGTACGCTGACTTTCTGTGAATCAAGGTATACATAGCCAACCTGTGGAAAATTCTGGTTTGAGGGTAACAAGATATGACTTTCGTAATTTCCTGATTATCCAATTATTGTCTTCAACGTTTTATCTTTCTTTAAGATTTATATCTCTCGCGACATGGTAGTTCTGTCTCCAAAAAAATATTTGATTTTGATGTTTAATTTTGTTTTCTTTAGGAGGGAAGGCTTAGCAAAGCAACGGACGTGATGATATCCCATGTAGAAAACCTGAAACGGCTATTTGAACGAGAACATGCAGAACTGGAAGATGCAAGGTAAGTCTGGATACCCCCCCCCCCCCGCCCGCCCGCTCCCTTGCTTAATCTGTTAAACAATTCTTGACATGATGGACAGGATTAGCCATGGCTGCATTTTAAACATTACAGGCAAAGTTATGAATTCAAATATTATGCAAGGCTTTACATGTTGGTAAGTGACAATAAAGTCGGTGATTCCACGTGAGAAAAAATTTTCTTGAGATAATTTGTGGTTCTGATGAGTTTTGCTGTGTGTTTCTTATTTTTCTATACAGGAAACTTCTTCAAGAAAATCGCAAGATGTACAGGGGTAACAGTATCACTAACAATTTGTCCTTAGATGGTGAGTACAATATCAAATGAATTTGGATGAATTCTCGGCCCGTATGTCTCACTTTGCATGGCTACTGATCCATTGAGAGATAAATATTGTTCTGTATTCTGCATATTTTCTACACTCTATAGATTTGGTAAAGATTTTAAATGTTTTGATAAGTTGCATAGGACACATGCTCTATGGAATTGACTATTATGTATAATTCTACACGTATAATCATTGTTACTCATCCACATTGCATGAATATCAAAACTCCCTCCTTCTGCATGCTAAGATTTTAACTATTGGCATACAACTGAGGTGATTTTTATACATCAATTTTTCTTAGTTTTGATTAAAGTTTGTTATTGAATCAGTGCTTTTTTTGGTTTTTTTTCTCCTGATCTTTTTGATCCCTATTCACCATCATGATAATGTGATTGCCCGCTTCCCCCTCCTCTGTGGTCCTATGGTATTGATGATGTGGTGAGTTTGCCTTGCATGTTCAGACTGGTTTCTTGGTTGGATTCACCCCAGAAATAACACTTGACAAAATATTTATGATTTATTATCCTAGCCATTAACATCAGAAAAAAGGTTGACTAAACCATTGATAAATTTGTATTACATTTGTGTAATGCTTCTTATGGTCATCATATGACACCACTAACTACTATTTTTGTGAAAATGTTTCTTTACAGTGGTTTATTAACTTTTAACCCTCCTAGAACTGCAAGGGTCAAAATCGGTCAAAATGTTGATAGACCTGTACTTGCCAAAGCATATCTAGTGCACTTAAAAGTCAAACACTGTCAATCCTTACGTTTAGTAAGTACATTTACAGGTCAAAATGAGTCGACTGTGTTTGACTGGTAAAAGCATTGTCTGGTATTGTTGAGAGTGGTCAAAATGACAGTAACAACCAGTCAAAAATGCCCCTGTGTGCACATTTGGGTCAACAGTCAAAGCAGGCAGTTGACTGATTTTGACCACTATAGCTACTTGCCACTAAAGTGCAGCTATAGTAGGAGGGTTAATATACTGTATTTGACTAGAACAAACACTGTCTAGGTTTGGGGGATTTTTTTTCTTGTAAAACACGCATATTGTAACACCTGTTCACATCTTCAGAGTGAAAATAGTTTGCAATTCCAATTGATCTGTCTATGACTCAAAACTAGCTTTTCTGCAATTTCAGACTTATTTTTGGAGATCTGGTCACATTTTCTTCCCGTACTTTCCTTCATTTCTGATTTACCACTGTCATCTTTTCATGGTGTCAATCCAATTTTGTATAAGAATAGAACCTGAGTCATCCACCCCAATTTCCTAACCAACCTTACCAGCCTGGGTGCCATAAGTAAGTTGAGACCCATGTTTGTCATATTATTGTAAAGCTGAAAGGTATACCTCACTTCTGGTTTTTCTCTCTTCCTCTTTCCTAAAGCGCTCTGAGACTTTATTGTAATTTTGCGCTATATAAAAACTGTTTATTATTATTATTATTATTAATTAACATTATATTTGTAGATCATATGTTGGTGAAGGGTTCAACCTTTGTTCATCTGAATAATAACCTGTTTATTCCATTTGGTGAAAGTGTTCTCTAATCGTAACGGCCACTGTATGCTATTGGTAATCTTGGAAAAACATACATGATCACAATTTGACATTAAGCTTACTTGGTGTAAATGTTAATGATGGTATCAAACATTCCTTTGAAATATTTCTGTCTCGGGTACTACCATTTTTATTAAAATTCAAGAAATTATTTCCAGAAATGAATTTCTGTAATTCCAATACAGAAATTTCATGTTGGAATAAATAACAGTCTGAATGCATTTTTACTATTATTGCTTTAACAACACAATGAAATAAGCCAAACCATTCCCAGGTTGGTTGTTATGTGACCCGCTCTGTGAAAAAGGGTATTAATGGACGCTATGCTACTAACGTAAAGGGCTGTTCTATGTGGAGAGGGTGAAAAAAACATTCACAACGTGATTTTGTTGTTGTTGGTTTATTGGCTTCTATTATATCAATACTTTCATAATTTATTTACAGAAATATTATTATTGATGTGTAAAGATGAAACATCAAACGTTTTTGTGTCCCTTGTGTTCATCTTCTGTGTGACTCTTTGTCAGTTTTAGGGAAGAAAAACCTCCAAAGTTACGCTTTCGTAGTGATACAGCACAAGCATTCCTAAAGGAGACCTGAAATTTTTAGAAAGATAGCTCAAAAGGAACATAACTGTTGCTATGGGCATTCAAGAGAGTTTCTTCTTAGCTCATTTCTTTTTCCACTTGATGTGTTTAAAGGGCTGTATCTCTGAAGGCACTTCCGTTAATTTGTACAATATGAATATGCAAAAATCAGTATATCTCCAGAATGCAAAATGCCACAGGGTTCAAACCTACACCAAATTAAAGCTTATAATGTAACCAATTCAGCTATGTATGTAACTCAATTTTTTAATTTTGTCCCATAATACCCATTTTTGTGGAGCCGGTCACATATATTGTCCCTAATTTGCCATAGTGACCAATCCGACTATTTTAAGTTTTCCCGCCCATTAGTACATTCAGGAAGAGACCTACCATTGTATCTAATCGACATGCATGTATTCCTTATAGTTTTGGAGATAGAGCATGCATTCAAATGACGAATGCTCTAACTGGCTATTTTTGTAATTTGGCCAATACCGCATTGGTCACTATGCCAACTTAATTCGGGATTGGTCACTATGGCAAATTAGGGACGATATCTCTTGATTGTTATAAAGTATGGATGCATTTACAGACATCTTATCAAAAGACTATACTGGCTTAAAAACATTTTTTTTTTTTGTGCAATTTTTGGTTTGGTTTAAAATAACCATTATTGGCATTTCTTGACTACTTTTCTTTATTTGACTAACCACCTGACAAGGAGTGTGTGACTCTAGTTTTCCTAGCATTTGTTAACCTCGGTATCCCTCTCTGAATGTTTTCCCACCCAGGTGAGACAGATTCCAGGCTACTAAACAGAAGGGCTTTATCTGTGTCTGGAGGAAGTGGAAAGGTATGTCGATCCAACTTATAAATCTAATGTTGAATTTTATTGCGTATATGAAGTATGATTCCAGCTATAGACCTTTATCACACTGTGCAGAGATGCCAACATACACGATTTGGGCGTAGCAAATACGATTTTGAGCCGTGAATACTACTCTACGATAATACTTCATTGAAATACGCTGAACAAGCCGCCCCAGTATAATTGTATATAGTTACAATACAAGCAAACAATCAATGAACTATTAAGTGGAAATAAAAATGATGAAAAATATCATGCGCTGACATTGCCCAAAATCCGGACATGCATTTTTTAGCGTTAGATTTTTGCGATTTTTTTTCTTCAATAGATGCTACTCTTTTTTGGAATTCAATGTTGGCATCTCTGCACTGTGGCCATCTTTGTCTGATCCCCTGTATACGCAGTAACGATTATAGTGATTCTGTTTAAATAAAAGGAACCAGACTAATTCTCTTTCCAGCCTCGCTTTGGTCACATGGATTTGTATGGAAGAAGAACAAGATGGCTACTCCGGGTTAAAGGTCTATTGCAGATAATGTTATTAACTGGCAATTTTATTCAGTATCGACAAAGTCGTTTAATCTGAATTCATCATTGGTACATCCTTATGGTACTTCTAATGTTCCCCACAATGAAATTGCTGTGTCCGCCCCCCCCCCCTCCACAAAAATGCCTTTGCTTCACCATTGCATGCAGGCAATTTGATAAGAACAGAACTGCAAAATAAAAAAAATCGGCTTATTTCTAGACCACGCTAAATTATTGATCATAGCTCAAAAGGTTTGCAGATAAAAAAAAACTATCATACGCACATATAGCTATAGAGAGCCGAAGTAATTATGTTAAAATCAGTGAATCATTCTGTAAGTGTTGCAACAGAAACAAAATTGTTTAGAACTGGCCACCACTCTAAAATGGGGAGCGGGGGGGGGGGGGGGGTTAAGGAAAGCAACTGATAAAGATATAGCCAGTGGGGCGGGAGGTACAACACTTTGGTATCTTTATTGTTTTTATGCGTAGTGTGCTCCAAAAGATTTTGGTTGTTGAATTTATGAAATTATATGTTGTCACAAGTCATGAATCACTCATCAAAATTGCCTAGCAACTTATGTAACCTGTTTGATTTCTAGAGGCAGGTTTAGTTCAAGGTATTCGTGACATGACGCAGTGTCATTTACAGAAATGTTGGGGTTTTTTTTGTTTTCAAAGTAGATTATCCCAAACACCTGTCATAAGGCGTTGGTTTCTCATTTGATATCACTGTCGTGATGTTTTACATTATCAAACTCAACATTGTATTTCATCACCCACCTTCCCCTACCCCATCTCACTACCCCATCTCACACCTCCATCATCACACCACCCACTAACCAGAAACCAAGTTTGTTCCAGCTGGCAAAACTCTTAACGAACCCCAACAAGAACGCATTGGGCCAACAACCGACCAAGGGGAAACCCGTCGTTACCACCCAAATCCATCAACAGGTCTCACTAATAACAAATTCTGAAAAAGATTCATTGGTCGTAGTATCCAAGTGGTCGTGTATTTGTGAGCACTTTGTGAACCAACCAAGCACAGAGGTCAAACCTGTAATCTATGAACCAGAATGGGGGGGGGGGTGTACCACCTCTCTCCCCTTACTCTGTTGCATGGATTTTAGGTTTGTACCGTTTAGTCCTAGATAACCCAATCATGAACCCCCTCCTCATGCACAGATTGATAGAAAGCATGTACAGTAACCACTTGTAAACCCTTGTGATATTTTGAGTGATTTTCAAATTTGAAAACAAAGTTCAGAAATTTATTTAAAGCAGTTATATTTTTCTCTTTCTGTATTGTCAATATTTTCTTTGTTTCATTGTTTCCTCCTGCTGTTTACCTCCGTCCTTTCATTAATCTCATGTTCGCTAATGTGTTTAATTTATATGTTTATGTGATCTGTGATGATCAGTTAGTGCGCTTGCGTTCTACCAGTTCCCCTACATCACCTCTGTCGATAAAACCTCCATATGAACTTCCTCAAGACACTAGTCATGATGATAAGGTAACGACCAAACACAAATGTTTTGAAGGAGGCATTGGTGACACTTGAATTAACCCTGGTGTATTGTCAGGATAAGCATGGAGATTGAAGGGGTTGGAAATTGCTTGCTGGATTTGTGAGAGGTTTTGTTTTTGTCGGTATTTGTTACTTTGCACCCAAAATGTGAGATGATATTACGCAACTTTAAAGCCAGTATACACGTTTGGTGAAATGTCTGTAAATGCATCCATACTCAGTTTGAATCAAGAGATATGACATAAAAGACAATAAAGGGGGCCACTTTGCATCCGTCACGTTAGCAGTTTTTCCAATGGTTGTTATTTATTTTTAAGTACCTGAAACCGACCAACAAGTGTTTCAACATGTGAATGGGCATCCAGGCTTATACTAGAACTAATTTGAGTTGATTTATTTTATTTTTTTATTTTTTTGATTTATTTTTTCACCCTCAAATTTCCATAAAAATTGGACAGAAAAAGTTACCTCACTTTTCCGCCCATTTGTTGATGGAAATTTTAGGGTAATTAAAAAAATAATAGTAATAATCAACTCAAATTATCTTTAGGATAAGCATGCATGTCTATTCAAATGTTGAAATTCTTTTTGGGTGGTTTCAGATATAAAAAAAAAATTACAACCATTAGAAAAACTGCTAACGTGACGGTAGGAAAGTGGCCCCCTTTATTGTGTTTTATGTCATATGTACATCTACATAAACCATTATGTGGAAGTTTCAGCATATCCCATTGTATCCTGGGTGACAGAAATTAATTTTGGAAATTTTCACAAATTTTACTTAAACGATAACACTTAAAAGATCAATATTTCAATGGATGTTTGATTCCATCATCGTCAACTTTACACCAAGTAAATTGTATGTAAAACTGTGATCATTTATGGTTTTTTTTTTAGATCACTACTAGTGTACATTGGCTTTAATGTCTGTATAATTAGACACATTTATGTCTCTGTTGTCTCAACTCTATTTCTGATCTGATATATTCTCTTCTTTGTTTGTTTGTCTGTTTGTTTGTTGTTTTTGGTATTTTGTCTGTTCATTCTTTTACAGGGATGTTTGTATGTTTGTTTTGTTTGTTTGTGAATTATGTGACTGCACTCCAATTATTGATACCTACAAGTTTATTAGCCAGTTTGTATTTTTCCAATTTAATTGTGATTCGGTGTTCCTTTCCCTATCCGCCATCCCTATTTGCCGCCCCTGTTACCTGTCTATCTCTTGATGTCTCTCTTTATAAAGACCATGAACACATTGCACTCATAAAACATGATCTGTTATCATCTCGATCATTTAGCCTCACTGCATGTGCATCATAAATTCATAATTAACATTTGGCATCGACATAGCAACCATTCATCTTGACATGAATATTCATTCATCCACTCATCTGAATTTATGAATATTTGAAAGATGATTGCTTCTGCCATTGTGTATTTTAGAGTGGCAGGAGACGAGCAAGTGTTGCAACCGTTGTTGGGGCTGGATTGCTAAGCTCATCGTATGGTTCACAGGTATCTTTTTAAAAAAAACTTGGTGTCTTCCTGAAATATAACATCACTGAAACCTAAAGTAGGAATGGTCATATCAGGCATTCTTGTATCAAAATGAGGGTATCTTTCTTATTTAATCCAACATTTTAATGCCATTTTTATCTCTTCAGATTCTCTTTGTAACTGTATGTCCTTTTGAGTCTGTCTATATTTGTCAGTGTTTTGCCCGTGGTTTGTCTGTGTCGTTATTTTATATGTATCCCTAAAAAATAAATGTTTTCCTTTTTTCCCCCTTTTTTTTCTCTGCTTTTCTTCATTTTTCTGCCTGTTTTTTTCCTGTTTTTCTCCATTTTTCTGTCCGGTTGTTGAGTGAACAGTTCTCCTTTCAGACTATGATAGTCAGTTTTCTTGACCGTGTTACTATTGCTCTTGACAGAGAAGAAATAACATCACTTTGAAACCTCACAGAAGAGCCACTTTGTAAAATCGTTGGATTGGATTGGATATTTCTGTCTGTTATCTGACTACCTGTCACAAGTCTCCTGTTTGTCTGCCTGAGAAACTTATTTCCAGTCTGCTTGTCTCTCTTGATCTGTTTATCTGTCAGTCTGCTGTAGGTATTTAGTTATGTCTTCTTGGCTGTCTGTAGTATGCTTGATACTTGGCCTTCCTCTTTTATCCTTTACACAGACAATGGTTGGAAGTATAACTGGGACATAATGGATACAATGTAAAATCACATCTTTTATTTTGAAAATAAATGCAGTGACTATACATTATATCCATAAAAGACAAGGAACTTTCTAATCAAGAAAAACTAATCATTTATACAATTTTATGGAAAGTAAACAATTGTGGGTAAATTTGCTCTCCAAACTGGTCAGAAATTGTATAAAATGAATTTTCGGGATATTCTTAATAATAAGCGTAGCACTCATTGCGGAACTGAAACGTACATAGGCAGGTTTTTACATGTTTGTTGATTTTCGTAAAGTATGCATGTATATTTTGTATGATTTGAGTTATGGGTATGTAAAGACACTATATTATATCTTTGCTGTCTGTTTTGTCTCTTGCTACCTCACAGATTTATTTCCTTCACTTTATTTTAAGATATTACCACACCGGCCCAGCCCATGATTTATTTTCAAATCATAAATAAAACATGTAAAATGTCATTGTTCAAATCATTTTTAATTGTTGTCAGTTAAGAATATCGGCAAAGGCTCAAATTATTCTTTAACAAAAATCATACAAACTGAAGAAAAAATATATTCTTTAACCCTAACTCCCTAAGCATTGTTACTGAACAATAAAAATCCTTCAAAATCCTCCAACTGTCTTTGTTGTCAAGGGAGTTAGGGTTAAAAAGATGAAAATAAGTCAAATAATAGGCCAGCATGTAAACCACAAATGTGACTGGCTCTGGCAAAACCCTAAATTTGGACCCAATTTTCAAAAGTGACCTCGCAAATTTATCGTGAAAATTAACAATGTTCCCAACAACGTTTCAGGATATTTATTTTTCCATCACAATCTCGAGAAAATGTTCTATATGGTGACATGAAAACTGGTCCCTGGGGTCAGTTTTTGACCTTTTTATGGCTGTTACGCATTATGGTAAATGCCAAGAAGTTTCGGGATTTGCCAGAACGGGTCACAAATGTGTTTATTGTTTTATGAGTATTGGTGGCATAAATTAAGTTGGAAGTATTATAATTTTTTTCCTGATGTGACTCACCATCGCTAACAGTAATTGTGTTGTACAGAACAATACACCAACAATAATCAACCAACCCATTTTTAATCATCACATTCTTCAAGTTTATTTAATGCAATATTGTGTCAATTCCTTTTGCTTTTTCTCCACATTGCTTTCCACTGACTGGCTAAACCTCATTAAACCATTAACACTCAATCCACTCACCAGTCTGTTTCATTCGGTGGTCGGCATACACGCTCACAAACGGATCCCACAGTCGTTGGTATGGCCCAAACGGTAAGGACAGCGGGCAGCCTTAACCCCCAACGGGGAACCCTGTTGATAGTTTCATCAAAGGAATCTCAATGGATATCAATCTTCTGGGAGTCCTGTTTATTTTTTTCTGTAGCCCTGTTTATTTTTTTCTGTAGCCCCCCACCTGTAGTCGCTTTTCGATCAGCATCCTCAGTTAATCAAGTAGTGAAGAATATGTTTGCATGTCATTATATTCACTGTTTTCTAAAGGGTGTGTACACCATTGGTAATAAACTGATTACAAAATTATAATCAATAATCAATTATCAACAAATAATCAATTTATAATAAAACCTTACTTGATGTGAAGTTTGTGATGGTACCAAGCATCTTGAGAAATTATTCCGTCTGACATGCTGGCATCTTTGAGAAAACGTGAAATGTTTTACAGATAAGAAATGGAGCACAGCTGTGATCCATTAGGCCGTATTCATAAAAATAAGTAATTACTAACTAGTAAATGCTATAAGTAAAAGCAACAGCAAGGTAAGTAAAAGGTCTAGTCTAAGCAATTGCTAAAAATCTTATTCATAACCATTTGCTAAATGATTACAGTTGTTACTTGCCACGGCTAGTAAGTTCTCAAGTAGTTGCTATTGTACTACAGTACCATCCACGAGTCTCGGTATTTGGTGGTATGAAGGTGTTTGCAAGCCATTCCACATTTTCTTTCTCAAACCTAAATAAAGTTCTGTAAGTGGTAGGGTTGACTTCATAACGATTAAGCCTGATGTTATACACCTTAGGTTGTGGTCTTGGACGTAAAAACATGGCAGAAAATGTGATATGTCTGTATTGGCTAAACAGCAAGCCAAAAATTAGGTGCTTGTACAATCACTAGTAAATGCTAGTCGAAGGTCATTTTTATGAATATAAATTGAAGTATGTGCTAATTTCTCTAGCATTTACTTATAAGTAAAAAGCAATTACTAATGCTTAAAACTTGTAGCTTTTACTTGAAAGTCATTGCTTATTTCTATGAATACACATTTAAGTAAAAGGTTAGTAAAAGGGGGTTGTTACTTTAGTAAAAGCAATTACTTATTTTTATGAATACGGCCTATTGTGTATGCAAAACAATCTGAATGCATTTTTCTTGTTAATGACACAATGAAGTGAGCTACAACTTTCACGGGTTGGATGCAATTACAGACATTTTTACCAATGTGTACAATTTCTTTAATTCAGTAGTTATTATGTCTGTTTGCATGTTGTTGTGATGATTTCACTAGGTTTTTTAAGCTGGAGGTTTAGAAATTAAAAGTACGTTTTCTTTTACAGTTATTTAAATAAATAGAGAGCCCAAGTAATGGTGTTATGTTGACAAAATCAACGAACTATTTTGTAAGAGTTGCATTATAGAACAATAACAAAACAAAGAAAATGTAGAACCAGAGAAAAGATGTACACTTTTGTTCAGCTATAGAGTGCCAAAGTAATGATGTTGTGTTAAGAAAATCACTGAACCATTTTTTGTAAGTGTTGCTTCATAGAACAAAAATGAAAATATGTAGAACCAGCTGTGATGCTGCCATGGGATGATGAATTCTGTACTCTACTACCGGTAGTTACATTATGAACAAACAAAAAAAACGCAAGAGTTTTCAGCAGAGGCAGAAGAGGTAGCTTTGTCAGAAATGTTCATGAAACACTCCCTTCTGCCCTCCCCCCCCCCCCCTTTACCTTGGATTTGTAAGTGACATTGCCTGTAGGCGCTTTCATTGGCTATTCATAAGAGATTGACACTGATTAATCTGTCACTGAGAAACTTTAGAGAGCTCCTATAAAGATGACCAGTATGGAAATGTGTGCATCATGTTTTTTTTCTCTTTTTTTTCTTTTTTTTTTCTTATGTTGCTCGTTTAATTATAACTGATGGGATGGGACCGTCTTTCAATAGCTGCATTAATGTGATTCTGCCCATAGTTTCTTCCAAACATATACCAATCCCAATCTCAAATCTTATCCAGTTAATCCAGTAATCTTGGTCATGTGGCCATCAACCACATGGGAACAAGAACCAATCGGTTTGGCGATCCTAACTGCATGTGATCATTTGTTCAAAACAAGTTGGTGTAATGGCACAAAGTGACTTTTTTTTCTTTCTTTTTTTAAATTATTCAGCCATATTTCATTTAGATAGAGCTTGTGATGATCACTGCAGTAGTGTTTGTAGTTGTTCACCTCTTGGGACAGCGTGACTGATGTCAATGTCATTGTCAATGTGGTTTATTTTTACTAATTATGATTTCTCATATGTCAGTCTCGGATGGCAGGGGCCGTGAGAAGGACATCTGTTCAACTTAGCAGCTCCCTTAATACCGAGGATTTTAAGGTTAACATTACTACGTTCATTTAACTCATTACTAATTATCACTTATTATTTATGTTTCTTTACTTTGTTTTATTCAAACAATTGTTCTACAGATTTCATGGCTATCTAAAGCATTGTTTAGTATAGGTTAATTAACTATGAGTGAGTATCTGATAATTGTATACCAGGGCAAAAGGTGACGTTATAACCCAAGAGTTGTTCCCGATCAGGGTCTGTTGGGAGAATTAAGTTTCAATTAATTTCATAGTATATAGTATAGTTGACATCAACCCTGTTTGCCATATAACTTAATTAATTTGAGAAAGTTAATAATTGCAAGGGTGTGATTTGTCCGGATTTTTCTGAATATTTCCGGATTTCCGGATTTTTACAAATCGCAATGTTGTGATCCTCCAGATTTCAAAGATTTAAGCAATAAAGGAAAGCAAAGCAAAGCAAACTATAGATTTCACCCCAGCGCTGTTCACAACAGTGGCCCCAATAGTACCCCTAGCCAAATTTACGTGGATTTTTCAAAACTGCGCAGTCATACCACTGTAATTGGGAATATTACAAATAAACTTGATTTCCATTACATTAGTCACAATTTTCCTAGGTTGTTTTTCATTTACTTCAACAAATGTTATATGTTTTGGAGGAAATTTGTATAAAAACCTACCCGTGAAAGTTAATTGTTTCATTGAAAAGAAAATAATGAAAAACTGCAATCAGATTGTTCGTATTCATTCTAATGTGGAATTTCTGTCTTCAGATGACAGAAGTTTATGTTGAAATTAATTTTATGCCTTTTGAGATTACCAGTCGTGTATTGTGGCTTAAAAAGATGATATTTTAATCAGTTCTTTTGAAAACTACCAAAAATGTGGCTTGAAACCAATGGCAATTCAGTCCAATAACTGTTTTGTTTTTGACAGGAAGCCAAGGCGAGACTAACTGGCAGTGTAAGCACAGGAGCTGCCGTTACCAGACATGCTCCCTTAGTTCGATCTGACAGCACTGTTGTGATCAAAAGACGATTCAGTGATGACAGTCCACGGGAATACTCCTTGTTGGACGGGACGACATCAGCCCCCTCGTAAGATTAAATGTTTACAATAGCTATATTACAAAATGACTAGATTTGGAGGCTGGGTTTGAATATAAACCCCTTCATGGTAATATCAAAGTACACCAATGAAGAAGGGAAGATTGGAATGCGTTGTAGCTGGCAGGGCAGTATTTTTTAAAACAATTTGTCAAGTGTGCAAGATTTATTGTAGCCTACCATTAAGAGCTTTATCAAAAATTTAGTTTGAAAACTAATAAAGATACACATGTTTCAAGTAAGGTCAGCCCTTTTTCCTTTTAAATAATCTTACTAGACCCTAGAAACCTTTCTGGTATCTCAACGGTGTTAACCCTACTTCAGAAAAACAAGCAAGAAAAGAAACATCAGATGGTCTGGCTGTCAAACACAGGTTCTGTTTTTCTTCATTTTTGATGAGAAATTTATGTTCCTCTTTGTAGGTTCAGTCCGTCTACTCCATTATCCAGTCCACTTAAACGAGATGCAGTATCTCTCCCGACCACACCCATGCCCTCATCTTTCTCTAAGGTCATCGATCCGGAAGCCATTCAGAGAGGACTCGCTAAGATGGATGGGAAGGAACCAGTCGGTGAAAAGAAGGAAGATGAAGTCTTTCAGCAAGGGTTAGCTTCTGTCTGTTCATATGTCACTTTGTGTCTGTTGATGTGCATGTCAGACGTCTTATTCTCATGGTTGAAAAGGACAACAAAGACTGTTTGCGGTGACACCGTGTGAAAATTCTCTTTGTTTTTATAATTATAATTTTTTATAATTATAATAAAATACCATACACATCAAAGATCAAAGGTGCATAATCACGTCTGAATTAAATATTTAGTATTCTTGCTTAAGTTCTATTTGTCTGTATTGTGTCTCAGAGTCTCGGCCTCAGACTTGAGCTTCAGGACTCAAGACTTGGTCTCGGACTCGAGCTTTGAGGATTTTATGTCTGAATCAGATCATCATCACTCATCAACAGCAATCCCTGCGGTGAGGTAACCCTACTGTGTTTTACAGTAGGTAAATGCAATTTTTTTAATTACTCCTTAAATCTTTGTCTCTAGGTTTGAGCAAGGGTTGAGGACGCAGGTCTCCCAGGAGTTTAGCGAGTTGCGAGAGCAACAAAAGGCATTCTGTGATAGTCTGGAAAATCTGATTGACCAAGCTGAAGAGCAGGAGGAAGAAGAGAAAAACATGTGAGTGGATTTTGGAATTGACGTCAGATTTGAAGACTTCTTATAATTCTATTAAGTTCTGTGGATTATTTATTATTCCAATAATTGTAGAAAAGACTTTACTGGGTGTCCATATTTTGTCTGTTAGTCCATATTTTGTCTGTTAGTCCATATTTTGTCTGTTAGTCCATATTTGTCATGGAAAGTTTATTTTAAAGCCATTATACACTTTTGTAAAATATATGTAAAAATATCCATGAGTTTCAGCTTAATTTTATTGTATCCTTGACAAGAAAATGGTAAAAATGTATTCAGATTGTTTGTATCCATTCCAACATAGAAATGTGTGCCTTCAGATGATTTGCCATGGTTTGTTTTTTTTCTCTCATTCTCAGCAAGCAAATTAGCATGAACGGCAACAAGATCATACGTCATATTCAAGAAATAAGCTGCCGATGGCCGCGTGCCGTGCGTATCGGCCGTCTTATTCTCACCACATGCATCTTCCTTCTCGCCGTCGCATACATCATCCTCACCATAGTGCCTTTAGAGTCATGCCTTGGCGGAAACACCATTGCGTATTCACCATGGAGAACACTTAAAGAATTACTGTGGCCATATACAGAACTAAGACATAGATACCCGCCTCCTCGGTGAAGACTACCTCAATCACAATACGCACACCATTTGTGGCCTTATCGGAGGAACGGAAGGAATAAATCTCTGATGTGTTTCTTTGTAGATTTATTTGAATGGGAAGCTGGTGCTTTGAGAGATAACGTTTGATGAGCTAAAAGTTTAATTTCTGTGAAGGTCACGTTAGCACCAACTTGAATGGAAACTAGTTGAGATAGATTGTCTATTGAGTTGTTACTCGAGGGAAGCATTTGTGAAGTGCCATCCTTTTCAAATACAGAATTGCAAATGAATCAAGTTTAATGTTCCTGTTGGTATATAGCATCACAGATATTAGTTTGGGCAAAAAGACAACATTGATAACTTCTTTGTTCTGTTGGAATGGGGTTACCTGCTTGGTTTTGACAACCTACAGTTAAAGCAGATCACAGAAGAAAGAATTAGATTAGAGGTGAAAGGGGGAGGTTTATTTTGAGAAAATGAGGCTTTGTATGGATGGATCCAGATGAACAACTCCATACATTAAGTTCAACCCCCCCCCCCCCAAAAAAAATAAATAAATAAATAAAAACTAGTTATTTGGGAACAAATGATAATAACAAATTCACAAAGTGCACTCTGTTTATCACAGATAATGTAGCTGCTTTTTCACGCTGTCGACACACTCAAAATGGAACTGCCATTTTTTACCACCAAAGTTTTATGTCCAGATTGTATAAGTTACATATAATTAAGTAGATAAATTACAAGTGCATTTAGAAATCTTTATAAAAAGTGAAATTGATTCCAAGGACCAGTTGATTTTATTGATTTTATTTGAAGTAATGAAAAGTGAGAATACATTGAATTTAAATGAAATGTGCCTTGTAGATTTTATTGTGTGGATGGATTCAACACTGGTCTTGCTGTACTGTCCATCTGGTCTGTCATTGGCCATCTTTGTTTACTTACACACAAGCCAGTGAGAATCAGAATGAGGCTTGTGTCTAAAGTAGACTGGTGCCTATGGTGTGATGAACCACCTCATAGTGAATACAGGGCAGCGATATATGCAGCTAGACATTATGATCGTCCATGTTTAGTTTCATTTGAAGAATGCCAAAAAGCATTACTTTATTGAAGTGTTTAAACAGGAATTCACCATTTTATCCACACAAAATATTTGTCCTAAATGTGATCAGAAACAGGTTTGCTTTTGAGAAAAGATCCATAATGGAAATGTATTAATATTGCAGGATTGTTTTAAGAAACAACTTTTTTTCTTTCTTCAAATATATGTCTATTATCTAAGGATCTGTTTAATGATACTGGTTTTACATAAGTTAAGAAATTTTGCATAAAACCTTCATTTTCAAAAAAACATTCAAAAGTCCAATAAAAGGGCTAGCCTAAACTATATGAAAACTCATATAATGCATTTTTTTCAGATGTTATAATTGACTAAATCTTCCTAAATATTTTTTCTTTCAAAAGGACATAAGATTATTTATAAGATTTCCAGTATAAGGAACACCAAAAGAAATTTGTGAAGTTTTCATAAATTAATTAGTTCATCTCTTGGTCACGTTGTCGCCATTGATGAATCTGTTTTTGTTTTCAAATTTTCGTTTATTGGGATGTTGATTGCATGTTTTTATTTGTTTGTTTGTTTATTTGTTATTTTTGGTGTGTATGTTTTTTTTGTTTTGTTTTTTAATATGGTTTCTGAATCGAATATGGCTGGTCCAATAACTTACAGATATTTGTGTGTGATAAAGAATTTGTACATGCTGAAGTTTCTTCACATTTGGTACAAATTATTGTACTTAATGTTAACATAAATGAACACTTTTTTAGTGTTATTATTTTTAGTATCACTAAGGCTTATTTATTGTCACATTGTGCAAACCACATAATGTTATACCTGAAAACAGTCTTTTCTGGATGTGTTTCCTTTCTTCCCAAACTGATGCAATCATCGTGTTTCCATATTTGTTTCCATTCCTGTCATTATCTTATGTTTATCATCCCACAACCATCCTCATTTCTTCCATAGTCACTCCTTGTGTTGCTTTCTCAAACCAACATCCTCAAGACTTCACAAAACGGGGGAAAATACTAGCGAAGGATTGATTACATTTAAAGGGATTATCAAATTAAATGATATTCTGCAGTCTGCACTGAATTTTGCAATCGAATGTAGTCTTGCAACAAGTCATATTTCTGAAAGGAAGTCTATTTTGATAAAAGAAAAAATGTTTGTATATAATTATGTTATAAAGTCTTCCTTCCTGCCTGTTTTTTTTCCTTTTTTTTCTTTTTTTTCTAAAAATCATCTACCATCTCACTGCTTTGTCAAGTTGGTTACCAAAGTATTCATTGAGTTGGTTGATCTGTGTAATGTATATTAATCGCTGTTTCTATCATATTGCCATGGCAATGTTCAGGGAGTCTTCAGCTATTTATTGTATTATGGTTTATTCCAATTATTTGTTAAGGAATGAATGCGTTGAAGCTATTGGCCTGTATAATGGTTAGATGCAATTAAGAGAACTTTCAGAAACTGAAGTGACAGCAAATGTCATCATAAAAAGGCTTTGTTAGGGTCAAAAAGTCAATCACCGATATCAATGTTATCTAAAATGTTTCATGAGCCAAAACTGTACAGGTAAGCCATACTTTTCAAACGAGTAGTTGCAGTTAGTTTATGGTTTCACGTATAAATCTATTAACCTTTGCCATACTTTTAAAGGGAAGGTACAACATTGGTAATGTTGGCAACACTGCTTCTATGAGTGTGCTTACTCTCTTTGAATCAAGATATACATTGAAGGGAAGGTACAACATTGGTAATGTTGGCCAAACTGCTTCTATGAGTGTGCTTACTCTCTTTGAATCAAGATGTACATTGAAGGGAAGGTACAACATTGGTAATGTTGGCCAAACTGCTTCTATGAGTATGCTTACTCTCTTTGAATCAAGATGTACATTAAAGGGAAGGTACAACATTGGTAATGTTGGCCAAACTGCTTCTATGAGTATGCTTACTCTCTTTGAATCAAGATGTACATTAAAGGGAAGGTACAACATTGGTAATGTTGGCCAACTGCTTCTATGAGTGTGCTTACTCTCTTTGAATCAAGATATACATTGAAGGGACGGTACAACATTGGTAATGTTGGCAACACTGCTTCTATGAGTATGCTTACTCTCTTTGAATCAAGATGTACATTAAAGGGAAGGTACAACATTGGTAATGTTGGCCAAACTGCTTCTATGAGTATGCTTACTCTCTTTGAATCAAGAATCACCCTCAATCGGACTCCGAGTCATGAACAAATGTGAAAAAACATTCACAGTTTTTACAAAAAAAAAAACACTTGGAACAAAACAAAAATTCCAGTGACGGTGCACTGATCGTGTTTTCTTTGAAATGAGAGCAGTTCAAAGGGAATAATTTTCAGGATAATTTGTATCTCGAGCACGAATCACATCAAGTTAGCTTTCAGGAGATAATTGTGTCCTTTGGTAATTGGATAATTACTAATGCTGTACCTTCAATGTAATAATGGGTTTCTCCAAATGTGTGGTCTCTGTTTGCAATTATTATGAATGATGATAACATAGATATGTCTTTAATGTTAACAGGTGTTAAGTCTTTGGCAAAACAATTTTACAAATTACCAAGATGAATTGTAATGCACAAAGCCTGCATTTATATGAAACATTCAATATCTCCCTTATATAAGCCTCCATGTAATGAATGCAGATGTACAAGTAATTTAGACAGTCACTTGAAAGTGCCTTTGCGTCCAGTTATTTGTATATATATGAAAATGGTAATATTTGCTATATTTATATTCTTACATATTGAGGTCAATATATAAAATCTCTTCAGCTCTTTATTCATTATCATTAGTGTTATTACTTATCAAAAACAGTTGTTAAACTTTAAATATCTTCTTTTATAAACTGTTGAACAGTCTTCTGATTTAAGGAAAATTGATATTAAAGATTAATTATTCATAATTGATGTTGTTCCTGTCTTCAAGTTTTTGTTTTCGTTTTTGACACCCATCAAGAACTGGGGTGTTTTAAACAGCAGTGTGTCAACTTTATTTCCAATATGAACACCAGTATTGTAGTTTACCCCCTCAGTTTTGCATTGTTTTAAAGCAGTGTTTTATTCCGTGGGATGGCAATGAAAGATCATGAATTATTATATATATGTTTAATTTTTTCTGGTTTTTCTTTGGCAAAAAGAAACATAAATAATTTTGGAAAGTTTTCAAACTCTCACGTCAACCTTGGAAAAATTAGGTGTAGTCCCCTGTGCCATGCCTGCGTAATTTGTTTTTCACTCAAGATTTATCATTTGAAAAAAAAGTTTCTAACAAAATATTTTGTTAAAACAACAATTTTTTTCAAAATGTAACATTCAATAGAAATTATACCCACTTTGAGGTGGGGGATACTCACCCTGCCTTAATAATTAATCCAAACTAACTGGCCCCATTCATCATACATTCAGCCTGATGTGATCCCCCATTAACCCTAACCCCCTAGGTATTCTGGCTAGGAACCTTCCTGAATCCTGAAAATGATCAGAGGACTTTTGGAAACATGCCCTTGTATTCAAAATGCACCATGCATTTTTGTTGATCTTTCATATTCAGCATTTATGGCCTGTACTTCTTGCCAGGTTGTAATTTTGCCCCATTTGAAGAGGTGAAAGTACATGTACCAGTTTCCAACAGTGCTGATTTTTTTCCAAAAAGTGCCCCTTGGAGGATTTTGCAGGATATGGGGTGGTTAGGGTAATCAATTTCTTTATGTAGGCCTTGGGCAGACTATATGTACTTTGAAGGTTTGGAAACTATAGAGCTAGTGGCCTGGTATTAAATTTTCTGAAAAGCGGAGGAGATTCTTTTCCAGATTTTACTGTTGGAAATAAAGACTTTCATAGGGGATTGTATCAAAGACATCCCCTAGAAAGCCCATGTTGTAAAACTGAAAAGAAAATTGATGATTTGGACGTCAATTAACATTTTGCCAACAGTTTGAACACAATCATAGATAGTCCCGGCATTTTTTCTGGCATTTTTTCATCGGAACATTGTTAGATTATTAATTATTTGAAGAAAGAAAACCAAATATTACATAGAAATACAGTTTTCATAATATCAACTTATATAAGGTATGATTTACTGTAACTAATTAAAGGTAGTAAGCTGTCGGTGGTTAGCATTTGGTAAAATGTCGGTACCTGGTAATACTTAATCAGTGAACGTTTTTGCTGGGGGTTTGTTAGGATTCTGGTTCATCTTAATCCTCAGTACTGCCGCAATACTTGAAATGAAAGACACACGTAAGGCCTACATAATTCTTGATTGCATAGATACGATTTTTGCACACTATGAGGCGGCATTTAATTAACCAACTGGAAATTATAAAAATCATAAATTCTTATCAAGTGAAATAATCATGTAAAATATCTCCCGTCAACAAGATGGCATACATAATCAAAGTGATTGTTCCTCCCCCAGAAGTTCTCGAACGTGTATCTTCAGTGTTCTAAACAACAACAAAAAGTAAACAATGTTTTCCTTCCTCCATGCATCAACTCGACAGTTTTTGTAATCCTACAGGGGTGCTATGCTACCTTTGTTTCTGTTTCTATTAATTTAATGTAAATTTGTGTTTATTTGTTTTTCTACCTGTGAAATCAATAAATGAAATTAAATTAAATTAAACGATATTGTTTTCACCGGACTGGGGGGGGGGGGGGGGTGGTGGTGATGATGGTGATGATGGTGATGGTGATGAAAGATGCATCTCTTTCTAGTTCTTTCTCTGAGCTCGTACAACAAAAGGAACCGCACTGTTGTATATTGATAGAGGGCGCCACACTGACAAGCTATTTCGTCTGGTTCTAATTTGGTCTCAATACAGCAGTAACTATTTTTAGGAGCCCAGGAGTCAGACTTGTAAATGACAACGTCGGATAACGAAATAACAACATGCATAACGAACTTGTGTTGTTTTCGTGAATAAGGTACGTGGACTGACATTGTTTTATTTCTAATAATTGTTTACATTTTTAATATAAATGATTAGCTATATAAGGTTGTTGATTTTTTTAGTTCTAATATTATTTCTTGAGGTTTTTAGAGGTATCCATCTCGAACGAAAAAATTGGGGACCTGACAATTTCGTTATTTTGTTTCGCTTTTATTTAATATTGTTCACATTTCGCGAATAATATGATTGCACAAAAATATCTGTATGTACAAATCACATTTATTTTTGTTAAGGTTAACTGAACCATCTGGACAGTAATGAAATTTATCGTAATTGTAAACATAGTAAATATTATAAATTCATTTACAAATTAAGGCCAAGAGAATGAAAGTCATAGATTTGCGTCCGGGAAATTTCGAAAACACATAAGGCTTTTTTTCATTATTCATTATTTCCATTGATCATTAATAACACTACAGCGCAATCACAAGATGTTTCTTCTAGTACGTACGTGCATCATTATACGTGCAGGCCGCACACACAGGCATAAGATACAATGGAAAGGCTCAACAGCGAACGTGTTGCGCATGTGAAGGCGGTACAGTTGCAGGTGCGGATCGGAGTTTACCATACAGTTTTAGCGCGATGCGACCTTTTTTGTGAACGACGTACGCAGGACTAAGACTGTAAAAATGGGACCGTACTCAAGTTCCCTCAGCCTTATGTTCCCTCAGCCCTATGTTCCCTCAGCCCTATGTTCCCTCAGCCCTATGTTCCCTCAAGATAGACCCTATGTTCCCTCAGCCCTATGTTCCCTCATCCCAAAATAGACCCTATGTTCCCTCAGCCCTATGTTCCCTCATCCCAAAATAGACACTCCATGAGGGAACATAGGGCTGAGGGAACATAGGGCTGAGGGAACATAGGGTCTATTTTGGGATGAGGAACATAGGGTTGAGGGAACATAGGGTTGAGGGAACATAGGGCCTAATTTGGATTTTTAAAAAATGTTAGGCATTGAGGGAACATAGGGCTGAGGGAACATAGGGCTGAGGGAACATAGGCATGACCCCGTAAAAATAAGAGAACATGTACATGTACTAATGATTTAGCGCACATACTGGTGGAAATTTGGTAAAAACTTCGTTTTACTGATGTGGATGATTTGGAACTAAATTTGTTTGGTGGAAATACCTTTTTTGTGCAAATAATGATTTTTTTTGGCAAATAATGAAAAATTTAGGCGGTAGCTTTCGGGACATGCGGGCGGTGGACGCAAATCTATGACTTTCATTCTCATGGCCTAAACGTTATCCCAAGATATAACAGATGACAACTAGATGGTGTTTCAGGATTGGTTGAGTTAAAGATTGTGCCATTTTCTGCAGAAATAAATAATATACTTGTTGGTACAACTATAGAATGCAGGGCCACACCGAAGGTTACTTCTTATAAGGCCAATAGAATGAAAGTCATAGATTTGCGTCCGGAAAATTTCGAAAACACATGAGGCTTTTTTTCATTATTCATTATTCATTATTCATTATTTCCATTGATCATTATTAACAGCGCAATCACAAGATGTTTCTTCTAATTTGACGTATTCTTAATCACTTTATGTACATGCTTTCTACCTGCGAGAGAGAGAGAGGGAAGGGTGAAGGGTAAAAGAGGAGTAACAAGGAGAATTTTGGTCATTAAGACTCTTTTTATTGTTTTGCACATCACGCTATCGATCTATCATATTCCACCATATGCAAAGATAATTAACCTCTTCATTGTTTGGCTTGATCATTTCAACAATTCCCTTATTAATTATTGATAGTAAAATCGAGATTAAAAGAATACAATACCATTCATGTCTTATATCTCCAGTCGTTGTTTAGTCGATCATATCACTAATTTTATGAAGGTACAGAGGTAAACAGCTAAATAAATTTGTTTGGTGGAAATACCTTTTTTGTGCAAATAATGAATTTTTTTGGCAAATAATGAAAAATGTAGGCAGTAGTTTTCGGGACATGCGGGCGGTGGATGCAAATCTATGACTTTCATTCTCATGGCCTAAATTTACGTAATCTGACTTAAAAATACATAACTGCGGTTCCTAGGTCAAATTCAGAAAAAAAGGGAAAAATTTGTCCCTGAATTCTATAGGTAGGCCTACTCCTACTTGTTTTGTTTATTAGAATATTATTACTTGTATAATTGATTGTATTGTATTTACATTATCATCTTCTCAATAGCATTAAAATCTTTTACACTTGACGGTAATGAAATTATATATTGTGGGAATGTACAATATTGGTAACTGTTTCGAAAAGAATGTTGAACCCAACTGCCACTTGTGCACAATGTCTAAACATGTGTTTTTAGCAGACGACAGAAAGGCCAACATTTCACTGGTTGTGCATACATTAATTGCTCAAAATCTCCCAAAATATCGTTTCCAATCCTCACTTGTCTACACTTTTCTCTCCTTAAATGTATCCTCTGTCATCTTTTAAAGGGAAATCTGTGATATTTGTCATAATTTGGATAAATAAGTGGCGGTTGTATTCTACGTTCTTTCCACTGTTTATGTTGGCAAAACTACTTCCAGGAGTATGCTGACTTCTGTGTATTTCACATCAAGTAATCTTTCAGAAAAAAATGTTTTGATTTTGTAACCTTTAACAGGTTTTGCATGGACAACTTGAATTCAAAATGGATGATGTTGACGGGTCGTCAGAGGGTGATGAGTACTTCCAAGAGATAACTAGGGGTGCAGAAGAAAGTCTTACTCCGTTAAAGGAAGACTTAGCAGAATGGCTGACACGGGTAGTAGGTAAGGAAAACAGACAGATAGAGAAAATAGACAAACAGAAGGATAGATTAACCCTCCTACTATAGCTGCACTTTAGTGGGAAGCAGCTATAGAGGTCAAAACCAATCAACATTTCTGACGGGTTTTTACTGTCATTTTGACCACCTTGAACAATACCAGACAATGCTTTTCTCAGTCAAAAACGGTCGACTCATTCTGACCTGTAAATGTACTAACTACACGTAAGGTTTGACAGTGTTTGACTTTTAAGTGCACTAGATATACCTTGGTAAGTATATCAACATTTTGACTGATTTTGACCCTTGTAGTAGTAGGATCGTCCTCAGGAGAATCAGAGCATACTGATCAAAACGTCGAGTTGTAACCTCCAGTTCTTTTCAGAACTAATTACTACTCAATAGAGATTTTCACATGGTGTCACTGCAATTAGTCTTACTTATCCTCTTCACCATGCAAAGCTACAAGTTTTACCTAGATGGATAGATTTACAGTCAGCCAGTGGATGATATTAACAGCTCATCTGTGGGCCATGAGTAGTTCCAAGAGATGACTAGTGATGTTCCCTGAATAAAGTGGGTGGCGATATCTCATGAGTCCTGCTCCCTACCATTCCCCCAATCATAACAAGAAAGTGCCACTACTGCTCGCATGCCACCACCCCACTCCCCGTCCTTCCAAGTCGGGATCAGGGACAGAGACTGGTGAATATCAGCCACATTACAAGATAAATCAGAATAATTGACAGACACTGATGGTCAACAGTCGGTTGACTGATTCTTACCACTATAGCCACTAAAGTTCAGCTATATTAGGAGGGTTTAATTTACAAGGACAAAAAGCCAAAAAGCCCCCCCAAAAAAACAGTGACCACATATTTTGGCTCTAGCATGACCTTTCTCAAATACAGAAATGTTGACATGCTTTTTCTCATAGTAACATTAATCACCTTGTGCACAGAGTTAACAATGAGCTTAAGTCTGCTGCAAATTGGTTCACAGTCAATGGGCTATCCCTTAATACTGCCAAAACAAACTACATGTTATTTAGTAATTCTGCCAGTGACCTTCCAGGTGAAGTCAAGATTAATGATTCCATCATTAAACAAACTAATTGTTGTAAATTTTTGGGATTATTTATTGATTGCGGGCTAACATGGAAAAGTCATATCGATTATATTTGTAAAATTATCGCTCAGAACATTGGTGTTATTAATAGGATAAAACATGTTTTCCCGGACCTGTTCTTGATTCTCTGTATAATACCCTGGTTGTATCTTATATTAATTATGGGATACTTGCATGGGGAGGTAGCTCTAGCAAAAATTTAAACAGACTTCTCCTCTTGCAGAAACGGGCCCTTCGTATAATCAGTTTCTCAGATTTTAATGCACATATACAGACCCCCTATTCTTAAAACATAAAACTTTAAAACTCAAGGATATTTATCATTATCAGCTTGGGTCCCTCATGTACCAACTCACCAGTAATAATTTACCTTCTTCCATTAAAAGTATTTTTTTCCGGAATTTTGAAATTCATTCTCACTTCACTCGTTAAGCCTCAAATTTTCACATTCCATATACTCGCACTTCTTTTGCCCATAAAACGGTTAAACACGAGGGACCCATGCTTTGGAACTCATTTACTGGCAAACTTAAATTCTCAAAAAACATTTCTACTTTTAAGCGTATATATACAAATCTATTATATTGGAAGCTTATCGCTGAATCTCTGTAATGCAATTGTTTATTTTAAATCCAGTTCGCTGGCTGGCCTATTGTATTGTGTAGTCCATGCCCCTAGGTACTTGTCTGTTTTTGTTTGTTTATATCTGTATGTTTAATTAGTTTTTGTAAGCAACATGTGCATTGAGTCCTGTTATTTTGTCCTCCCAATGGTATGCTCTCTTTTATTTCTTTTTCTATAGGCTCAATGTACATGCTTGCTTTATAGGGACCATTGTCCACAAGCTTTGCTTCTTAACCCTCCTACACATGGAGGCCACTCCGATCCACAAAATTCTGTTCTTTAGCAAACTTCAGTACATACATGTACAAGCCTGCTGCCCTTTCCAAGTAATCTTACAAAATCAACTGTGTGCCACCCGAGGCCACTGTAAATGTTTGAACATATTAGTATGGCCTGCAATGTATCAATGGGAGACCACTTTACCCTGCAATCTCAGTGGTGTGACAGAAGGGTAACCATAGGAGGCCACTGACAACAGCTAATGGCTTGGAGTGGCCTGAATGGGTTGTTTCAAAAATTGCACTGATTGTAGGAGGGTTAATGGATCCTTCTGCAGTATCACATTTACTTTATTCACATCTTTATATATATTTCATTTACATGTAACTTTCTGTGATTAACTTTCTTTGGTTTAATACTGTGGAAATATATAAACCTTAAACCTGAAACCTTTTTGTGTTTTTAACAGGGGAAAAAATAACTGCCACTGGCTTCATGGACTCAATAGCCAATGGCGTACTTCTATGCAAATTAGCTCAGCTGATTCAAGACAAAGCCGTGGAATGCCAGCGAGCTGGGAAAGCCATAGGGGTGAGTAGTTGGGTACCGGCCTCAAAGGGCAGGGTACCAGTGGAACAAAATCTTATGAACCACACATATCCTAGCAACTAGATCAAGGCGCATTACATGGCTGAGCGGTCTAGCGCATCAGACTTGTGTTCTGATGGCTGAGTCATCAGAATGTGGGTTCGAATCCTGGCCCCGACCATGGTACTTGTGTCCTTGAGCAAGACACTTCACTGTAACAGTGCTCCTCTTCACCCAGGAGTATAAATGGATACCTGTGAGGGTAGAGGTTGAAGTGTGGTTGAAAAAGCTTCCAATGCGCTACAGTAGCTCGTGGCTGTATACTCCCCAGGGAGCTGAGAAAGTTTAAGGATTGATATTGGCCCAGTGACCAGGGATAATAATGTAAAAGCGCCTTGTATCCTTTGGCAATTTGGCATTCTATAAATCCAGTTATTATTATTATTATCACATTATTACCCCTGCTCATCAGGCGCATAAATCATTCCTGAAACCATCTCAGCTCCCTGGGGAGTATACAGCTCAATTGCTGTCATTACAGCGCATATAGGGCTAATCAAACACAACAACCAACTCTGCCCTCACAGGTACCCATTTACTCCTGGGTGGAGAGGAGCAATTATGGTAAAGTGTCTTGCTCAAGAACACAAGCACCATGGTCCGGTTGGGATTCAAACCCATATTCTGATGACTCAGCCATCAGAACACAAATCCGATGCACTAAACCACTCGACCATGGTACTCCATAATTAATAATTATTATTCAACGAGGAATCTATTTCTGGAAGCACAAGGCAATTTGGTAAAAGGCCACCTCTAAATTACAATAGGAGGGTACTGTTTAGAGTGGATTAACCTGGATTACCTGTGGATTACCTGTTTAGAGTGGATTAACTCTTTTGTATGTACACAAGATTTACCCACTCTTAAAACCCTAACCTTCCCAAATCCTCCAAAATCCTCTTTGCTAAAGTGAAGGATATTGAAGGATTGAGATTACATGCTACATGCTCCCAAATCCTCCAAAATCCTCTTTGCTAAAGTGAAGGATATTGAAGGATTGAGATTACATGCTACATGCTCTTTGCTAAAGTGAAGGATTTTGGAGGGTTGAGGTTATTAGGCATACTTGCCTTTCCATGGTACATGTACATCCATGTTTGTTGTAGTGATTGCAAGGTCAGTGCTTGGGTCAGTGGACTCTGTTTATTGCTCCATGTATGCACGGAGGGTCCCTGGCCATGTACATGTATCACAGATTAGAAACACATGTGTGCATACATTGTACATGTCATGTGCTTGCTTTACTACTGAAGGATTTTGTAGGATTCAGGTTATGTGTAAGCAAATGGGCCTAGGGAGTTAGGGTTTTAAAGAATGCCGTCTTGTGTTCGCCATACCTCAAAACTAATTATTACATCCAAATATCTATAGTACCATTCCAAGAGGTGCCAAGGCCAAGACCATGGCAATGGAGACAGCAGCCTACATGAAATTTAAAACCTGTATTTGATCATCACAACAGCAGATACAATGATTATTACAGATCTATAGTAAAACATATTTTTTGAACAAAAATATCTTACCCGAATCACAGTGATTAAGGGAAATTGTTTGCACTAGAAACACAACTTGATAATTAGAAAATTAGAAAAATCTAGTTAACAAAACTCGCTTGAACAAATGTCTGGTGACACACAAAAAAAGTTACAGACAGCCTTTCCTCCTATTTATAATTATTTTCTTTTATTCCCCACTGACATAGAAAATGCCTTTGAAGAAAATTAAGTACAGACAGAATGTGAGAGCGGAGTCCTTCTTCGCTCGGGATAATGTAGCAACATTCTTATTATGGTGTAGAGACATCGGTCTTGAAGACACGTGTCTATTTGAGACAGATGGCTTAGGTAAGAACAAACATAGTTAACCCACAATGTACCCACAGGTTGCATTTCTTCAGGAAATAAAATAAAAAACGAACAGAAAAACAGTCTGGTTTTTGATTCCAAGATGAGGGAATGTTAATTGATTGAATTTCCTTACAGGAAGTCATTGATTTCCATTCAGGAAATGGATCTTCTCAATTGAGCTCTCTATTTTCTGTTCACTGACACAACATCATTATCAGTCACAGAGAAAGCATTCAAGCTGGAGCAAATCCGGGGTGAAAAAAAAAAGTGGGGCACAGAAAAAGGGGTGGGTGTACACTGACCAAAACGTAGACACACGTATGCATGATGATCAGAAAGGGAGGGGGAGATTCTCCCTGTTGGTGGGCAGCTGATGATGATATCAATCTTTACTGGAAATTATCTTGTCTTGCTAGGGTCAAAATATGAGTCCACTGTTTGTTTGTTGTTGTTTTTTGTTGTTTTTTGCGTTTTTTTTTTGCGTTTTGTCTTTTTGTCTTTTTGTCCTAAATAAACCCTCCTACTATAGCTGCACTTTAGTGGCAAGTAGCTATAGAGGTCAAAATCAGTCATCTGACTGTTTGGACTGTTGATCCAAATGTACACACAGGGGCATTTCTGACTGGTTTTGACTGTCATTTTGACCATGCTCAACAATACAAAAACACCAGACAATGCTTTTACCAGACAAAAACGGTCAACTCATTTTGACCTGTAAATGTACTTTCCACAAGTAAGGTTTGACAGTGTTCGACTTTTAAGTGCACACTAGATATACCTTGGCAAGTATACATATTGACTGATTTTGACCCTTGTAGTCACAGAAGAGTTAAAGAAAACTGAATTTAATTTTAGTTTGAATTTAGGAAAGCGTACTCTCAATTATAAATTCCATGTTAGAGTAAATACGAGAAACCTGAATGCTTTGTCTGGTTCATAAAGCAAGCGCCCTTGTTTACAGGTTTCATGGGCACATTTGAAAAACAGTGTTTCACTGAAAGGTCTCCCCAGGTTAAGTAAGAAATAAATAAAATAAATAAATTTTCTAGTTACAACACAACGTAATAAGCTGAAACTTTCACAGATTGTGTAGATTGATGAAACTTCTTGCGTCAAGTGAAAAACAATTGATTGAATTTTTGCCCTACAATTGATTGAATTTTTGTACTGCATACTCGGTGCTTTCAGAATGTCTGTGTAAAAAATCCACAGGTTGGTTGTTTAATGTATACCTTATTCAAAGAGTAAGCATACTCATAAAAAGAGAATTATTATTATTAACCCTCCTACTGATAGACCATTTGAAACCATTCAAAATTTCCACTTACCAAAATGCCCATTGGTTTTGTACACACATGGTGATACCATATTGAACAGTGTTGGTAGCAAAGCTTTACTACCATTCAAATCCATTCAAATGCATAGAGGGTACATTGATTCACCACTAAGAAGTATCCAAACAAGGTTTTGTATTAGCTGTACTACCATTTGGAAAGATCCAAACAAGGTTTTGTATTAGCTGACCTACCATTCAAAACCATTTGGGGGAATCAATACTGTACACAGTTATTTCACCATTCAAAACCACAAAAGCGAATGGTTTCAAATGGTGGATCAACTTGTATGAAAAAGATACCAGAAGTAGGAGGGTTAAAAGAATTATTATGTTGGATATCATGTGCAGCTTTTTTTAGGTTGTAAATTAAGTAAATTACCCCCAAATACATTTGACTTTTTAGTCCTACAGAAAACCCCACAGAATGTGCTAGTTTGTGTCTATGAGCTGGCTAGGTTAGCTGGCAGGTATGGCATCGATCCGCCGGGTCTCGTCAAATTAGAGAAAGAAATTGAGAAAGAACAGCAGAACCCTCGACCTGCGTCTGCCGTCACCAAGAAGAAATCTGTCAGTTTACTGGATGCTGAGGTCAGTCTCAATGTCTGTTTGTCCGTATGTTAATTGTTAGCTCTGAGAAACCATTAGTAAGAAACTAATATTTATTACAGCCCTTTAACCAGTTGACGTCGGGAATATTAATTTTTTTCCAGTCCCCCGTGCGGGTTTATTTTCAGTGAAAAATCTGAAAAAATTTCTAGCCATTAATAATTTTTTTGTCAATGAAACTAAGTTCGGACACCCAAATAAACACCTTTACTCATTGACATTTTGAGAATTAAATGGCTAGTTTTTTAATTACGGTTGTGTTTGTTCAGCACAATTAGACCGTTGGCAAGCCCTGACGCAATGGCCTATTAGCGACCAGCGCCCGGTCGAAAAGACGGCATACCTGGAGAGAGATCGAATGCCTCGTAAACAATGGATATAAATCCCTCTTTACAAATCCCTGGCTGGTACGTCAAAGGAACAGGTCTTGGATAAAGGGATTAGGCAAAAATCAACGAAAAGAGTGAACTCGTTCAGTATTTGCAGTGCATTTTGTCCGGGGCCACCGAACCGTGACCCCATGGACTCAGAGAAACGATTGCGTGTATACAAGTCAGCTGCCACGACAGCACGCCACGTGTGGCGTGTTGACAAGTCTCCCGGTGACATGCACAAAAATCGGAATGCGTGTTTAGACGCTCTCCGATCTGCTGTCCAAAAAAAATTGCGTGTATACACGGCCTCCGAAGCGAACTGGTTAAACCAGTTCTAAGAAACTAAGATGTGTGATCTAGGAAGTTTGTGTTAGCACCATGTAAATTCTCTAATGAATTATTAATAGTTTTGGTTCTGAAAAGAACTGGTAGTTTGACAACTCAATGTTGTCAAATTAGATGTGTGAGTTAAATATTTCTGAGTGGGCGTGTCTGGGAAAATTGTCCAAATGAATGTTTGTGTTTTGGTCACTTTTGTTAGGTAATGAACGTTGCTAAGCAGTGTGACTGTGATCTAGACATTCGAAGAGTATCTGAGGGAAGATACAACATAGGAGGAAAGATGGTCTTTATAAGGGTGAGTTTTGACTCTTTAGTATGTTTTGGAAACAAGAATTGGTGATCTGTTTTAAACAAGGTGTTTTGGCAGAATTTATGAGCTGGTTCCTTCAAAGATGGTTCAAAAACCCAAGTATAATCTGCATGTTCTGCCAATCCCTGAAATCACTCATGGTATTTTTCCCCAAAGTGGGGGTGTGGGGAAGGGTTGAAATTGTTAGGAAATATATATACACAACATACAGTCTTAACCACTGTTATGACCTACTTGACAATGATGCCACCTGTATAAAGTGACCAGCTTTTGATGGCCTTAATGATGTGGAGTGTGGACGAGCAGTCTCGTGCATCGGACTCAAGTTCTGGTGTTGTCGGAATGTGGGTTCAAATCTTGACCTGGCCGGTCACGGCGCTTGTGTCCCTCAGCAAGACACTTAACCCTAATTGCTTTGTCCTTCGGATGGGACGATAAGCCGTAGGTCCCATGCACTAGATTATTAAAGTAATGCACATAATAGAACGCAGAACACTTATCGTGGAAGAGTAGGGGTTTACCCCGGTGTTTCTGGTTCACATAACAAGCACCCTTGTTTACAGGTTTCCTCAGGCTTCCAAGCTACAGTGCTTAACCCTAACCCCCTTGGTATTCTGGCTAGGAACCTTCCTGAATCCTCCAAAATCCACCAGTGGACTTTTGGAAACATGACCTTACATGTATGTTCAAAATGCACCATGTATTTTTGCTGATCTTTCATATTCAGCACTTATGGCCTGTACTTCTTGCCAGGTAGTAATTTTGTCCCATTTGAAGAGGTGAAAGTACCGGTTTCCAACAGTGCTGAATTTTTCCCAAACAAGTGCCCCATGGAGGATTTTGGAGGATATGGGGTGGTTAGGGTTAAGTGTGCTTTTGAGGCATCCTTGGTTTGATTACCAGAAACGTATAATAATAATAATAATGACATACACATTACAAATGTTTACCTTGAATGATGCAGCCACCTGTCCATTGTGGCCAGTTTCTATTGGTCCCCGTGGGTTGCCATGGGTGACTCAAACGTTTGCTCTGTCCTCCAATCAGATGCTACGAGGCAGGCATGTCATGGTGAGAGTGGGAGGCGGTTGGGATACCTTAGAACATTTTCTGCAGCGACACGAGGCATCTAAGATCACCCGCATCAGTCGAGGGAGCATCACTACAGAGGCGGGGGAAGCAGTACCAGATGACTTCTTCCTTGTCGAAGCTAAATACAAGGGTGGTGGCAGAAATTGAGCTAAGTTGACGAGGGAAAAGGAGGATGGAAGGGGTGGTGAAAACAAGGATGCACGACGGGATTGGTTAGCGATTCTTGTTTTTGGTTTTAATTGATTTTTAATCAAAGTTCACCTAAGTCTTGCAAAGCTGGTAAGATTCAGATATTATGTCAGAAGGGGAAATAAGTATATCTGAGCAATATGAATAAATTATAGTGTGAAGTTTCAAAACTTAAATGAAAAGAAACTTTAAATTCTAATGAAAACCTCAAAAACCCGATCACAGATTTTGTTGTCACCTACTTCACCTTAGGGATCATAAGAAATCTGTGGAAAATTTCATGCCATTTATCAATGGAATTGGTGCAAAATATATAACATTTCAAAATGAATGAAAATATGCAGATTGAGGGAAACTTTGTCATTGCTGACAAACATCGTTCAGTCTTAATAATGAATCGCACATTCATTCTGATAATATGAGCAAATCTATGCTACTCATTAAAAACATCCCCTTCAAATTTCAATTTAAAAATACAATACATATATACTTCCATAAAGGCATAAAAAATGCTGCATTATTTGCAAGATTTTAGTTTTAAACTTGAAGATGCCTTCTAATCGTTGATGTCAGGTATGTATGCTAACATATAAAGCTCTGTGTTCTTAACGTAATACATTTTTTTATCACAATACAAACTTAAAATGTAACTTAACCAGTGATTAGTTCTTAAAAATAAAGTGAATTCCCTGTGGTTTAAGGTTAACATTGAGTTGAGGGAAGAGGTTGTGTGAATAAGTTTTTAATTTAGATTTTGTTGTTGGTTGAGGGATAAACCTATTTTGCATCATTCGTATGTGTATACCTGTCATAGAATCAATCATTCCAGTTTACAAACAAATACACTTGAAACGTCTTTACGTTATACAAATTCATAGCATTGATGAAAGCAATAAAAACTTGTCCAATTAAAATAATACCCCCAACAAATAATGTCTTCAACGTCTTATCCTGGACTTCTCAATCTTGAAGATCTAAGGAGAAGATTTTTTAATACAAAAATGTATTCCACTATATCATAAAATGTAAAATTACCCTTGTTATTTGCAGGGCTATTTTATCTTGAATTACAGGGCAAATATAATCATATGTATAAATCCCTCCGATGTTAATATTCATTTTGAAGGTATTCTGATCTCATTCAGTATGGTAATTATCGATAGTTTAAACATAGCAAGAAACTGCATGGTGTTGAACACAGTCCAGTGTTTGGTATCAGATGATTGTCATAAATTAGTGTCAACACACGCTTTCTGTAGACCACCACACCAGAACAAAGCACTCAACCATTTTTAAGTTATTTTATTTCATAAGTAATCATATTTTTTAAGTATTCACGTATTTAAATGCAACATTTTATGAAAGCATTACCAATGGAAAGCAAATAAAGCAGTAGTTTGTTTCCGTCCAGTTGACTGATCCCACCATATACGTCTGTACATTCCTAAGCCAATTCATGCAATGCACTGTAACACTTAGTAATATAAAACATGCAATGTAAACCGAAGCAACAAGCCTTGCATTTAGACTTGCTTTAATGTAATGCAGTTGAGAAAAAAACAGTTTTAAGGAAAAAAGAGTTGGTTTTTTTTTTAAAGTGTGTAGGGCATTTCATACCTAACGCAAATGCGAAAATTTTTCGTAGATGGAGTCAATCTTCACTTTGTGTTTTGACATTTTTATTTCATTTTAATTGCATTTTCATAGAGACTACCCATTGTTTTAACCATGTTTTAATTAAATACATTTTCTGTTTTCCCAATTGTTTCTTGCCACAAAAAATGTGTTAAATGGTATATGTAATAAGTAGGTTTTGTTTTAATATCAACAACATGTTTTCTTTGCAAATCAATTACTGTTTTGCATCTAATTGGGTACAGTCCTCATACATGGGACAACCCTAGGCTGTAGCCTGAAATTGATGTAATGAATAGGGAACCAGTGACTTTAATCGGTAACCTAGACAATATCTTTAGATGGACTACAGACCTGAAGCTCTAGTGTACACTACACACATATTAGTCTGGTTCCCAGACACCAACTAGAATTGAAAATATCAGTTTGAGGGGCACCAGACTGTTAAAGAAAATGGGCCTTAATTTTACTACGTATGTATGAATCAAAGATCACCATTTACAATTGGTCAACAAGTAAAAAAAAGGCATTAAATATCTAATAGACAGTTTATTGTTCTCAAAAGGCCTCGATTTTGACCTTGTGCAAATAAAATGGGGCCTGGCTAAAAAGAGATACAATGGAAGCAATAGAAGGGAACAATAAAGGTCCTTTGTTTGTCTCCATCAATGAGTTATCTGATATACTGACAACATCATCATTGATTGATAAGTGCTCCACCTGTTTGTTATTTTCAACAATGGTTTGAATTTATTTATTGTTATAAACATAGTTTATTTGTGAAATTGAGAATTGTTTGTATATTTTAGAACTGCATCAAATGTTTTGTCATCATAGTTTATTGTTTTTTAAATTAATATTCAGCTTGTTTCATCGATGGTATTCATTTGAAATGCTTCTTGTAAATAATGTGCTGTGTATGTGATTCAAAGAAAGTGCTTGTGACATTTTAGCATTTTATTACATGTATTTATTTAATTATTTAACCTGTATTCATTGTTAAATTCAAAGTTGATCCAATACCTGCTGTATTAAGAACCTTGGTTGATTTATATACAAAGGCCTTCGGTGTTTATGTTAATGATACAACTTTTCGATACTTTTCATAAGGTTTTTTGCTGCCAAATGTTAATATACCTTGCAGACAAATGATTAAGTGATTCTATTTTTTCAGGTGCGTGAACTTGCTTATTCGCAATGTGTTAACCACAGTTTTACTTAAAATAAAATAAAAATTAACCTGCAAATGTGTAGCTTGTGTGTTTTTTCTTAATTTTTTATTGCCGATCTTCAGAACACAGGTGTGTAGCCAGAGATTTTTCATGGAAGGGGGGGGCGTGGTTTATTTTGTTTTTTTTCCCCAGGATCTCGAACATCGCCCACATAAAACAAACATCGCTTAAACCAACACTTTATGTACCCCCCCCCCCCCACACACACACACACACACACACACACACACACACCCACCCACCCACCCACCCACAAGCATCATTGAAACAGTTTAATCATCTATTGTCGGCATGTTTTAATCTGTACTACTCAAAACAATTTAGGGAACACCGGATTTTTAACATAAAATAGGTTTGAAATGTTCCATGAACCGGGATTTTCATTTGCAACCCCCTCTCTCTTTCAGTAGTCATGTCATGAAATGTGTAATCACTACATGCATCCTTTATCATCTGTTTCATTGTGCAGTTGTTTCTCATCAATTCTGTGAAACATTGTGTTTATCTGAAATAAATGATCTTGCTTTAACTGAGATTATTCTGGTGTTCCCTAAATTGTTTTGAGTAGTATATTATCATGTTTTTATAACTTTAATAGCAGTACGATCTATCAGTTGCATCACTTAATGCACAGATTGAAATCGGTAATATTCCTTAAAAGTTATTAGATGACGCCGTAGCATAATGTGAAGATGCCAGGTTGTGGTTCAGGAGACCCAGGTTCGAATCCCACCGTTGCATATTTTCTTTTTGTTGCTGTTGCGCAGTGACAGTTATTTAAGTATTTTAAATTGCTGCTCCAAGTACCATCAGGGCTCGGTGGCTCTGTCGCCGATCCACTGGTTTGTTCAATCGTGGATATTCCATAGTTGGTACGTTCCAGTTCGAATCCAGCTCCTAACACATAGGGAGATGACAGATGTTGGCTGCAGCAATGGCTTGAGGACCGTCATGTCTTTCCCCAAAAGGAGTTGATGGTGCAGACAAAGAGGGCGGGAAAGGACAAGGAGGGACCGGGGGATAGTTACCCCCAGAAGGCTGCGTAAGGAGATCACCACGCTGGTTCCCAGACTTTGAGTCTCCCCAATGCCTGGTCGACACTCCGACTAACTTTCTGCAGAAATTTGATCTAACTAAAATAAATTATTTTATGCGGCATTAATTATTTTATACGCTACGTTTATCCAAAAATTACGAGGGGGAAATCCTAACAATTTTCCCCATAAATGTTTTCAGGAAAATATGTAAAGATAAACGATTCAAATTGACAAAAGTTCCCAACACTCGGGGCCAAATTTGGACCCATCATTTGTCCTCGAAAGGAAGGTAGACATGGGTCAGCAGAAGACAGCTCCTGAGTTATAGCTTTCGTAGGCAAAGGGATTTTTATCTTTAATTAAAATTAAAATTTTCCAATTTGACCCATAATTTAGGTCAACCAAATTACAAGGCTTGCCCTTTGCAGTTTTATCCAAATCTGGCTCAAAATGGTTTTTTTTAATGCTGGATAGGTGAAATAGTGTAGCAGGAACCAAATTTTCTCAATTTCAATCGTCTATCTTTACTTTGGCTGAAAAACCGTATTTTCCCAAAATAATATTGGTCAAACTGGAAAGTTAAATTTTTAAAAGATGAAGTCCCCTTGCCTAAGAATGATGTAACTCAGTGGCTGTCTTCTGTTGTCCCAGGGCTACCATCCACGTAAATCAGAGGCAACTTATTTCGAGGTCAAAGAAATACAAGGCTTACCCCTTGCATTTCTTTCTTCAAATTTGACCCCCAAATTGTTTCTTTTTTAAATGCCAGATTTGTGTTGGTGAAATAAAGTGCCGGAAACTTAACTTAATGTAAATTAAAAGAAAATTGGAGACAACTTATTTCGAGGTCAAAAAAATTCAAGGCTTACCCCTTGCATTTTTTTAAATTTTTTTTTCTTCAAATTTTGCCCCAAATTTGTTCCTTTTTAAATGGCATATTTGTGTTGGAGAGGTGAAATATAATGTAAATTAAAACCAAATCAGTCAAAAAATCACAAGGCTTACCCCTTGCATTTTTTTGTTTTGTTTTGTGTTGTGGTTTTTCTTTCACATTTTGCCCCAAATTTGGTCTTTTTTAAATGCCATATTTGTATTGGAGAGGTGAAATATAATGTAAATTAAAAGCAAATCGATCCAAAAATTACAAGGCTTACCCCTTGCATTTGGGGGGGGGGGGGGTTTTCTTCAAATTTTGCCCCAAATTTGGTCTTTTTTTAAATGCCATATTTGTGTTGGAGAGATGAAATATAGTGCCGGAAATTTAATTTTCTCAATTTGAATCGTCTATCTTTACAACTTGTCCTGAAAAATATTGTGAGGAAAATTGTTAGGCTGTCCTCTCCTCAATCCTACAATTATGGTGTATAAATAATTGATGATCTCCCACGCACCCTTCTGAAGACTAACTATCCCTGGTTGACACTAACTTTCTGCAGAAATTTGATCTAACTAAAATAAATTATTGTATACGCTATGTTTCCCCAAAAATGACGAGGGGAAAGCTTAATATTTTCCCCACAATATTTTCAAGAAAAGTTGAAAAGATTGAAATTGACACTCTATTTGGGCTACATTTGGAAACAAAAGACCCATCATTTGTCCTCGAAAGGAAGGTAGACCTGGGTCACTAGAAGACAGCTCCTTAGTTATATCTTTCGTTAGGTCAAACAACATTACAAGGTTTACCTTTTGCAGTTTTATCCAAATTTGGCTCAAAATGTTTTTTTTAATGCCTGATTTTTGTCGGATAGGTGAAATAGTGTAGCAGGAACCAAATGTTCTCAATTTCAATCGTCTATCTTTACTTTGTCCGGAAAAAAGTATTTTCCCAAAATAATATTGGTCAAATTGGAAAGTTAATTTTTTAAAAATATAAAGTCCCCTTGCCTAATAATGCTATAACTCAGTGGCTGTCTTCCTTATAAATTAGAGGCAAATCGGAGACAACGTATTTCGAGGTCAAAAAATTACAAGGCTTACCCCTTGCATTTTCTCTCTGAAATTTGGACCCAATTTTTTTTTTCTTTTTTTTTAAATTGTTTTGGAGAGGTGAAATAAAGTGCTTAGTTTTCTCAAATTTAGTCGTCTATCTTTAAAACTTTTCCTGAAAATATTGTGGGGGAAAAGTCTGGCGAACCAGCGTAGTGATCTCCTCACGCACCCTTCTGGGGGGTAACTATCCCCGGTCCCTCATTGTCCTTTCCCGCCCTCTTTGTCCGCACCATCCACTCCTTTGGTGAGGAGGGGGTGGGGGGTGGGAGACATGACGGTCCCCAAGCCATTGCTGCAGCCAACAGCTGTCATCTCCCTATGTGTTAGGAGCTGGATTCGAACTGGAGCGCACCAACTCTGGAATGTCCTCGATTGAACAAACCAGTGGATCAGCGACAGAGCCACCGAGCCCTGATGGTACTTGGAGCAGCAATTTAAAATACTTAAATAACTGTCACTACGCAACAGCAACAAAACAAAAAATGCAATTGTGGGATTCGAACCCAGGTCTCCTGAACCAGAACCTGGCGTCTTCGTATTACGCTACAGCGTCATCTGATAACTTATAGAGAATATTATTGATTTCACTCTGTGCATTGAGTGATGCAACTGATCGATTTTAACAGTTGCGTAGCCACGGGAAAATATTGTTTTTCAGAAAAAGTTGTAAAGATAAACGATTCAAATTGACAAAACTTGGTTCCAGGTACTCAATTTATCTCTACAACAAAAAATCTGGCAATTAATTTTATTAATTGAAAAAAAATTAAAAAAATTGGGGGCCAAATTTGAAAAAAACTGTAAGGGTTACGTAAGCCTTGTAATTTGTTTGACCTCGAAATATTAAGTTATCTGCGATTTTCTTCTAATTTATATGGAAGGTAGCACTGGGTCAGCAGAAGACAGCCACTGAGTTATGTCGTTCTTAGGCAAGGGGACTTTATCTTTTAAAAGTTTAAATTTTAATTACACGATTCAAATTGAAATTTGAATTACCAGCACTCTATTCACTCTTCATGAAAAATTATTCATTTAAAAAAAGAATTTTTGATCTAAATTTGGATAAACTACAAGGGGTGAAATTTGTAATTTTGTTGACCCCTCCAAAAAAAAATAAAGAAAAAGAAAAAGAAAAGAAAAGAAAAAAAACGCTTAAAACAACACTTCCTCTAACAGTCCGTCTTATTTTTCCCACTTTTTCACTAAAAAAACATCAGCAGGCCCATGGGGGTTTGAACCCCCTCCCCTCCCCCCAGGGGTGCAAATCCACTGTAAAACAGAATGTGATAGTGTATTTAATACAGTAAATTATTTAACTATTGGACAGAAACAAAACACCCAAACCAGTAAATGATTGTATGACTGCACAGGAGACTATGTTTAAAAGATATCAAACAACATGAGGTATAGTTATCAAAATGACTTAATACAAGATTTGATCAAAATATCCATTGATACAAATTTGAATAAGCTTTTATTTGACATAACTAAAAGATACTATTGTCAGTTAATGCCATCATACTCGTTGCTGACCATACAGGTAACTTCAATAGTTTTTCAGCTGTAATTTTAAGTAGGATTGGTAACTTTACACGGTGGAAGTACAGTAGGAGTAAGGCTTGCAGTAGCACCAGGTAAACAATTTCTTAAGAGTTGTAATAATTGTTGGTTTTGAGGACCAGTGGTGAGATAACTCAACCACGTTTTCTCAGAACTGCAAACCTTACTCCAGCTGTAATTATTTTCTATAAGTCAGGTCTGTCTGCAGTTTGAGCGTGATGGCAATGGTGGCTTCAAGGTCCTCTTTTAACATCCTCCATGTCAACTCTACATATATTTTATATCTAGTTAGTTTTGATGTGTACCCTCTTTGAATACAGTCCCCCTTTTACCATGTGTTGCCCCTCCCCCTGGATCTAGCCCCTATAGGTAGACAACACAGTTTGTCACAAGAGGGCGACATTTTTACTTATCCTTAGGTAATGTATAAATGTACAACTACCATTGTCTTTCAACAATTTACAGCAATTTTGTTGAGGTACAAATATATGACTATTTTCATGCCCTTAAAGGCCAGGGGCAGTATTGTCGACTTTTGACAGGGCATTGAATCTATGTCCTAGTTTAAGATTAACACAGTGACTGAAAATTAATGGCTCATTGATGCAGCAGCAACGGTAATATGACATCATGTGGGGTATTATGGCAGTCACTGAATTAATCTAGAACTAGAATTCTGATTCCATGCTCTGTTGATCGTGATATAAGTTTAACTTAAAGTTATTTTGGGCATGCAATAAAACAAACCATGACAGTGTTGTGGGCAGGTAATGACTGCATTCTTTATTATCCTAGCTGATTAGTGTGGATAGAGGCACTTAACCCTAACTCCCTAGGCCCACTTGCTTACACATAACCTGAATCCTTCCTAACTCCCTAGGCCCACTTGCTTACACATAACCTGAATCCTTCCTAACTCCCTAGGCCCACTTGCTGACACATAACCTGAATCCTTCCTAACTCCCTAGGCCCATTTGCTTACACATAACCTGAATCCTTCCTAACTCCCTAGGCCCATTTGCTTACACATAACCTGAATCCTCCAAAATCCTTCAGTAGTAAAGCAAGCACATGACATGTATACACACATGTGTTTCTAATCTGTGATACATGTACATGGCCAGGGACCCTCCCTGCATGCATGGAGCAATAAACAGTGTCCACTGACCCAATCACTGACCTTACAAGCACTACAACAAACATGGATGTACATGTACCATGGAAAGGCAAGTATGCCTAAGAACCTCAATCCTCCAAAATCCTTCACTTTAGCAAAGAGCATGTAGCATGTAACCTCAATCCTTCAAAATCCTTCACTTTAGCAAAGAGCATGTAGCATGTAACCTCAATCCTTCAAAATCCTTCACTTTAGCAAAGAGGATTTTGGAGGATTTGGGAAGGTTAGGGTTAATGAACCCTCTATTCTTCCTATTGTGACCCTTAATTCATGGTATTCAATCAGTTCTTGTTATGCTACCCATAGCGTATAATTTTATACATCTGCAGTTATAATTTGCATAATCCATGAGGAATTTTTATTTATGTAAAATACTGTACAGACAAGAACCAATCAATGCCTTGGGATCATTAACCAATGAAACGAGAGCGATGAATCACATGATTATCATCTAACATGACATAGTCGATCCATGGGTGTCCATTACATAACGTATATGCTGTATCAATGTTATGTGAGGACGTTTGTCCAAAATTAAATTTCCATATAAAAAAAAACAAGCAGATTAAACTGTCAGCCATAGATGAAGACAAACAGATTATGAATCACATCACAAGTTTACAAAAACAGCGCCCTCTTGCAGGCAAAGGCTGAAATGTTTTCAATGCATGGCAGGCACCACATATTCCTCTACTTTGATGAGATGTCTATAAAAATGTCCTGAGGTGTCTGATAAAAACTACGGCCAATATCTCAATTCAATGACAAAAAAAAATTCTGCAAGTTATAATGGAATTCAAAGTACTAAATGTAAACATTGCGCATAAAAACATATATCATTGTGTGACCGGAAGAAGGACGTAAAGAAAGTGTGACTGGCAAAAGGTCGTAAGCAATTAATGTGCAAAATTGTGTTTCAAGAAAACTGAGTGTGAAATTTTGGTCGTTTTTCTGCCATTTATTAGTAACTGTAGAAAAGTTAAATTCCGCATGGGAATGGAAAAACATGTCTTGGGAGTAATTCTAGCAGCAGAATTCTAGCAACCTTCTTTCGGGCACACGACGATATGAATTGTGCCCAGCCAATAGAGGGCACTATGCATGTTACAGCTGTTACTATAACTACAGATGTTGAATCCAGATACAGTAGATTGATTAGATTAGATTAGATTGACTCATTTATATTCAGCGAGTGCCAAGTGTCAGGAGCCGTCTGATGCGACGTACCAGCACAGAGATGAATGTGTAACGAGACTGCCCTCTGGTGAACTGCGTCTCGATCTCTCTGGTTCGCTTGAGGAGCATCTCGCTAAGACAGCTGACTGCATCAACCTGAAGCTACGTGAGAGAAACAAACATATCAATCAATTATAATCCCTGTATGTACTTTATCTTGACATTATCTTTTATAAGGTAATATATAAAAAGTACTTATTAAATAAGGCCAAAAGAAAAAAGTCTCTGGTTTCTGGTCTCCATGCGCATTGCCTCAGATCTGCGCGTCAGCATTTTTATTTTTTCGGGGTTTTTAATTGCAGCCATAATCACTGGATCGATTGGCATTCTGTCATGCTGTGTTTTAAACGACTTTTCACATAGTGGTATGAACGTTTGTGCAGCCTCTCTTAGCCGCCATACTTTGTGTATGGGAAATTTGGTCTGGTTCCAATAACCGCGTATATATGTATCATGTATTTCACTGGCTGGCAAAAAACATTACCAAAACAAAAATAAAAAATGTTGAAGCCGACCTATGACCAGAAACAGTTTTTGAATTGATTGATAGCATAGTGGTATACCGATCATTGACAGCCTAGTGGTGTACCGATCCTTGACAGCATAGTGGTATACCGATCGTTGACAGCACAGTGGTGTACCGATCGTTGACAGCACAGTGGTGTACCGATCGTTGACAGCATAGTGGTATACCGATCGTTGACAGCATAGTGGTATACCGATCGTTGGTAGCATAGTGGTATACCGATCGTTGACAGCATAGTGGTATACCGATCGTTGACAGCATAGTGGTATACCGATCGTTGACAGCATAGTGGTATACCGATCGTTGACAGCATAGTGGTATACCGATCGTTGACAGCATAGTGGTATACCGATCGTTGACAGCATAGTGGTGTACCGATCGTTGACAGCATAGTGGTGTACCGATCGTTGACAGCATAGTGGTATACCGATCGTTGACAGCCTAGTGGTGTACCGATCGTTGACAGCATAGTGGTATACCGATCGTTGACAGCATAGTGGTATACCGATCGTTGACAGCATAGTGGTATACCGATCATTAATAACATAGTGGTATACCGATCGTTGACAGCATAGTGGTATACCGATCGTTGACAGCATAGTGGTATACCGATCGTTGACAGCATAGTGGTATACCGATCATTGGTAGCATAGTGGTATACCGATCGTTGACAGCATAGTGGTATACCGATCGTTGATAGCATAGTGGTATACCGATCGTTGATAGCATAGTGGTATACCGATCGTTGATAGCATAGTGGTATACCGATCGTTGATAGCATAGTGGTATACCGATCTTTGATAGCATAGTGGTATACCGATCGTTGACAGCATAGTGGTGTACCGATCGTTGACAGCCTAGTGGTGTACCGATCGTTGACAGCATAGTGGTATACCGATCGTTGACAGCCTAGTGGTGTACCGATCGTTGACAGCATAGTGGTATACCGATCGTTGACAGCATAGTGGTATACCGATCGTTGACAGCATAGTGGTATACCGATCATTAATAACATAGTGGTATACCGATCGTTGACAGCATAGTGGTATACCGATCGTTGAGAGCATAGTGGTATACCGATCGGTGAGAGCATAGTGGTACCGATCATTGGTAGCATAGTGGTGTACCGATCGTTGACAGCATAGTGGTATACCGATCGTTGACAGCATAGTGGTATACCGATCGTTGACAGCATAGTGGTATACCGATCGTTGATAGCATAGTGGTATACCGATCGTTGATAGCATAGTGGTATACCGATCGTTGATAGCATAGTGGTATACCGATCGTTGATAGCATAGTGGTATACCGATCGTTGATAGCATAGTGGTATACCGATCATTGTTAGCATAGTGGTATACCGATCGTCGATAGCATAGTGGTATACCGATCGTTGATAGCATAGTGGTATACCGATCATTGATAGCATAGTGGTATACCGATCGTCGATAGCATAGTGGTATACCGATCATCGATAGCATAGTGGTATACCGATCGTCGATAGCATAGTGGTATACCGATCATTGACAGCATAGTGGTATACCGATCATTGGTAGCATAGTGGTATACCGATCGTTGATGATAGCATAGTGGTAAACCGATCGTTGATAGCATAGTGGTATACCGATCGTTGATAGTATAGTGGTACACCGATCGTTGATAGTATAGTGGTAAACCGATCGTCGATAGCATAGTGGTATACCGATCATTGGTAGCATAGTGGTATACCAATCATTGATAGCATAGTGATATACCGATCATTGATAGCACAGTGGTATACCGATCATTGGTAGCATAGTGGTATACCGATCATTGGTAGCATAGTGGTATACCGATCATTGATAGCATAGTGATATACCGATCATTGATAGCATAGTGGTATACCAATCATTGATAGCATAGTGGTGTACCGATCGTTGACAGCATAGTGGTATACCGATCGTTGACAGCCTAGTGGTGTACCGATCGTTGACAGCATAGTGGTATACCGATCGTTGACAGCATAGTGGTATACCGATCGTTGACAGCATAGTGGTATACCGATCATTAATAACATAGTGGTATACCGATCGTTGACAGCATAGTGGTATACCGATCGTTGACAGCATAGTGGTATACCGATCGTTGACAGCATAGTGGTATACCGATCATTGGTAGCATAGTGGTATACCGATCGTTGCTAGCATAGTGGTATACCGATCGTTGATAGCATAGTGGTATACCGATCGTTGATAGCATAGTGGTATACCGATCGTTGATAGCATAGTGGTATACCGATCGTTGATAGCATAGTGGTATACCGATCTTTGATAGCATAGTGGTATACCGATCATTGATAGCATAGTGGTATACCGATCGTTGATAGCATAGTGGTATACCGATCATTGTTAGCATAGTGGTATACCGATCGTCGATAGCATAGTAGTATACCGATCATTGATAGCATAGTGGTATACCGATCATTGATAGCATAGTGGTATACCGATCGTCGATAGCATAGTGGTATACCGATCATTGATAGCATAGTGGTATACCGATCGTCGATAGCATAGTGGTATACCGATCATTGACAGCATAGTGGTATACCGATCATTGGTAGCATAGTGGTATACCGATCGTTGATGATAGCATAGTGGTAAACCGATCGTTGATAGCATAGTGGTATACCGATCGTTGATAGTATAGTGGTACACCGATCGTTGATAGTATAGTGGTAAACCGATCGTCGATAGCATAGTGGTATACCGATCATTGGTAGCATAGTGGTATACCAATCATTGATAGCATAGTGATATACCGATCATTGATAGCACAGTGGTATACCGATCATTGGTAGCATAGTGGTATACCGATCATTGGTAGCATAGTGGTATACCGATCATTGATAGCATAGTGATATACCGATCATTGATAGCATAGTGGTATACCAATCATTGATAGCATAGTGATATACCGATCATTGGTAGCATAGTGGTATACCGATCATTGGTAGCATAGTGGTATACCGATCATTGGTAGCATAGTGGTATACCGATCATTGGTAGCATAGTGGTATACCAATCATTGATAGCATAGTGGTATACCGATCATTGATAGCATAGTGGTATACTGATCATTGATAGCATAGTGGTATACCGATCATTGGTAGCATAGTGGTATACCGATCATTGATAGCATAGTGATATACCGATCATTGATAGCATAGTGGTATACCGATCATTGGTAGCATAGTGGTATACCAATCATTGATAGCATAGTGATATACCGATCATTGGTAGCATAGTGGTATACCGATCATTGGTAGCATAGTGGTATACCGATCATTGATAGCATAGTGATATACCGATCATTGATAGCATAGTGGTGTACCGATCATTGGTAGCATAGTGGTATACCAATCATTGATAGCATAGTGGTGTACCGATCATTGGTAGCATAGTGATATACCGATCATTGATAGCATAGTGGTGTACCGATCATTCAATCAATGACACATTCAATTGCAAAGATTGTTTATATTTTGCATTTGTTTTGATAATAAAGAACTTCTTGGGCGAGCACATAACACAGAAAGGAATACATTCAATTAGATTTTTTACCTGTTTGATATCTTCATCGTTGATGCCTTGTAGGATAGGACTAATGGGTGTATAGCTGTGATCATCACCTCCACCATCAATCAGAAATCTGTATGGATCTAAGTCAAAACAGAACACAAGACTCCTTGGATTATTATCCTTGGTTCTGTACATTGTTTGGAGTAAACAGAGAAAAAGGTACTCCAGCGAGATTTGAACCTGCGAACTCTGGGTTGACGTGACAGTGCTCTACCAACTCGGCCATCTTAGCCCTATTTTGTTCATCTCCCCATTCTGTCAATATCTTTGCCTGGTGAATGCTAGTCAGAAGTATTTTAAAACTATATTTGATCAAGACAGGAAATGCCAAACATTTGCACTAATATTTGTTCCAAACACGTTGTGTTTCCCATTTTCCCAAGTCGTTACCTCAAGAAAAATAACCAACATCCAGTTCACTCTAGGGCTGTGCGTTTTCGGATATTTTTGGAACCGGATACCTGAAATCAGGAAACTTCGGATACCCGGATACCCGTTTTCATTTTTGTTGAAAACATGCCTCCGGTGATGCACAAATACATGTGCTGTAAATGGTAACAAATTGACTTTTATAATACAGAGGATGCCATACTTAAATCGATCTTTTCTTTATTGGAGTGCAATCTCTTGAATTTAAAGATAATTGTCTGTAAAAGTGTAAATATTACATTGTTCAAGAGTCACAGATTTCTGTTCGCACCGCTCAGATGTTAAGTCCAAATTTTAAAAAGTCGTTTACAGGTAATTGGAACCGAAAAATGGAACCGGGTAATGACCGTTTCGATCAGGTATCCGGATACCCAGATACCCGGCACAGCCCTAGTTCACTCATGAAACCACAGCACAAGCCTATCCTGTCCTATACATAAAGAACATTCCTGAAATGAAATCTAAAGTTATATTCTGAAAAGAATTGAAATTGTCAAATCTCACCAGTTAAATTCCTTGGCGACTGCTTAGGTAGGGTAAACTTATGCAGCATGCTGTCCTTAGAAGGTTGACAATAGATAAGATAGAACTCTAGGTGGCGCCAGACAAGAAACATGCTACACTCAATCATGTCTGTGGTTAGGTTAAGGATTTAATACATAGAAAACAACCATGACATTCAGAACCCCAATAAAACAAATGTAAAACATATTACGTAAAACAATGTTTTTAGTTATTTTTGTTGGTGTTGTTCATGATGGAATGTAAGATCCTGCCTCGAGTATAATTTATAAGAGGTTTATTTGAGGTGTCGTGGCCGAGCGGTCTAGCTTACCGGATTCAAGTTCTGGTGTTAGCAACAGAATGTGGGTTCGAATCACGGCCGTGACACTTGTGTCCTTGAGCAAGACACTTAATCATAATTGCTTCTCTCCACCCAGGGGTTAAATGGGTACCTGTGAAGGCAGAGTTGGTTTGCTCTATATGCGCTAGAAATGGCAGCAATTGAGCTGTATACTCCCCAGGGAGCTGAGATGGTTTCAGGAATGATTTATGAGCCTTATGAGCAGGGATAATAATATAATGCGCCTTGAGCACCACTTAGTTGGTGGATACGTGCGCTATATAAATCCACACATTATTATTATTATTATTACTTGATTTACTTTAATATACATTTTTGTGGCTGAGAGGCTGCACAAATCGGGCAACCGTTCATGTGAAATAGTCATTTAAAACACAGTACATCAGAATTCCAATCGATCCAGCAATTTTGGCTGCAATTGGACATCATTTCATAGCAACAAAAAAAAGAAAACTAAAAATGCAGACGCTCGGATCCGAGGTGAATCACACAGAGACCAGAATCTAGAGACTTTGTTTTCGGCCTTACGTAACTGTTGTAGTTTTTTATCATTTTATCATTTCTTATGGCAGGTATTCTGGAAACATAAAAACAGGGATGCAAGATATGGACAAACCCCCTGAGATCTATACCCTTGCTTAATTACCAACCATCAAATAAACCTTAACAAGATATTATTTTGGTACCTAATTTGAGTCTTGAATGCAAACATTATGCACAAAAAAGCTAGAGTTTTAAAAGGATACAGTACAAAAGAGATAATTCATCTGCTTTTTGGCGGACAATTTCTGCTAATTTCCTGGTTGCCTGTTGCAGACGCTGACTGGACAATAACTTGTCTGCTTGCAATCCTGATATCGTTTGGACAAGCTGTAAACAAAAGAAATAAAAACAATCAGCTTGATTTTTAATTATCCATCACGTACCACAAGATGTGAACAGGTTTAGTATTTGTTTCTTCATCAGTGTCCAAAAGTTCAGAAATTTGATTCATTCAAACCTCAAGATAACTATGGTCAGATCCAACCCAGATTACAATTCTAAAAAGGCAAGGACTTCTACACCAACATGACCTTTGAATGACCCTCATGGAATATTGTTAGATTCCATCATTTCCTTATTGTTGTGTAATCAGGCATAAATCTAAGATTTTCTTGTTAAAACGTTAATTTCTAAATGACGACCCCCCCCCCCCCACACGAAATTTGAAGGTAGAGTTCCTGGAGACATATATTCCTCTTTGACTTATACCTCTTTGCGCTCTTAGTGTTACAAGACATAAATCTAGGAATATCTTGTAAAATTGTTAACATTTCTAAACAACCCTTCCCCAAAGGGATTTGGAGGTAAAGTTTATGGGTTTCCCAGAGCCATATAATCCCTATTGACTTATACCTCTTTGAGCTCTTCAGTAGACAGTTCAGCAACATTCTTCAGTTTGTGTAGATGCTGATGGTGATTGTCCTTCGTTGCCGTAAACTCACTAGCTGCCTGACGTAAGTGACGCACTATGATTCCTAAGCTGGGAGGTTTGGCGAGGTCCAGCGCCGAAAGATGGACACCTGCGATAGGAAAAAGCCAAAATTGAAGTGCTGATATTTCATAAATATATTACTTCCCATCCATTGAAATTACCCTTGCACCTCTCCTCCCCAACCCAAACAAAAAATAATATAAATAAAATAACATTTCAACAATGAAGAATTTAACTATCATGTTATATCTTAATTATAAGGGTTCATTCCTTTTTAAAGACCACTAGTGTTTTTTTAAGTTAAATGATCATAACATGGGCCGTTCTTGACAACAGACCTTAAACCAATATAATCGCTGTTTAACAGCTAACTGTTGGTATTTCTTGAAGGAGTTCAATATTAATTTCATCACCGTTTCATACGAACCAACAACAATCATCTATTTCTAAAGTTGCTGCTTACTTGGAACAACAATTTACCTTCTAATCTCTGGTAGTCTCTTGTCGTCGCTTCTTGTAAGCTTGGTGTGAATAAAACCTGACTGTCTTTGGCTGTTGAACCTGTTAACGAAATAACAAAAAACCACGGTCATTCCTCAGTACTGAGAGAGACTGAACAGCCACAAGGTAACTATTTGATCTGTGCACATCGTATCCCTCTATAGGTGACAATGCATCCAGTCTACCGAGTCTAGGGCAATTCACAGCATCATTTTTTGTGTCACAATGGCACAAAAGTTCAATGAACTGATTTTCTGGTTGTTTCCCTTAATGAACATTATAGAAAGTCCATTTATGAATGTTTGTATTTATGCACAAAACCCCCATAGTCCATGAACACTAGTACTTTATATCCAGTGAAAACTCTTCCCTGGTAACCGATAAGACTTGAATGTAAATGAATTAATAATGCATGCAAACCTGTGATATGCTTATGCCTTGATGAACGTAAAAAAGAATGCGCCTTGAGCACCACTTAGTTGGTGGATACGTGCGCTATATAAGTCCACACATTATTATTATTATTAAGCTTGTGTGATGGGCGCCCTCAATAGCTCATGCACCAAGCAGATAAACATCAACAGCAAATTTTATAAATTTCTGTGCTCCTGTACATATTTTGCTACTTTGAATTCACTAAAAAATATAATTTTTAGCTTACATACACCCCACAGAGCACAATTTGTTATTGATGATGAATTATTGGTCATCGATACAAACCTCTGCCATTAAGATGTAATTTCCCTACCCTTCCCCGTCCACCCCCTACAGCTGATACTTATCAGGAGTGTGATTGGACAAAATTTTAAAAAAATCCTGAAAACAGGGGGGCGAGCCTGGTCTCCCATTGGTCTAGAGGACAAAGCCCTCATGAACCTACTGAATGTTTAACTTTAATCCCCATATACAAGAAAGTAGAGGACACAATACAGGCTACTTCTCTTCTTTCAAGAAAATTATGAGTCAAAAGGAGATTTGTAAAAAAATTCTGAGAAATCACAGGCCTGACGACGACGACGACGACGACGACAACAACATCAACAACATCAACATCAACATCAACATCAACATCATTATCATCATCATCATGTGGACTTATATAGCGCACGTATCCACCAAACTGGTGCTCAAGGCGCATTACATTATTACCCCTGCTCATCAGGCTCATAAATCATTCCTGAAACCATCTCAGCTCCCTGGGAGTATACAGCTCAATTGCTGCCATTACAGCGCATATAGGTCTAATCAAACACAACAACCAACTCTGCCCTTACAGGTACCCCATTTACCCCTGGGTGGAGAGAAGCAATTATGGTAAAGTGTCTTGCTCAAGGACACAAGCACCCCGGTCGAGGCTGGGATTCGAACCCACATTCTGATGACTCAGCCATCAGAACACAAATCCGATGCACTAAACCGCTCGACCATGGCACTCCATATGTTACCATGTGTATTGTAAGTGTATGTTCATCATGTATTCTTTTATTTGGAGGACCTCCATGGCACGTAATGCTCAATCAACATTTGCCCAATTTCGGCATTCTTCATAAAGTAAGCCTGAGAATACGCACTATTATTAGTTTGTTCTTAACACCAACTCTATTCAAATGAATCTAATGAACCCATGTACCTGATTGGACGACAATGTTTTTGCAGTAGCCAATCACATTTCTGGATATCTCCAACAGCACCTGACGTACGCTGTCTTTGTAGAAGGTGCTCGTCACCTCTGACCCCTCCGATGTATTGTCAAGATTCTTCAGTTCCCGCAGCCAACGATCCAGAGAGCAGAAGCGAGGAACGAGAGCAAGTATCTGGCGATGGATCCGACTTAAGTGAGTCTGCAGCGGGATGTGACTGGGCGAGGCGGGGTTTGATGGGAGGTCATAATATGTAACTGTAATGAAAGAAAATAAATAAGCCTCAGACACCGATGTAATATTTCGGTTATTGACAACAAAAGTAATTGTTTTTCTCACAGACACTCGAAAAGCACCGAGTATACAGTGCTGTACACACGTCAGTGTAAAGCAAAATTAAATCAATTGTTTATCAACTGACGAGAGGAATTTCACCAACATATAAAAGTAATTGTACATTGGTATTCAGTAATACAAATATTCCACTGATTTAAACATAACAATACATATAAGTTAAATTTATGGGGGGGGGGGGGATTTATATCTTTCAAAAGTAGGGGTTAGATCCTTAATTCCAGAACTGACAGTTTCCAAGATTCACATTGCTACAGAGCTTCTGATATAGCTTAAGATAAATGCAACATCTTGCCGTCAGATTGTGTAGATATGATCAGAGAAGACGACAGAAATAGACTTTTAAAACTATCGTGATGATTTTCATACAAATGTCGTTGAAGACAAACCGAGGCTGTCAGGAAAATAGGCTGGCCCTTATATTAAGTATTGAGAATCAGCATGATGATAGTACTAGCATACAGGGAATCAGACAAAGATGGCCACAGTGTGATCTAGGTCTATATACATCAGACATGCAACTTTGTAATTGCAAAAAAAGAGGAAATGGCCAAGCACACAAAACTTTGTACAGTGTTTTTCACTTTTCTATAGCACTATTATTAAAGAAAAAACGAGGAAATCAGCTGATCAGCTGAAAGGTTACATGTCTGGTATATATATGTGACCCTTAGTTGAAATGCAGGACATGGAGTGAGTACTTACTATCTGTGGCAACAGCGCAGATGACACTTGTTGTCAGTGCAAGTTCTTGGAGGGATTCTAACTTCAGTTCCGTGTGCTGCTCTCTTAGAATGGCTGTAAAAACCGCTGAGTGTGATACCACAAAATGGAGGACCTGTATGAACAATGTAATGCAAAATATCCATGACAAACCTCTTAACTGGCTGAAGTCAAACATTTACGTTATTTAGTAAGCTAGAGAAGACATTTTCAAAAGAGAGATCAACAGATTAGGCACTTCCTAGCAATGACTCCCTAGTGAGGTAACATTTATGAACCAAACCCCAAGCATTTATAACTGGAGCATAATACTGTAAAAAAAAATTATAAAACTGTTTGTGCTATCTTTTGATTGGCCATTTTCATTAGCTAGCCGCCGCCCCCCCCCCCCCTTTAAAAGTAGAAACTGCTGAACAGAGAAAACACTACTATGAATAAGAATAAGCATACTCTTTAAACCAACTGTCCGTGAACAAATAATCAATTCTTTTGGTAACTAGGGTTACCTGATTGGCTGCCTCCCTGTGCTGACTCCCCAGTGAGGTGAGTATTGCTATGCATAGTCTCAGTACGGGATACAGAAGTTGCCGATAGCGCTGCATGACACTAGGAATGAATGTCTCCATTTCGACTGGCTCCAAGCTTGATGACCCCACCCTCAAACGGCTGTGGGGTCAGAAGGTCAAAGGTTAAAGGACTAATATCCCAAAGGGGCGGAGATTCACAGGGTACACACAACAAAATGGGGGGCACAAAGTAAATGTGAGTTAAGGGTTGAGGGGAAAGAGTATTCATTCTTAAATTCCATGTTAATATGATTACAACAAATCTCAATGCATTTTCACTTTTTTCTTGTGAAAAAAACAACCTTTTAACCAGTTCGCTTCGGAGGCCGTGTATACACGCAATTTTTTTTTGGACAGCGGATCGGAGAGCGTCTAAACACGCATTCCGATTTTTGTGTGTGTTACCGGTGCCATCGTGGCGCCTGACTTGTATACACGCAATCGTTTCTCGTTGTCCATGGGGTCACGGTTCGGTGGCCCCGGACAAAATGCACTGCAAACACTGAACGAGTTCACTCTTTTTATTGATTTTTGCCTAATCCCTTTATCCAAGACCTGTTCCTTTGACGTACAAGCCAAGAATTTGTAATGACGGATTTAATCCATTGTTTACGAGGCCTTCGATCTCTCTCCAGGTATGCCGTCTTTTCGACCGGGCGCTGGTCGCTAATAGGCCGTTGCATCGGAGCTTGCCAACGGTCTAATTGTGCTGAACAAACACAACCGTAATTAAAAAACTAGCCATTTAATTCTCGAAATGTCAATGAGTAAAGGTGTCTATTTGGGTGTCCGAACTTAGTTTCATTGACAACAAAAATTATTAATGGCTAGAAATTTTATCAGATTTTTCACTGAAAATAAACCCGCACAGGGGAACGGAAAAAAATAAATATTCCCGACGTCAACTGGTTAAGATGAAACTTTCACAGATTTATTGTTCAATGAACATCTTGATTCAAAGAGAGTTAGCACACTATTAGAAGTAGCTTTGCCAACAAGGGCGTTAAACTAGGGCGTTGATAATTGCAGTTGAGGGCGCTCTATTAGGCTGCCGTTGCACATGGCCTAAAAAACAAGAATGTAGACAATATCACTTGAATTCAAGTCTAGTTAGAAAAGTATTAATCTTGACCTCAGGTAAATTGAATATGCTTTATCTCAATTCTGTGACCTGGGCATATTCACCTCTGTGTACTGTGCTCAGGTCGCAGGTCAAGGAATCGACATGCTGACAATCGTCCCATGAGTCCTGCTCGAAGAAGAGCTTGGGCACCGATGGGATTAAGAGCGATCTTCTTCAGTAGAGACTGGAAATAAATAACAAAGATCAGTTAATTGACCTACAGTCAATCCATGTACGATTAAGAGTGATTTTCTTCAGTAGAGACTGGAAATAAATGACAAAGATCATTTAATTGACCTACAGTCAATCCATGTACGTCATGGGTAGATTAAGAGCGATCTTCTTCAGTAGAGACTGGAAATAAATAACAAAGATCAGTTAATTGACCTACAGTCAATCCATGTACGTCATGGGTAGATTAAGAGCGATCTTCTTCAGTAGAGACTGGAAATAAATAACAAAGATCAGTTAATTGACCTACAGTCAATCCATGTACATCATGGGTAGATTAAGAGCGATCTTCAGTAGAGACTGGAAATAAATAACAAAGATCAGTTAATTGACCTACAGTCAATCCATGTACGTCATGGGTAGATTAAGAGCGATCTTCTTCAGTAGAGACTGGAAATAAATAACAAAGATCAGTTAATTGACCTACAGTCAATCCATGTACGTCATGGGTAGATTAAGAGCGATCTTCTTCAGTAGAGACTGGAAATAAATAACAAAGATCAGTTAATTGACCTACAGTCAATCCATGTACGTCATGGGTAGATTAAGAGCGATCTTCTTCAGTAGAGACTGGAAATAAATAACAAAGATCAGTTAATTGACCTACAGTCAATCCATGTACGTCATGGGTAGATTAAGAGCGATCTTCAGTAGAGACTGGAAATAAATAACAAAGATCAGTTAATTGACCTACAGTCAATCCATGTACATCATGGGTAGATTAAGAGCGATCTTCAGTAGAGACTGGAAATAAATAACAAAGATCAGTTAATTGACCTACAGTCAATCCATGTACGTCATGGGTAGATTAAGAGCGATCTTCTTCAGTAGAGACTGGAAATAAATAACAAAGATCAGTTAATTGACCTACAGTCAATCCATGTACATCATGGGTAGATTAAGAGCGATCTTCTTCAGTAGAGACTGGAAATAAATAACAAAGATCAGTTAATTGACCTACAGTCAATCCATGTACGTCATGGGTAGATTAAGAGCGATCTTCTTCAGTAGAGACTGGAAATAACAAAGATCAGTTAATTGACCTACAGTCAATCCATGTACGTCATGGGTAGATTAAGAGCGATCTTCTTCAGTAGACTGGAAATAACAAAGATCAGTTAATTGACCTACAGTCAATCCATGTACGTCATGGGTAGATTAAGAGCGATCTTCTTCAGTAGAGACTGGAAATAACAAAGATCAGTTAATTGCCCTGCAATCAATCCATGTACGTCAGGGGTAGATTAAAAGCGATCTTCAGTAGAGACTGAAAATAAATAACAAAGATCAATTAATTGACCTACAGTCAATCCATGTAATATATGCTTTGTGTACAAAACGTACCGCAGTAAACAGTTGTAGCATTCGCCCTCCCGTAAATGTACGTCATCAAAATAGGCTCAGTGAAACTGTCCCCAATGGCGAATTACATTTTCATAGATTTTTTTAAGGGTTAAATAAAAATAATGAAAGTCTTATTTTTGGTGATTCCTACTTAGAATTACTTACTTTTTAAAATAGGTTTGAAAATATTTACCATTTGGTATGGTCTTTAAATGGTGGCCGTATCACATTCATATTGTTTAATTTCCGTTTTGTTTAACCTCACGATATTCAGATCATTGTTCACTTTCCAGAATGAACCCTTTGCTCTAATCACTGCTGGCAAAGATTGTGTAAGTATGGTGGTCTAACCGCAAATCATCGACCAGATAAAGAAGGGTCTTTTAGCTAATTAACCCTCCTACTACTACAAGGGTCAAAATCAGTCAAAATGTCGATATACTTCCCAAGGTATATCTAGTGCACTTAAAAGTCGAACACTGTCAAACCTTACGTGTAGTAAGTACATTTACAGGTCAAAATGAGTCGACCATTTTTTACTGCTAAAAGCATTGTCTGGTATTTTTCAGGGTGGTCAAAATGACAGTAAGAACCAATCAAAAATGCCCCTGTGTGTACATTTGGGTCAACAGTCAAAGCAGGCAGTTGACTGGTTTTGACCTCTGCAGCAACTCCCCAATCAAGTACAGCAGTAGTAGCAGGGTTAATCCACTAATGAGGTTCCAAGCAAAGTGGTCAAAACACCGAGTTCAACTTAAAGGCTCTTCTAAGAACAATCTCCAACACAGATCATTTTTAGGCTGCAATCCTACTTAGTATTATTCAAGCACAGTCACTCTTCTCAATAAAACCAATCAAGGTACACAACATTGAGTTTGAAGCCCGAGGTGATTCCTGAAGGGAGGGAGGGAGTTACTGAGGAAGCTCACCATCTGTGACTCAAAGATGAAGAGATCCTTGAGAGGTTCAGGCGACGGCTGGAGGGATTCTTGTAGTGCTTGGTCCTGCTGAGTAAGGTTCTCAATGAAATGACGTAGGTATCCCTTTGATGATAAGAACGCGAGCCAATCTCCTCGCTTGTCGATACCAATGATGGTGTCGATCACAGAGAGGGCAAGCATCTGCGTTGGAATGAAGATATAAAACACTGCAATAAGCTTTTCATGTTATTGGAAATGTGAAATATTCAAGTACAAACTATAACATTTATTTCACACATTGAACCTTCCCTCTTGGTTTGGTCATGTGGATCTGTATGGACTCACCCTCACATCAACTACACACTCACATCAACCTCACACTCACATCAACCTCACACTCACATCAACCTCACACTCACATCAACCTCACACTCACATCAACCTCACACTCACATCAACCTCACACTCACATCAACCTCACACTCACATCAACCTCACACTCACATCAACCTCACACTCACAATAGCCTTGACATGACATCAACCTTACCCTCAATCAGCCATACCATCACATTACCCTCATTAACCTCACCATCACCCTATTTAGACTTACCCTCCCTACTCCATGTCCATCACTGGCATCTCGGCACACCAGCTCCATCAAGCCTTCGCCATACTCCTGCATCACAGCGAGGTTAGCCGCCGTGATGGTCTCGTACTCGTCCAGCAGGGCAGAGTTGAGAACGGTGGCAGCCTCCTGGAGGGTGGGGATCTCTCGAGGCTTCTGGGGTATGTGGAGATAGTTCAAGAGAGCTCCATACAGGTTGGACCTAACCCTCTGCTGGCTACCTCCTGAAAGTGAGAGATGATTTCAAAGTCACACTTTCCGCAAACCTGGTCAGAAAGCTTGTTAACCTGGATGAAGAGGCCACCTGACTAATGTGACCACCCTCCAATAGATCTCAGAGTACATCACAAATATGTCACCTGGCCATTGTGGCTACCAGTACATTTATCCCTTGGTAACCACATACATATGACCCTATTTTATTTCAGCCTAAGGGTAGTTTTATTGATTGAAACATTCATTGATGAACCTACACACTCACCCTCACCCTCACATCAGCCTCACCCTCACATCAGCCTCACCCTCACATCAGCCTCACCCGCACATCAGCCTCACCGTCACATCAGCCTCACCCTCACATCAGCCTCACCCTCACATCAGCCTCACCCGCACATCAGCCTCAGGTATTGATTATGTCAGTGATTCATTCCCGCTACTGACAATGAGAGCTACCCTGTACTTGAATATCTCCTGATTCCCAATAAGGCCTTCTTTTTTTTAATTTACAGAATTACAGAATTACAGAATTAATTCTCCCTTAGCTTTTTTTCTGAGATCTTTGGGCAGTGGGTCAGTAATCCAAAAATAAGGCCTCAAGTATCCAATACAACAGACCTTTATCACGCTGTTGCCATATTTGTCTGATACCCTGTGGTACATAAGTATGATTACATAGCACTGATTCTCAATACATATAAGGGACCAGTCTATTTTCAAGCAGTCTATTTTCAAGCAGTCTCATTTTGGTCACATGTATTTGAATGGCAGAAAAACAAGATGTCTGTACCAGAAATCATAACGAATTTCAGCAGTTCCTTCAAGATGGACGTTAACGCCACAACCTCGACCCCTAGACCTCTGAGGGAGGGGTGGCCTTCACCTCCAATCCCTGTCATCACAGATCCATCCAGGGCTCGGACGTACTGAGCCGACAGTAACTGAGGAATACTGTCTGCCTCGTCACTGATGATGCACTCCCTCAGGGATGTCATGAGGGTTAAGAGGACTCCGCCCACTGGAGAGGCAAGGTCAGGGGTCACATCTTCATTGCAAACCTGAAAGATTATATACATTCAAAATTAAAATTCAACTTTGTTATCCCTTGGATGGGGAAAGTCCTTTAACACTCATTCAAACATAACATGTGTTAACTTAAACCACAATATCAAAAATCATCACAATTTACAAACCTGTGCTGTTTAATTTCAGTTCACTTTTAATACTTAGTTTAATATATGAGAATTAAACCTGTCCTTTGCAACAGAAGATGAGCTCAACACAGTCCAGAGATGTCTAAGCAGCAGAGTTGTGCAAGTTAAAACAAAATAATATTTACATAAGTGCGTTTTATTTAAAAACAAACCTTGAACAGTAGTTCCTGTAACAGCTCAATGACTACTTTTTGTTTGACCCCTACGGGTAAGACTTCGGCAGAACATGACGTCAGGACTACCTCGGCTACTTGCCTCCAAGCATCAAAATTGTGACGTTTTGCCGCTAGTTCCTGGCGGAAGTTGTTACGTGCAGTCACATTCCGGAGCACAGATTGGATCTCCTAAGGAGTTATCAAAAGAAAAATTACGACTGAATCAAATAGTCTTAACTCTTTCAGACTATTTGATTCAGTCGTTCAGTGGGGGAAAAAATGTTTGATGACGTAAAGCTGCATGCTGCAATGCACTAGCATCCAGCATCCTCCAGCATCCAATCTTCACACTAATCTTCCAGCAGTCTACCTAAGCAGCAACGTCTCCCAGAGTCCAGCATTCTCCTGAAGACGATCAGAGCATACTGATCGAAACGTCAAGTTGTAACATCCAGTTCTTTTCAGAACTAACTACTACTCAATTTGAGAATTTCACATGGTATCACCGCAAACGGTCTTTACTTTAAAAATATAGAATTTAAGACATTTTAGTTTTAAACTGTGAATCATTTTCTCAGAAAAGCAAGTTCTCAATAAATTTCTCCCTATAGACTAATGTATAGACTATTTCAATGGGCAACGCCTTAACTGCTGTATCAAATGCTCACTTTCATGCAATCAAGTTTTTCTTTGGTCAATCCTATTCAATCTATTTGATGAAATACCAGCATACTGCATTATATTTCAGATAATCTGTGGCAGGTGTGTGCAATGTGGTTCCAGTGGATTAGTCTATAACAATATTTTATTTTGTGAAAAAATCCTGAAAAATGGGTAGTGGTTCTGGGTCTTCCTTTGGTCTAGAGGACAAAGCCCCCTGAACCTCCTGGACAGACTCTCCACATCCCTACAAACAAGAAACTACAGGTTTGGAAACAATACAGGCTACTTCTTTCTTTCCCTGACGGCTACTTCTCTGATTTCAAGACAATTTTGAGGCAAAGGGAGATTTGCAACAAATCCTGAGAAATCACAGCACTGATTTTAATTTGATTGCACATAATCTTTCAACTCGGATTGTCAAACAGAAGATAAAATACCTGCATGACAAGAGGCCTCTGTCCAACGGCCGATGCACCCTGGAGACTATTCAAGTTCAAAGTCAGGTAGTGATGTAAGAGCCTGACATCACACAACGATGGTACGCCACGCTCGCTGGGCTGCTCACACACAGCGATCATCTTCTCCATCTTGGTAGGGTCAATGTACTCAAGACGCAGATGGTCCGGGAGGTCTTGCACTAAGTCGATACAGTCCAGGAGAGTAAGAATCTTACGGCGTACCTGCATGCCTGTTTTGGAAAACAAAAAACACCTTTGATATAATTTTGCCCTACACCGACGTGTGTATAGCACTGTATACTCAGTGCTTTCCGAGTCTCTGTGAAAAAACTTCACAGGCGACTCGGGCGGGATTCGAACCAATGACCTCTTGCTTACTAGTGCAGACGTCTTAACCCCTCGACCACCGAGCTTGCCCGATGATGATTGGCCGGCTAGAATCCTATATAGCAGTGGGTTCTTAAAAACACCATTAAAACCCTCCTACACATGGAGGCCACTCCCAACCACTAAATTCTGTTCTTTAGCAACCTTCAGTACATACATGTTCAATCCTGCTATCCTTTCCAAGTAATCTTACAAAATCAACTGTGTGTCACCCAAGGCCACTGTAAATGTTTGAACATATTACTATTAGTATGGCCTACAATGTATCAATGGGAGACCACTTTACCCTGCAATCTCAGTGGTGTGACAGTGCACAGAAGGGTAACCATAGGAGGCCCCTGGCAACAGCTAATGGCTTGGAGTGGCCTGAATGGGTCGTTTAAAAAATTGCACTGATTGTAGGAGGATTAAGAATCTGCCTTGCATAGGAGAAAACACAAAGACGGATTATTTCCCTTTCATTAGTTCATGGCCATCAATTTGTTTCGAGACTAAATTCAGAAAAAAAGTAAAAATAACTAAAAAATACTGAATTCAGAATTATAAATAATGAAGAATAATCCAACTAGCCAGCATGGAGAATTGACTGTCATGATGAATGACGTGCAATAACCCAGAAGTAGTCCATGAAAATTAAAGCTGGCCTATCTGGCCTTATTTTGGTAATACGATGCAAGTCAATTTTTTGAGATTTTGAGATAAAAACCATTCCCATTAAAGTGAGGGCGCTATTTACGATTCTGAAACTCTCAACATCAGGAAATGAATCGTTTGGAAGATACACTCTGTATGTTAGCCTAAAAAATACAAAGTTTGTGACTGTAATTTACAAAAATGGTGTATGTCACACTTACACTTACTGGAAATAAGGTAAACTGGTGTATCCCTGACATACACCACTTTAGCAAATTAATCAAAACATTTTTTTCAATAAAAAAAACCCAGATAAATTCACGATACCATATTCCAACATAAAATGGCAGTTATTCAAAATTTAAACCCATTTTTCTCAAAATGGCCTTTTTTCCCTCGGACAGGCTCAATGGTTGAGAGATTAAGATGTCTGCACGAGTAACCTGGAGGTTGTGGGTTAGAGTCACGCCCGAGTCGCCTGTGCATTTTTTTCTTCTGCACACATTCAGAAAGCACCGAGTATACAGTGTCTCATACATACGTTGGTGTAAGGGAAAAAATCAAATCAATTATTTATTAAAGCTTTTTAACCCTCCTGCTTTAGTTGAACTTTAGTGGCAAGTAGCTATAGTGGTCAAAACCAGTCAACTGCCTGTTTTGACTGTTGACTCAAATGTGCACACAGGGGCATTTTTGACTGGTTTTTACTATGATTTTGACCACCCTCAACAATACAAGACAATGCTTTTACCAGTCAAAAACGGTCGACTCATTTTGACCTGTAAATGTACTTACTACACGAAAGGTTTGACAGTGCACTAGTGCACTACATATACCTTGGCAAGTATATCAACATTTTGACTGATTTACACCCTTGCAGTCATGGGAGGATTAAAATTGAAATATACCAGAGCCTTTGGATCGAGTGACGGGTACAAAGAAACAAAGAGTTTACCTGTAACTCTGGACTGTCCAGCTTGCTGTATGGTGCCGAGACCTAGAGCTCCGTGCTCAGCGATAAGACTTACATCCCCCACTATGTTGTCTTCACCATCTTCATCTATGAGCAACAATTATTTGTATTAAGAAGGAGCTGAGATAGTTTAAGAAATGAAATATTTATGGATTTGGCACTTTCATACATTTGGCACTTTCGTACATTTGGCACTTTCGTACATTTGGCACTTTCGTACATTTGGCACTTTCGTACATTTGGCACTTTCATACATTTGGCACTTTCATACATTTGGCACTTTCATACATTTGGCACTTTCATACATTTGGCACTTTCATACATTTGGCACTTTCATACATTTGGCACTTTCATACATTTGGCACTTTCATGCATTTGGCACTTTCATACATTTGGCACTTTCATACATTTGGCACTTTCATACATTTGGCACTTTCATACATTTGGCACTTTCATACATTTGGCACTTTCATACATTTGGCACTTTCATACATTTGGCACTTTCATACATTTGGCACTTTCATACATTTGGCACTTTCATACATTTGGCACTTTCATACATTTGGCACTTTCATACATTTGGCACTTTCATACATTTGGCACTTTCATACATTTGGCACTTTCATACATTTGGCACTTTCGTACATTTGGCACTTTCATACATTTGGCACTTTCATACATTTGGCACTTTCATACATTTGGCACTTTCATACATTTGGCACTTTCATACATTTGGCACTTTCATGCATTTGGCACTTTCATACATTTGGCACTTTCATACATTTGGCACTTTCATACATTTTCTATGGAAATTTGGCTAAGCAAATTTTTGAAAGTAAACAATTTGTTCTGCATATCAGCCCCTGGTGTGTATGTATAAGTCTAAACCCTTTAATGTTGAGTGCTCATGAATACAGCACTAAATGTGACTGGCTCTGGCAAAACCCTAAACTTGGACCCAATTTGCAAAAGTGACCACCCAAATTTATTGTGAAAATTGACAATGTTCCCAACAACATTTCAGGATTTTTCTTTTTCCATCAAAATCTAGAGAAAATGCTCTATATGGTGACATGAAAACTGGTCCCTGGTGTCAGTTTTTGACCTTTTCATGGCTAAATAAGACTAATTGCTTTTCATGGCTGTTACGCATTATGGTTTTGTCAGAGCGGGTCACAAATAGTGCCAGAGCCAGTAAAATATAAATACACATTTCTTGTTTTTCAGCAGATATGACAATAGCAGATATGACAGTAGCAGATATGACAGTAGCAGATATGACAATAGCAGTAGTAGCAGATATGACAGTAGCAGATATGACAGTAGCAGATATGACAGTAGCAGATATGACAGTAGCAGATATGACAGTAGCAGATATGACAATAGCAGATATGACAATAGCAGATATGACAATAGCAGATATGACAGTAGCAGATATGACAGTAGCAGATATGACAATAGCAGATATGACAGTAGCAGATATGACAATAGCAGTAGTAGCAGATATGACAATAGCAGATATGACAGTAGCAGTAGTAGCAGATATGACAGTAGCAGTAGTAGCAGATATGACAGTAGCAGATATGGCAAGTAGCAGATATGACTTACCCTCAAGCAGGATCGATGGGGAGTCCTCCAGGAGAAGCCGTAGCAATCTCTGCAGGTGTGAACGTTGGCGGTTGACAGAGGTTAGTCTTACCTCAGTCGCCACGGCCTTCAGTAGCCAGGATTGTTGGTTGAGGTGTAATCTCTCCTGACCGTTACCTGTTCAAATTACAATAAACTGCTGGTTAAAGAGTCTACAGCTCGATGTGTCTGACTTTTGACATATCTGGTAATATTAGGGAAACGCAATATGCAAACCACAGAACATCTCTTTGTCACCAGAATTTGCAATATTTCTTACTCCGAGCATTTTCAATAAAGTGATCAGTTCACTTTGGGCAAGTATTTTTAAAATAAGTTTCAGAAAAATAAAAATAAAACTCATTCTGAATGCAAAAATGTTGCTTTCTATAGATTTTTGTTGATTCTAACAAAGCCTGCATTCACAAAGTAATGTTTTACCCAACGTTTATCAAACTGCATGGGGACAAATGACCTTTGCCACCGAGAAGTTGTATAAATAGGGGAAAAAAGCCAGTCTTAAAAAATGTGGGGCTGAAAAGGTGGGCACATAGTTAAAAAAGGGGTGGGGCAATTTGCATGTAGCCAGAAGATGAATAATGGATCTGACCTGCTGATGCGAGATTGAAAGGTACATGTTTAAGCTGGCTGTAGAAGAAGTCTTGAGATGCCCTGAGGTACCGCATCGTTGGGTCCGATGTCTCTCGATTGGCACAGAGACGGTAGATCATCTCGTAGGCTAGCTCAGCTAGTTGGGGCATGGAATGGATGGCCAACGGGCCAGAGCGAGAGTTGCCATCACGGTCCAGTGACAGGATGTTTAGGATTGAATGAAGGCACGTACGGGGAGAACCAAGGACACCTGCAAAATGAGGGGGCAAAATAATAATTGTAATTTGCTTAAAACCATATCACAAACTGGATGGTCTGTAAAATGTTAACTGATGTAATTGAATATAAAAGCCTTTATGGAAAGCATGTGCAGCACCGTAATGATTCATTTTTCTTAACTCTAACTCCCTACGCCCACTTGCCTTCACACAACCTCAATCTTTCCTAACTCCCTACGCCCACTTGCCTACACACAACCTCAATCCTTCCTAACTCCCTACGCCCACTTGCCTTCACACAACCTCAATCCTTCCTAACTCCCTACGCCCACTTGCCTTCACACAACCTCAATCTTTCCTAACTCCCTACGCCCACTTGCCTACACACAACCTCAATCTTTCCTAACTCCCTACGCCCACTTGCCTACACACAACCTCAATCCTTCCTAACTCCCTACGCCCACTTGCCTTCACACAACCTCAATCCTTCCTAACTCCCTACGCCCACTTGCCTACACACAACCTCAATCCTTCCTAACTCCCTACGCCCACTTGCCTTCACACAACCTCAATCCTCCAAAATCCTTCACTAGTAAAGCAAGCCACAATGACCACTACCATTGCTATGCAGACTACATGTATGCACACATGTGTTTCTAATCTGTGATACATGTACATGGCCAGGGCCAGGGCCAGGGACCCTCCCTGCATGCATGGAGCAATAAACAGTGTCCACTGACCCAAGCACTGACCTTGCATACAATAAACATGGATGTGCATGTACTAAAAGACCAGTAGGCCTAATAACCTCAATCCTCCGGAATCATTTTTTGGACAGACCAACATTGTACAATATAACCTCAATCCTCCATTTTAATTCAATGTCAAATATAGCCTGATAACCTCAATCCTCCATTATCCACCAAGCAAATAATCACATTTGCCCTCAATCCTTCTAAATCCTTCACCACTGCAATTTCCTAATAACCTCAATCCTTCAAAATCCTTCAGTTATGCAAAGAGGATATTGGAGGATTTGGGAAGGTTAGGGTTAAAGAATGGAAAACAAGTTATTAAAATTCACAAATAAATATCAGAGGCACGGTTTAACAGTAGTGAAGTCCTTAATGAATTTCTGGCAGGCCCTATCATAATTCATATGTTTCTTGCAATTTTCTTGCAAAAATTGCATTTAAAATAACAAAAGCATGTAAAGATATCTTTAAACATATGGTGTTCATGCCTTTTAAAGGACTGGATCTAGCTAGGATATTTCTGAGAGCTTTACCAGTCATAGATCTAGCCATCCTCCCTTAAACAGTATACTCCCAGGGAGCTGAGGTGGTTTCAGAAAATATTTATGAGCCTGATGAGCAGGGATAAAAAAAGATGCATTGAGCACCAGTTTAAGTAAGACTAATTGCGGTGACACCATGTGGAATCTCAATTGAGTAGTAATTAGTTCTGAAAAGAACTGGAGGTACAACTCGACGTTTCGATCAGTATGCTCTGATCGTCCCCAGTTTGGTGGCTAGGTGGATGAGGAAATACTATTATACCTGGGTCTTGAAGGTTGGTCTTACTAGCAGGTTTACGATACTCATACCCAAGCAAGAAGTGGGCTAGATTTGGTGACGGCTGTTCTAAGGAGTAGAGCAAGAGACGCATAATGTACAGCCGAGTAGCGCTACGGATCTTTGCCATGTCTTCACCCAGCTGGTCCTCCTCCATGGTAGAGTTTTCTGGCTCTCCCTCTTCAATGTCGTCAGTCTCTAAGCTGTCTACAAATCCTTGGAGAAGGTTTCTGCGTACATCCTGAAGTGGTAAGCAGAATTTTCTTGTAAAAATATGAAATCTGTATCATTGTCAAAAACATCTTCAGAGCAAATCTTACTAAAGGAAGCATGACTTTTCATTAAATTTCTGAAATGTTATACCGATCAGCAATGAATCAGTGATATGACCATTTTAGCATACGATAATTATTTTTCAACAACTTTTTTCAACAACATTTTTTCAAGAACTTGAAATGAACAAAACAAATTAGCTGAAGTGAGACTCAAACCAGCAACCTCCAGATTACTGTTCCAGTACTCTACCGACTGAGCTATCCAACCCTATAATTTGAGGTTCTCCCAATATCTTTGATTCTGGGGTATTCTTGGGGTACTTTTACTCTTGCTTGGAACTTATTTCACAGAAACAGGAACCTTGATCTGAACAAGCCAATATTGATAGCAAATATCACACCTGTTGTGCGGTGAAGAGTCCCACAATCTCTGACTGCATATTGGATGCTCGCACCATGCTGTGTAGTATCTTTGTGGTTGCTAGGGCGTGCCGAGCATGTGTGTCACCATGAGTCACAAACCTAGGGAGAATTTAGGTAGACTACATAATACAGCCACAGGTAAAAAAGGACAGAATACATGAAACAGCCACAGGTAAAAAGGACATAATACATGAAACAGCCACAGGTAAAAAGGATAGAATGCATGAAACAGCCACAAGTAAAAAAGGATAGAAAACATGAAACAGCCACAGGTAAAAAAAAGGATAGAATACATGAAACATCCACAAGTATAACAGTATAGAATACATGAAACAGTCACAGGTAAAATAGGATAGAATACATGAAACATTCACAAGTAAAATATGATAGAATACATGAAACAGTGCCAGGTAAAACAGAAAGGAACACAAAATCATACCAAGAATTATTTGTTTAAGTTTTAACAAATAATTTGGGCAATTTAACAAAAAAGTAATATACTACACTCTGTCCATATCTCACTTTGCTATGTTGACTAAGTGGTCAGCAACTCCAGTCCTTGGATTAATGGCCATCAGCAATTCATCCATTGTGCTGACCATGACCCCTGACCCTTGCACTCTGACCAGGTCAATAAATGTATTTTGCTTCTCCAGTGTGAGCTGGACCATTTGAAGACACATGAGGGCACATTTCTCCATGTGAGCTTTGCCCGGAGTTGTGCGATACTGGTCAAGTATTTGTGTCACTTCATCTATTATTTGTAATACCTGAAAATAGAAAGACATAATTTGTTTTCATCTTCAGAGCAGTTCAACACCAGAGATTTTAGTTCTTATTCTAGCTTTTTAGGACATTTGGTTCAATAAACATGTACACCTAACCATAAAGCTAATCTGATGTTTAACCCTCCTACTACTACAAGGGTCAAAATCAGTCAAAATTTTGATATACTTGCCAAGTCAAACACTGTCAAACCTTACGTGTAGTAAGTACATTTACAGGTCAAAATGAGTCGACTGTTTTTGACTGGTAAAAAAAGCATTGCCTGGTGGTCAAAATGCCAGTCAGAAATGCCCCTGTGTGCACATTTGGGATCAACAGTCAAAGCAGGCAGTTGACTGATTTTGACTACTATAGCTACTTGCCACTAAAGTGCAGCTATAGTAGGAGGGTTAATTTGAGGAAAAGGATTGATTTATGGGCTTCACCATCATAGAAATACATTTGGTTGTCTACAAGGTATTAGCCAGGATTTAGAAATAGGGTGTCCAAATTTGCTGGAAATTCCAAAACATGGTGTCCAAATTGTTCACTTATAATACTTTGACATGTAAATGACAGATGAAACAGGGTGTCCAAATTGTTCACTTACAATACTTTTACATGTAAATGACAGATGAAATAGGGTGTCCAAAATTGAAACAGGGTGTCTAAAAGACACCCAGACACCCCTCTGGCTAATACTATGGTTGTCTACTTTGTGTAATTGCCATTCAATTTAAATATTCAAAGTAAAATCAATTTTACTTTAAAAATATTGTACTTATGGGTTCAGCAAGCCACCAGTGCAGAACCACCGATGCAAAATTACACAAAGATTATTATTTATACATCTTTCTGGTAATGAAATCAAGGATTTCTCAAAAGCACCTATAGCACTCTAGCTCATAAGCCTTAAGAAACCTGTGAAGAGAAGACGATGAAGTAATGTTCAGGGACGTAAATCACAGACAAATATTCTAGGCAAAACTCAATCCACATGTTAGCTTGGTTCTGAGTGGAATTTGAATCTAATCCACAGAGGTCAAAGCTGCACAACCTAACTTTAAATTTTATGAATTTTTTGCCAAGAATTGAACAAAAAAACAATCAGGACCAAAGGAATTTGAGGCCTTCAAATTAATTAATTAATTTTATGGCTGTTCATGGTTTATAAGGACCCAAAAGATGATAATTTTGACTCACCAGTTTCAGCATAGCAGTGTTATTCAACATGTGAACCATAAGGTGATAGCCAGGGGGTTTGTTGGCCACGCTCACTCCCCCTCCCTGGATCTCAACACGATGATCGACAAAGTCTTGAGGCTGTGGATTATAGTCCTGAAGAAGCTTACAGAAGATCTCCGTCACACCAGCCGCTACTTCCCACTAAAAACCACAAAAATACAGAGTCGGCAAAAATAATCTTTTTAATTTATTAACTCAAAAAGTAAATTTAATAAATGTATGCAAGTCATTGCTGTATGTACCACTAAAAAACTAACAATTCATCCCTTACATGTTTGCAAACAATGGCTATTGTTTTTTTGTTTTTGTTTTTACTTGGTCTCACCTCTTCCAAACATAACACCCCCCCCCCCCCCCCCCCGAAGACAATCAGAGCATACTGATCAAAACGTCGAGTTGTAACCACCAGTTCTTTTCAGAACTAATTACTACTCGATTGAGAATTTCACATGGTGTCACCGCAGTCTTTACTTATCCTTTTCACTATGCAAAGCCACAAATATTACTAATTTATCTCTTCCCTGTGTCTGATCTGATTCACTCCATTCAACCAACTAACACACCTCCTTTCCTCCACTTAAATTTCACTCCGTTCCCATTCCCCTCCCACCAGCTCTTTTCCCATCAGTCTGGACAGATTTTCTCATTACAAACACTTACTTTCTCTCCTGGGTCTCTATATGCCCTCCATTTATACTTCAGAAACACTGTGTCCCTCAGGAACTCCAGGTAAGGGTCAAAGCCAGGTGCCCTGTACCCAGCCCCAAGCATGGCCGGTATTGGTAGGTCCATGAGAACGTTAATTAACTCTAAGAAGCCACAGGTCAAAGGGTACTCCTCGTTGGAGGATTCAATCTCGTCCAGCTCAACAGGGATACCAGAGGCAGGAGACCCTTGGGGGAGTACAGTTGGGATTATCTGAAGACATCATCCAAGAAAACAGAAGAAATGAAGACAAAGATGATATCAAGGGCTTTAAACCAGAACTGGGTATGTCCACATTTGCCTAAAATGTGTTGTTTTGTTTTTTTTTACAAAGATTCAAACTTTTAAACTCATTTTATTTAAAAAATGCAGATTTTGGACATAACCAGTTCTGGTTTTAACCCTCGATATGAGATGTGTGTCTATTCATTGGATTAGTTTATAATATGAGAAAAATCAGAACTGAAAAGGATTACATTTTTCTTATAAAACCTAGGCTTTAAGAGAACTTTAAGAGACTTAAGAGACTTAAGAGACTTAAGAGACTGTGGCATCACATGGATGAAAGATGAACCTTCATACAGACAAAATGTTACAAATTTCTATAGTCAGTGGAAATTCTATATAACATAAAGTGCTCCAAAAATATTCAGTTATTATTCATTTATAATTGATGGCTGCTATGCCAGTACAAACAATTAGCAGAATAATAATACTGTACTTAATAACCAATTTTCATTATCGAGTATCACATAGAATTTGTAAAAGTAAGTTACTTTGTCCTAAACATTCAGGGATGATATTGTGTGAAAGTAAAAAGGTAGGAAAAATGTTTGCTATTATCATTAGGCATATACTAGCCTATAGCGGTTTACCTCTATAGCCATGTATAACAAAGAAACTGTTTTTTTTATCTTGGTATTTACAATAAAATGATACACAAGGAAAGTTTCCATGGTCTGAAGTTAGTCGGAACCCGGTTTCATGGTAGGATTTTCAAAATCAAAAGGTAGGATTTCCTACAAAAGTAGGAAGAATATCATGCCTGTCCTTGTATATCCAAATTAGATACCCATTATATCAAAATGTTCCAGAAAGCATGATTCAGACATTTTTCAGGTGTTTTTAAAAATGTTCCGTATATAGCATGATTCAGACATTTTTCAGGTGTTTTTATCACAAATCTGCCATACCTGTGAGACTTCCAGGGATTGCCAAAGTGTAGCACCGACCTCAGGGGAACGTGCCAACATGGCTAGGGTGCGCAAGCATTGACCTTTCAACTTTGGAGGCACACTACAGCTGAGTAGACCCATGAGTAAGACAAGGGGGAGCCATGATTGGTTCTCACAGAGAACTATTCTGGCATTGTCATCCTAGGAAAGAAAATGTACCAAAAATTTTCCAAGTTGAAATAAAGAAACTGTGATTTTATATTGAGCAGAGAACATTAAGTTCTTCTTCATCAGTATTACTGAAATAATCCGAGAGTTAATTACATCAAATTATTTAGGCTTTTATTTCATTATTACAACAAAGACAAAAACTGATTTAATCCAGCGATCCCTGCATGAGCATTGTAGTCATTTTCAGGCAGTTCCGCCAAACGACTTCAAAGCAGGCATCCACCATTGGTAAAATGTCTGTAAATGCATCCATACTTTATAAGAATCAAGAGATATGTACAGAAACCAACCGATGTCTGTAAATGCATCCATACTTTACAAGAATCAAGAGATATGTACAGAAACCAACCAATGTCTGTAAATGCATCCATACTTTATAAGAATCAAGAGATATGTATAGAAACCAACCGATGTCTGTAAATGCATCCATACTTTATAAGAATCAAGAGATATGTACAGAAACCAACCAATGTCTGTAGATGCATCCATACTTTATAAGAATCAAGAGATATGTATAAAAACCAACCGATGTCTGTAAATGCATCCATACTTTATAAGAATCAAGAGATATGTACAGAAACCAACCGATGTCTGTAAATGCATCCATACTTTACAAGAATCAAGAGATATGTACAGAAACCAACCAATGTCTGTAAATGCATCCATACTTTATAAGAATCAAGAGATATGTATAGAAACCAACCGATGTCTGTAAATGCATCCATACTTTATAAGAATCAAGAGATATGTACAGAAACCAACCAATGTCTGTAGATGCATCCATACTTTATAAGAATCAAGAGATATGTATAAAAACCAACCGATGTCTGTAAATGCATCCATACTTTATAAGAATCAAGAGATATGTACAGAAACCAACCAATGTCTGTAAATGCATCCATACTTTATAAGAATCAAGAGATATGTACAGAAACCAACCGATGTCTGTAAATGCATCCATACTTTACAAGAATCAAGAGATATGTACAAAAACCAACCGATGTCTGTAAATGCATCCATACTTTATAAGAATCAAGAGATATGTATAAAAACCAACCGATGTCTGTAAATGCATCCATACTTTATAAGAATCAAGAGATATGTATAGAAACCAACCGATGTCTGTAAATGCATCCATACTTTATAAGAATCAAGAGATATGTATAGAAACCAACCGATGTCTGTAAATGCATCCATACTTTATAAGAATCAAGAGATATGTATAAAAACCAACCGATGTCTGTAAATGCATCCATACTTTATAAGAATCAAGAGATATGTACAGAAACCAACCGATGTCTGTAAATGCATCCATACTTTATAAGAATCAAGAGATATGTACAGAAACCAACCGATGTCTGTAGATGCATCCATACTTTATAAGAATCAAGAGATATGTACAGAAACCAACCGATGTCTGTAGATGCATCCATACTTTATAAGAATCAAGAGATATGTATAGAAACCAACCGATGTCTGTAGATGCATCCATACTTTATAAGAATCAAGAGATATGTACAGAAACCAACCGATGTCTGTAGATGCATCCATACTTTATAAGAATCAAGAGATATGTATAGAAACCAACCGATATCTGTAAATGCATCCATACTTTATAAGAATCAAGAGATATGTATAGAAACCAACCAATGTCTGTAAATGCATCCATACTTTATAAGAATCAAGAGATATGTATAGAAACCAACCAATGTCTGTAAATGCATCCATACTTTATAAGAATCAAGAGATATGTATAAAAACCAACCGATGTCTGTTAATGCATCCATACTTTATAAGAATCAAGAGATGTGTACAGAAACCAACCGATGTCTGTAAATGCATCCATACTTTATATGAATCAAGAGATGTGTATAAAAACCAACCAATGTCTGTAAATGCATCCACACTTTATAAGAATCAAGAGATATGTATAAAAACCAACCGATGTCTGTTAATGCATCCATACTTTATAAGAATCAAGAGATATGTATAAAAACCAACCTGTGAACGTTTCAGCTTACTGTTTTAAAAGGAAAAAACAGTGAAAATGCATTCATTTGGAATTCAGAATTCTAATGAGGAATTTTCATTGAAAATCTTTTAAAGAAATAATTGTACTTAAACGGAAGCACCCTAGACAGAAATAATTGTACTTAAACGGAAGCACCCTAGACAGAAATAATTGTACTTAAACGGAAGCACCCTAGACAGAAATAATTGTACTTAAACGGAAGCACCCTAGACAGAAATAATTGTACTTAAACGGAAGCACCCTAGACAGAAATAATTGTACTTAAACGGAAGCACCCTAGACAGAAATAATTGTACTTAAACGGAAGCACCCTAGACAGAAATAATTGTACTTAAACGGAAGCACCCTAGACAGAAATAATTGTACTTAAACGGAAGCACCCTAGACAGAAATAATTGTACTTAAACGGAAGCACCCTAGACAGAAATAATTGTACTTAAACGGAAGCACCCTAGACAGAAATAATTGTACTTAAACGGAAGCACCCTAGACAGAAATAATTGTACTTAAACGGAAGCACCCTAGACAGAAATAATTGTACTTAAACGGAAGCACCCCAGACAGAAATAATTGTACTTAAACGGAAGCACCCTAGACAGAAATAATTGTACTTAAACGGAAGCACCCCAGACAGAAATAATTGTACTTAAACGGAAGCACCCTAGACAGAAATAATTGTACTTAAACGGAAGCACCCTAGACAGAAATAATTGTACTTAAACGGAAGCACCCTAGACAGAAATAATTGTACTTAAACGGAAGCACCCTAGACAGAAATAATTGTACTTAAACGGAAGCACCCTAGACAGAAATAATTTAAGTGATGTTTGCTACCATCATTGATTTTCTTTGTCCCCAAGTATCAATGATCTTACCCATTGAGCAACAACTTCCGTCAACTTCAGCACTGCCAACAACCCCTCCATTTCCTGTGGAGTGATCCCCTTGTTAACTGCGTACCTATGCATGGAGTGGGCCTGTGCCATTTCAAGATGGGGGGAACTAGTCACCTCCTGACGGAGGGAGTTGTAGTAACGATTTATGGAGAGGAAGAAATGATCCCAAGACACAGCACTTCCGTTTCCTCCTGGAAAAATAAGAATTAAGTGAAATTGAGTGTTGCATTTATGTTATCTTTAAAAACAGAAGATATAACGTGATCTTAAGAATACATGTTATTTTTATTTTATTTTCAGTACATGTTCACTGTACTTTATTTAATGTATGTTTGTTACATAGGATTTGAAGCTTTGCATGGTACAGTAGGAGTAAGGTTTGCAGAAGCACCAGGTAAACAATCTCTTAGGAGTTGTGGATCCTCCATTCAGCGACTTATGCAGTTCCAATCTCTAGAGTCCAGCCTTCTCATGAAGACGATCAGAGTATGTTAATAGACACATGTAGTTAATCCAGTACTCTACCAACTAAAAGCTGAACAGTCATCATGGTAAAAACTTTGATAAAAAGTTTTGATAAAATTTCTTTGCTCAGTAACGTTTGGGGAGGGGGGGTAGGTTCTCTTACCAGCTCCTATGCCGTTCATCTTCAGTAAGTTGAAGCAATGATGTGCACTCTCCTCTCCATTGGCCAGACCACACAGCATCTCAATGTATGACACGTACAGGGACGGTGGAAGCAGATCGCCAGCCATTCTGATAAACTTGAATAGGCTTGCCTGGGAACAAGAACACATAATTCCCTTAGTCACCGGTGTTAATTTCCTACATACTAACCATGTATTCAAAGTAAGTCCTTTAATTATGGTGTGCCATGGTCAAGTGGTTTAGTGCATCAGATTTGTGTTCTGATGGCTGAGTCATCAGAATGTGGGGTTCGAATCCCGACCGCGACCGGGGTGCTTGTGTCCTTGAGCAAGGCACTTTACCATAATTGCTTCTCTCCACTAATGCAAATAGTGTATTCAATTCTATTCAATTCATCAACATATATTTCCATACACAGAGCATATACAATGATGAAATGCAATAAGGGAAACATGGTATGGAGAGGCAAAGATCAAAGGGTCTGCCAGAAGCAACATGGGAGGACAACATCAAAGACTGGACCGGGCCGACTATCCACACACCAGTTCATCGTGCCAAAGATCGCTGCTCCTAGAGATGTACAACCGTCTACCCTCTGACAGAGGACAGCACCGGATAGGATAGGTATGGAGATACAATGGCCTGAAAAAGCAGAAGCTTGCAAATTCACATTCGAGTCACAACGGTCAAAGTACTTAACCTGGAACAAAATACCTCTACCCTGCAAATTTCCAATTATTATTTATCGATTTCAAAAACTCTTTTGAGATGTAACCAAAGCAGTTTTTTTTTTTAAATTATGCAAATCGCCCCACACAAGGCCAATGGCCAATCCAAGGTTGGGGCTACTAAGTCATTGAGTTGTTACGACTCCACACTGAAGAAACCAGCTCCTCGCACCGAAACAAGACATGTTAATAACAAGCCTCTTCACGGTGCGAATAGGACTGGGAGGGGTAACTAGTCCAGAACAAGGCAGTTGTTAAACTGCCTCTGCCCCTATAAGCAATTATGGTTAAGTTCTTGCTCAAGGACACAAGTGTCACGGCCGGGATTCGAACCCACATTCTGCTGCTAACATCAGAACTTTAGTCCGGTAAGCTAGACCGCTCGGCCACGACACTCCACAGAAAAGCATATCCCTTGTCAAGTCATCTTGATGTCTTGTTCCTAGACTTCTTCAATATTAGAGTCATTGAGTACCTGTCTGGGAGACTGGCGCTGCTGTGATATGTAAGTTGCACTTGCTGAAGGACTGCTCTGTTCTGCCGTACACCAATATCCCAGGGGCAGCTCTAAGCCATGTGGATCACTGCTATACAGGGTACCCAACTAAACATAGAGAGAGTGAAGGAAATCATGTTTAAGGGGTACCTTAAATTTGTTTATAACAATATACAAACACAAGTATTGGTAAAGGAAAAAGACGACAGTGATTAAGGGGTGGAGGCCTCCAAAAAGCAAGCTTGTCTAGTAGAGACCCCAAATACAAAGAGCATTTAGAGAATACACTGGTAGCAACAACAAACATTCTCAAAAATTGATGAAAATTCGCACATTTTAGAGCACTTTACTTTAAAACGACCCTGCTATGGTCATTATCTAAGGCAAAAAAAAAATTCTCCAGTTTCTGGTCATCGGTCAGCTTCAAAATCGATGCAATTACACGTTTTTTTTTTGTGTGATCTTTTTTTCTTTTGTTGCCAACAGGGTAATACGGCATACATGTATATGCGGCGACCAAATTTCCCATATACAAAGTATGGTGGCTAAGAGAGGCATTACAAATCAGGCAAATGTTCATACCCTTATTTGAAGTCATTTAAAACATAGCACAGCATGAATTCTAATCGATTCAGCAATTTTTGCTGTTATTGGAGATCATAAAAAATAAAAAAAATTAAAAATGCCAATGTGTGGGTCTGAGGTGACGCATACAGAGACCAGAAACAGAAGACTTTTTTTGGGGGGCCTAACAACCACTTGTTCATTTGATAGCAAATAAAATAATTGTTGTAATTAAGACAATCCGCTCTGACTAGATGAACCAAGAGGCTTACTAATTTCATGAAGTCTTGGAAGTGTCTGGGGAGACTGGGAGGAGGTTCGGCTCCCTCGCGCTCATGGGCCACCAAAACACGTCCAACATCATCACCACGGTTACGCATCTCCTTCACCTGTTAGCAGCATACCAATGAGGAATAAGTGAAGTATTATTACTCATTCATCTGATATGAATAATCATCTACTATTATTATTATTATTATTATTATTATTATTATTATTATTATTATTATTATTATTATTATTATTATTATTATTATTATTATTATTATTATTATTATTATTATTATTATTATTATTATTATTATTATTATTATTATTATTATTATTATTATTATTATTATTATTATTATTATTATTATTATTATTATTATTATTATTATTATTATTATTATTATTATTATTATTATTATTATTATTATTATTATTATTATTATTATTATTTATTTGACCTCAACAAAACAAATACAACAAAAAGAACTAGAAATACCTGAGAAAAATAACATAAAAGCACACAATACACAACAACATTATTAACAATATGATAGAAGGGCAACAAGATGAGCAAAATGAACATGATGAAAATGATATAAATAATCACCTGATATGAATAATCATCTGATATGAATAATCATCTGATATGAATAATCACCTGATATGAATAATCACCTGATATGAATAATCACCTGATATGAATAATCACCTGATATGAATAATCACCTGATATAAATAATCACCTGATACGAATAATCACCTGATACGAATAATCACCCGATATGAATAACCACCTGATATGAATAACCACCCGATATGAATAATCACCTGATATGAATAATCATATCTTATGAATAATCATATCTTAAATCACAGTATTTTGGTTTAATGTTTCAAGAAAAGAAAGATTTACAATTTGAATACTAAATATCAAAACTAATGTTTTTCTTAAATAAGGCCCTGAAATATGCACTACAGGGACATCTTTTGTATGGAAGGAAAAGGTTTGTGATATCTTCCTGCCTAATATTGTTGCAGCCTCAATCCGGCATTTTTTTCGTCAAAAAAACAAAATTGGGTTCACCTGGACAATTTAACAACTGTTTAAGGAGAATGATTGGACACACATCTTCCATTAAAAAAACAGCTCTGTCAAACTATCATACTAATAATTACTTGCATTTTTAATTTCAAGGGAATTCCATCATTTGCAAGACCACTTTCTATCTTACCTTAAGTGGCATCTGAACAATAAAGTCTGTCAGCAGACTATGAAGTCGTCGAGCACAAAACTCCTGCAATGAAGACGGAATTATGTAAAATTATGGAAAATTCCGAATTATGGAAGACTTCCAAACTAACAATAAAATTTAACAGCAGCCTAATAGAGCCTTATAACACTGTGGCTATAATAGTCTAGTACATAGACTACGTTTAACAAAACACATGTGTTAATATAACAGTTTGTAAGGCACCAGTCTATTTTTGGACACAAGCCTCATTTTGATTACCATTAGCAAACAAAGATGGTAGCTACTTTAGTTTTAACCCTCCTACTATAGCTGAAGTGGCTAGTAGCTGAAGTGGCTAGTAGCTGAAGTGGCTAGTAGCTATAGTGGTCAAAATCAGTCAACTGCCTGTTTTGACTGTTGAACCAAATGTGCACACAGGGGCATTTTTGACTGGTTTTTACTGTCATTTTGACCACCCTCAACAATACAAAACGATGCTTTTACAAGTCAAAAATGGTGGACTCATTTTGACCTGTAAATGTACTTACTACACGTAAGGTTTTACAGTGTTTGACTTTTAAGTGCACTAGATATACCTTGGCAAACATATAAACATTTTGACTGATTTTGACTCTTGCCGTCACAGAATGGTTTAAAATACTAATTTTTCCAGATGTTTTTATCAATTTAATTTTGGCAAATTATCAAGTGTATGTAAGTTAGTCAAGTCTGTCCCGAGCCACGTTGGCACACCAGGCCATGAACCGACTGAGAATATTTTTATTCCCCCTGGATGAGACGTCAGTCTATCGCAGGTAAGGCCGTATCCAAATGGATAGATTTGGCTATGGCTAGATCACCGTTTCTTCCTATACAGTCAATAGCCATAGCCCGTATCCAAAATAACGGCTTTGGCTACGGCTATGGCTATGGCTAGATCACTGTTTCTTCCTATACAGTCAATAGCCATAGCCCGTATCCAAAATAACGGCTTTGGCTACGGCTATGGCTAGATCACTGTTTCTTCCTATACAGTCAATAGCCATAGCCCGTATCCAAAATAAAGGCTTTGGCTACGGCTAGATCACTGTTTCTTCCTATACAGTCAATAGCCATAGCCTGTATCCATAATAACGGCTTTGGCTACGGCTATGGCTAGATCACTGTTTCTTCCTATACAGCCAATAGCCATAGCCCGTATTCAAAATAACGGCTTTGGCTACGGCTATATCACTGTTTCTTCCTATACAGTCAATAGCCATAGCCCGTATCCAAAATAACGGCTTTGGCTACGGCTATGGCTAGATCACTGTTTCTTCCTATACAGTCAATAGCCATAGCCCGTATCCAAAATAACGGCTTTGGCTACGGCTACGGCTAGATCACCGTTTCTTCCTATAGTCAATAGCCATAGCCTGTATCCAAAATGGCGGCTTTGGCTACGGCTATGGCTAGATCACCGTTTCTTCCTATACAGTCAATAGCCATAGCCTGTATCTAAAATGACGGCTTTGGCTACGGCTATGGCTAGATCACTGTTTCTTCCTAAACAGTCAATAGCCATAGCCCGTATCCAAAATGGCGGCTTTGGCTACGGCTATGGCTAGATCACTGTTTCTTCCTATACATTGCCGCAGCAGCCAATAGCCATAGCCGTAGCCAAAAACACTTAATTCGAAAAAGGCCTCACTTCAACAGCTATTTCCCAATTACATACACTCCTGGGTTGAGAGAGGCAATAATCGTCGAGTGTCTTGATCAAGGAAACAACATAGATGCCCAAGTCGCAGCCAATGGTGGTTTGGAAGTCTTCTTAGCATCACGATATAACAATGCTCATGAGAGAAATGTGATGAACTCAAAATACATCAATGAAAATCTACAAACTATTGCAGTGAAAAATAAAATGGGCAATTCCATGGTTACTCACGTTACATTTTCGATATTTTGGGCCTACTCTTAACCCAATAGTTTCCTTTCAATGTTTTGGGCCTACTCTTAACCCAATAGTTTCCTTTCAATGTTTTGGGCCTACTCTTAACCCAATAGTTTCCTTTTCATTCATCGGTTTTTTTTACAGTAGTTTCATTACACCCAGACCTTACTCAGCACAATAAAAAAAATCCAAAAATTTGTCATATGTATGCTATATAAGAGAAAAAGTGACATTTTATGCATGTCCGAAAAATGTAACGAGAGTAACCAGCATTTTTTCTCTTATATAACAAATTTCTGAAATTATTTTCTTGTGCTGAGTAAGGTCTGGGTATAATGCAACTTCTGTGAAAAAAAAACTGACTGAGTGAAGTTTATAAGTAAGGAAATTACGTCATTCAGAGTGGGCCCAATACCTCAAAATTGTTAACGTTGAGTGACCATGGAATTGCACAAATGCTTATGAGTTTTCTTACAGATTGGTGGAAGTTCTTGGAGGTAACCACAGCATCTTTAAGAAAGCGGAAGACGTTGTCTTTGATGGCCATATCAGAAACCATCTCATCTTCTTCAATTAGATCCTGCATCACTGAGGGAAATAAACACATATATTGATTATGTACAGTGTCAATAACTACAAAGCTAATATCACTAATAATAATAATAATAATAATAATAATAATGTTCCATTCTTATATAGCGCATTTCACATAATGTCCCAATGCGCTTTACATTATTACCCCTGGTCACTGGGCCAATATCATTCCTATAATCTTTCTCAGCTCCCTGGGGAGTATACAGCCAATGTGCAACCTTTTGGCGCTTACAGGGCTAATCAAACACAATAACCATCTCTACCCTCACAGGTACCCATTTATACACCTGGGTGAAGAGAAGCAATTACAGTAAAGTGTCTTGCTCAAGGACACAAGTACCACGGTCGCCGCCAGGTTTCGAACCCACATTCTGATGACACAGCCATCAGAACTTGAGTCCAATGCACTTAACCGCTCGGCCATGGCACCCCACAATACTGTATAGCCCAGACAGGGATACTTTACATGGGGCCGGGTGTCCCAATTCCAGCTAAGTCCAACAGTTGGGTGGTAGTGTTACTGCATGGTGTTGTATTTTGATGGACTCGGTACTGTATAGCCCAGACAGGGATACTTTACATGGGGCCGGGTGTCCCAATTCCAGCTAAGTCCAACAGTTGGGTGGTAGTGTTACTGCATGGTGTTGTATTTTGATGGACTCGGTACTGTATAGCCCAGACAGGGATACTTTACATGGGGCCGGGTGTCCCAATTCCAGCTAAGTCCAACAGTTGGGTGGTAGTGTTACTGCATGGTGTTGTATTTTGATGGACTCGGTACTGTATAACCCTGACAGGGATACAGTACTTTCCATGGGGCCGGGTATCCCAATTCCAGCTAAGTCCAACAGTTGGGCGGTAGTATTACTGCATGGTGTCGTATTTTGATGGACTCGGTACTGTATAGCCCAGACAGGGATACTTTACATGGGGCCGGGTGTCCCAATTCCAGCTAAGTCCAACAGTTGGGTGGTAGTGTTACTGCATGGTGTTGTATTTTGATGGACTCGGTACTGTATAGCCCAGACAGGGATACTTTACATGGGGCCAGGTGTCCCAATTCCAGCTAAGTCCAACAGTTGGGTGGTAGTGTTACTGCATGGTGTTGTATTTTGATGGACTCAGTACAATACTGTATAGCCCAGACAGGGATACTTTACATTGGGGGCCGGGTGTCCCAATTCCAGCTAAGTCCAACAGTTGGGTGGTAGTGTTACTGTATGGTGTTGGATTTTGATGAACTTGGTACTGTATAGCCCAGACAGGGATACTTTACATGGGGCTGGGTGTCCCAATTCCAGCTAAGTCCAACAGTTGGGTGGTAGTGTTACTGCATGGTGTTGTATTTTGATGGACTCGGTACTGTATAGCCCAGACAGGGATACTTTACATGGGGCCGGGTGTCCCAATTCCAGCTAAGTCCAACAGTTGGGTGGTAGTGTTACTGCATGGTGTTGTATTTTGATGGACTCGGTACTGTATAGCCCAGACAGGGATACTTTACATGGGTCCAGGTGTTCCAATTCCAGCTAAGTCCAACAGTTGGGTGGTAGTGTTACTGCATGGTGTTGTATTTTGATGGACTCGGTACTGTATAGCCCAGACAGGATACTTTACATGGGGCCGGTGTCCCAATTCCAGCTAAGTCCAACAGGTGGGTGGTAGTGTTACTGCATGGTGTTGGATTTTGATGGACTCGGTACTGTATAGCCCAGACAGGGATACTTTACATGGGGCGGGTGTCCCAATTCCAGCTAAGTCCAACAGTTGGGTGGTAGTGTTACTGCATGGTGTTGTATTTTGATGGACTCGGTGCTGTATAGCCCAGACAGGGATACTTTACATGGGGCCGGGTGTCCCAATTCCAGCTAAGTCCAACAGTTGGGTGGTAGTGTTACTGCATGGTGTTGTATTTTGATGGACTCGGTACTGTATAGCCCAGACAGGGATACTTTACATGGGGCGGGTGTCCCAATTCCAGCTAAGTCCAACAGTTGGGGTGGTAGTGTTACTGCATGGTGTTGTATTTTGATGGACTCGGTACTGTATAAGCCCAGACAGGGATACTTTACATGGGGCAGGGTGTCCCAATTCCAGCTAAGTCCAACAGTTGGGTGGTAGTGTTACTGCATGGTGTTGTTGTATTTGATGGACTCGGTACTGTATAGCCCAGACAGGGATACTTTACATGGGGCAGGTATCCCAATTCCAGCTAAGTCCAACAGTTGGGTGGTAGTGTTACTGCATGGTGTTGTATTTTGATGGACTCGGTACTGTATAGCCCAGACAGGGATACTTTACATGGGGCAGGGTGTCCCAATTCCAGCTAAGTCCAACAGTTGGGTGGTAGTGTTACTGCATGGTGTTGTATTTTGATGGACTCGGTACTGTATAGCCCAGACAGGGATACTTTACATGGGGCCGGGTGTCCCAATTCCAGCTAAGTCCAACAGTTGGGTGGTAGTGTTACTGCATGGTGTTGTATTTTGATGGACTCGGTACTGTATAGCCCAGACAGGGATACTTTACATGGGGCCGGGTGTCCCAATTCCAGCTAAGTCCAACAGTTGGGTGGTAGTGTTACTGCATGGTGTTGTATTTTGATGGACTCGGTACTGTATAGCCCAGACAGGGATACTTTACATGGGGCAGGGTGTCCCAATTCCAGCTAAGTCCAACAGTTGGGTGGTAGTGTTACTGCATGGTGTTGTATTTTGATGGACTTGGTACTGTATAGCCCAGACAGGGATACTTTACATGGGGCAGGGTGTCCCAATTCCAGCTAAGTCCAACAGTTGGGTAGTAGTGTTACTGCATGGTGTTGTATTTTGATGAACTCAGTACTGTATAGCCCAGACAGGGATACTTTACATGGGGCCGGGTGTCCCAATTCCAGCTAAGTCCAACAGTTGGGTAGTAGTGTTACTGCATGGTGTTGTATTTTGATGAACTCAGTACTGTATAGCCCAGACAGGGATACTTTACATGGGGCCGGGTGTCCCAATTCCATCCGGGTTGGGTGGTAGTGTTTATACTGCATGGTGTTGGATTTTGGTGGATTCAGGAAGGTTCTTAACCAAAACCATTAAGGGGTTAGGGTTAAGAGAAAAATCATAAAGCAAGGCTGGTACGGTGGTCATTTTTTGCGCTACAGGGCAATTCAAACACAATAACCATCTCAATCCTCACAGGTACCCATTTCTATTTCTAGTTGGAGAAGTGTCTTGTTCAATTACTCAAGTACCACGGTCAGGGTCAGGAAACACATAAAACATGCATCTTTAAACCTAACCCCCTAGGAATTTTGACTAAAAACCATCCCAAATCAGCCAAAATCCATCAACATGCAGTAAAAAGGTACCCCAATTTTGAAAAGTATCCATGACTGGGCTACACACAGTCCTGAATCCAACAAAGTGCTGGGCTTTACTGTAAAGTACTGAATCCATCAAAATCAGGGTATGGATTTTGGGGTATTTAGGGTTAATGTTGAACTATTTGAGGACTTACATGCAATCTCTGGTTGTTGGGCTACATTCCTTAGAGCCAGGGCCCAGGCAAAGCGGAGAACTGCGGCAATCCCTGGGCATGCCCATTCTGACTCATCTTTCACTAACATTTGATGGAGGTCTGGTAGGAACTGTCTATCTCTTAGGATAGGTAGTCTCTTGGTTAACTCTATGAGTGGAGGCAAAACAAAACTAAACGCTGTAAACAGAAAACATCTCTACAATCTAACTGGACACACTGAACGGATATCTATTTTTGAGTAACCAGTTCTGACACAAAATTGATCTGATTTGATTAATTCACAAGAAAAAATTACAGTTACAGTCAAATACATGTTGATATTGTTACATATATTGATAAATCTGTGATCACAAGTTTAATAAAAAAATAATAATTTCAATTATGGTCCCTAGTCTCTAATGCACTAAAATGAACAATTTGAGAAAATACATGAAATAAACATGCTGTTGTGGTTACACTAAAACAAACTGAAAATCAGCCAAATTTATTAACAAAATCGTCTGCTCAACAGAGAACAAAATTCTGACAAATTTGATAAACAAATTTCTAAAATGTAACACAGAAATATTTCAGCGGAATGATATTGAATCCCAGGATTTATCCATCAACTTTGACAATGGTGTGCAAAACAAAAGTGTTTTCCCCTCCAAACAAAAAAGATAAAAATGTCAACATGTTGAAATAACTAAATATTATAAAAACAAAGGTCTAACCTTTTTTCTCAACATATTGCACAAAAATGATGAACCCCTTCAATCATATTTTGATCATTTCTGTGGTTTTTTTAAATACCAAAAGAGCAGTGATATATTATCCTACATACCATCCCGATCTTCAGGACAACTGTCAAGGACGCCTACGTCCACACAATACAAACACGCCATGAGTAAGGCTAGGGTAACGTTACTCATGGTACCATCACTCTCCAGAGTGGGACTCTTCCTGAGGTGGGTGACAAGGAGAGCAGTGTCTTGTCTGCTTGGAACCGACTGGCAGGCCCAAGCAAAGAGGCACTCTGCAAGAGATGACCTTATCTCCTTCAGCATCTCCGACACCTAAGACGGTGGAAGGGAATAGGGGTTAACTTGTTACAGTCAGTAAACACTTGTGGTCAAATGTCTGTACATACATCAATACAAGAATCCAGAGATATGTATCAAAACTAAGACATGAAAGTTTCATCATGTTTTAGCCCTCCTACAATCAGTGAAATTTTTGAAACTAATTCAGGCCACTCCAAGCCATTGCTATGGTAGGCAGTGGCTCCTCATAGCTACACTGCATAGTAACATAATGCCTCATATGTCTGTTGGTTTTAGTGGTTTGTGATTGACATATTGCAGAGCATATTACTTTGTTCCAGACTCAGTGGCTGGTGGTAGGTTACTGTGGAGAGTCTGTGTTTACAAAATAACTGCTGAAAATCCCAATGGATGATGGAGGCTTGGTATGGTTTATTGGTCTCAGTGGCTGATGGTGATTTATTATTGGGAGTTTGTTTACAGTATAACCTGCTGAAAATAAGGTCAACTGTGGTATACATGTGTCTTTGTATGCATGTATGTACATACATTGGAGATTACTTCAAAGGGTCCGTGTGGCTTATATGCACAAACAATGTGTGTACAACACAATGGACATTTAGTGGTTTACAGTGGCCTCTATGTGTAGGAGGGTTAGTGTGTCAATAAAGGGACACTGTCAGCACGATCAGAGCAGACTTTCAACAGGGCATGGAATCAGTGTCCTAGTTTAAGATGAACACAGTGACTGAAAATTACTGGCTCATTTATGCAGCAGCAACGGTAATATGACCTCATCATTTGGGCTATTATTTTCAGTCACTGAGTTAATCTAAAACCAGCACTCCGATTCCGTGCCCTATTGATCGTGACGATATTGTTGATCGTGACGATATTGTTGATCGTGACGATATTGTTGATCGTGACGATATTGTTGATCGTGGCGATATTGTTGATCGTGACGATATTGTTGATCGTGACGATATTGTTGATCGTGACGATATTGCTGATCGTGACGATATTGCTGATCGTGACGATATTGCTGATCGTGACGATATTGCTGATCGTGACGATATTGCTGATCGTGACGATATTGTTGATCGTGACGATATTGTTGATCGTGACGATATTGTTGATCGTGACGATATTGCTGATCGTGACGATATTGCTGATCGTGACGATATTGTTGATCGTGACGATATTGTTGATCGTGGCGATATTGCTGATCGTGACGATATTGCTGATCGTGACGATATTGCTGATCGTGACGATATTGCTGATCGTGACGATATTGTTGATCGTGACGATATTGTTGATCGTGACGATATTGTTGATCGTGACGATATTGTTGATCGTGACGATATTGTTGATCGTGGCGATATTGCTGATCGTGGCGATATTGCTGATCGTGACGATATTGCTGATCGTGACGATATTGCTGATCGTGACGATATTGTTGATCGTGACGATATTGTTGATCGTGATGATATATATTTAACAAAAAAATAGTGTAAATGTATTCAGATTGTTTGTATTCATTCCAACATAGGATTCATATCTCCGGAGGAAAACATTTCATTTGAGAAATAATTTAACCCTCCTACACACGGAGGCCACTCCCAACCACTAAATTATGTTCTTTAGCAACCTTCAGTACATACATGTACAAGCCTGCTGACCTTTCCAAGTAATCTTACAAAATCAACTGTGTGCCACCCAAGGCCACTGTAAATGTTTGAACAGTTAGTATGGCCTACAATGTATCAATGGGAGACCACATTACCCTGCAACCTCAGTGGTGTGACAGTGCACAGAAGGGTAACCATAGGAGGCCACTGGCAACAGCTAATGGCTTGGAGTGGCCTGAATGGGTTGTTTCAAAAATTGCACTGATTGTAGGAGGGTTTTTTTATACTAAAATGAGTTACCTCAGACGGAAATATTTCAAGGGATGTACAATTCAAGAGATGTTTGGTAAACCTGTGACCATTTCTGTTTTTTTGAGAATACCAATATTGTTTAGGGCTTACAGCAGAAAGGTTTCTTTAGTAAGTTTTAACAGTTACCAGCCAAACTTTCATGCAATGTCAATGTGAAATCAGGCAATTAATTCGGTACCTTGTATCTGTGTTTAGCATCTCCAAGCGCCCTCGCTTGACCCAGTTTGTCCATTTCTTTTGTGACGTCCACCTCCAACAGAAGGGTGAGGATTTTGTGCATCAGGCCGTCATTGATGAGCTGGTCAGTGAATTGGGTGGTGAGATCTGATACTTCATCGTCCAGTTCAAGGGTCCATGTACGGCCTGAGTGCACAACAAACAACGTTAATTATTATAAAATGTTTTCGATCCTGTGTAACTGCTTTTTAATCGACATTTGTAAAATGATAAATAATGCAAGAAAAATTTTACATTTTTTTCTTGTAAATATGATGTTTAACCCTCCTATGCCCAGGCTGAAATTTGGCCCAGTAAGCACCGCACCCACAGACAGTCACTTGAGTATTTTTGGTTGCATTGCCAATTGTTCACACATGTGTATAAGAGTGCTGGAGATAGTGGTAAAGTCAAACACACTTGTGTATGTCTTACAAGTTATATGCAGAGTCACACAGAGCTGTGTATGTACTGCATAAGTTACAGTCGAGTGGTTTTGGTTTGACCTCCTACCAGAGCCACATGTCCTTGCATTTATTTGAGTGCACTGCACAAAGTCAATGGGTTGGGAGTGACATACAAATTTTGAGTGTCTTTGATTGTTAAACCTATAGGAGGGTTAAAGCATTAAAAGAACTTTTTATTAAAAAATGCTAGTACACTTGTCTTTAACCCTCCTACAATCAGTGCAATTTTTGAAACAACCCATTCAGGCCACTGCAAGCCATTAGCTGTTGCCAGTAGCCTCCTATGGTTACCCTTCTGTGCACTGTCACACCACTGAGATTGCAGGGTAAAGTGGTCTCCCATTGATACATTGCAGGCCATACTAATATGTTCAAACATTTACAGTGTCCTTGGGTGACACACAGTTGATTTTGTAAGATTACTTGGAAAGGACAGCAGGCTTGTACATGTATGTACTGAAGGTTGCTAAAGAACAGAATTTAGTGGTTGGGAGTGGCCTCCATGTGTAGCAGGGTTAAATTATTTCTCAAATGAAATGTTTTCCTTGGAAAGGACAGCAGGCTTGTATGTACTGAAGGTTGGTGAAAAACATTGAAAATTTAGTGGATTAGAGTGGCCTCCATGTGTAGTAGGGTTTATTTTGATGTGTATACATGTATGTATAGGATGTTTTAAAGATCACAGTCTGTCAGAATTACAATTACGCTGCATAAATAGTGATTTGGCAGGTGAATTAATTTATTAAAAAGATGTATCGCCATGGTTTCATTTTATTCAAAAGGTTCAATTTTACTCAAGGAATGGAAATGTCATTGACAATGACACATTATTATAATCATGAGAAGATTGGTTTTACCGTAATTAATTCTTGAAATGAATTTATGATAAGTCTCGTCATAAATTCTTTTAGACACTTAACCCTAATTCCCTAGGCCCATTTGCTTACACATAACCTGAATCCTCCAAAATCCTTCAGTAGTAAAGCAAGCACATGACATATATGCACACATGTGTTTCTAATGTGTGATACATGTACATGGCCAGGGACCCTCCCTGCATGCATGGAACAATAAACAGTGTCCACTGTCCCAAGCACTGACCTTGCAATCACTACAACAAACATGGATGTACATGTACCATGGAAAGGCAAGTATGCCTAATAACCTCAATCCTTCAAAATCCTTCACTTTAGCAAAGCACATGTAGCATGTAACATCAATCCTTCAAAATCCTTCACTTTAGCAAAGAGGATTTGGGAAGGTTAGGGTTAATGACAATTAAAAACCAAGGTTCTGACAATTAAAAACCAAGGTTATGACAATTATTATGTTAAACTTTATAAAATGAAACTTAGCAAAAACGGCAACAAACTGCAAGTAAAATTATGAAAAACACGGGTGATACAATTCAAAGGGTTTGAAGAACCGATCTAGCACAGATTGACATATGAGGTAACATATGAGGTATATGAGGTATTATGAGGTACCGAAATATGAGGTATTATGTTACCATGCAGTACAGCCATTAGGAGCCACTGCCTTCCATAGCAATGGCTTGGAGTGGCCTCAATGGTTTGTTCATAAATTTCCACTGATAGTAGGAGGGTTACTGGACATTTGTAAGAACCGATCTAGCATGTTTATTTGCAGGTCTCTGATGATAAACAAACCTTTGCGTGATTGAATGAGGAGCTGTAATGCATTGACAATACTCCTGCGGCCATCGTAGTACAGAAGGACGGCAACGAGGCCACGAGCTAGGCCTGGGAAATGAGGTTGTTGCTGCTCTCCTGTAAGTTAAAGAACATTTCAGCTGTTTTATCTCATCGTTCTTATGTAAAATTGGTTTTTCAAATAGGGTTTTATTTCTCATAATTCTGGATTTTAAACACCGTCTGGCAACTAGTTGTAAATGTTCAACAGAGGTGTGATTTGACCAAAGTAAAAAATCCTGAAAAATGGGTAGTGGGCCTGGGTCTCCCTTTGGTCTGGAGGACAAAGCCCCCCTGAACCTCCTGTGGGTAGTGGGCCTGGGTCTCCCTTTGGTCTGGAGGACAAAAACTCCTGTATGTTTAATTTTGGAGGATTTATAGACTCTCCATATCCACACAAACAAGAAAAGGTTTGGACATAATACAGGCTACTTCTTTCTTTCCTTATTGATTACTTCTGTTCTTTCAAGAAAATTTTGACGCAAAGGGAGATTTGGAAAAAATCCTGAAATCAGGAAAAATCTTGAGAAATCACAGGCCTGTGTTTTCTCTGTAATGAGAGCACTGACAGATACCTTTACTAACTTCACAGTCACCCTAACCACGCTCAATGCAACAAGATTCAAACAAGAAGAGAACAAAAGAACCATTGTTCTAGCCGGTGGATCTTGTTGCATTGAGCAGGCTGCACACTTTCCTGTTGTTGCATTTTGTTGCTATTGAGCTAGGGTGCATGTGACATGCCTGTAGGAGGTTAAGGTCAAGTTAGCTTTGGAATAATAATTTGTTAATTACAAATGCTGTATCTTCTCTTAAAAAGCGGTTACAGTAACATTCCTCAAATTGCATTCAATGAGAACACAAGTGTCAATTTATATTTAACAATCAAAACAAAACAAAATTTAAATATCAAGAGATTTAATATCCCATCAATTAGACGGATAAAATAAATGCGACACTAACTGCAGTAAAACAAAGGACAGGAAGATTGATGTAAACAAACTGACCAGAGAGTAAGAGTTCCACAGCAGCAAACTCATTCAACTGAAAGAGATCACTGATGATAAGTGCCTCTTCTATGAACTGTCTTGGTAATATCTTGGTCCCAAGTTGGCCCTGGATGACCACACCCGTCACATCAGCTTTCTGGATTAGTGCTCGGTGCTGTACATTCTTGGCCTAGAGAAACAAACAAACAAAAATTACTTCATGTTACAGTAACCTCACCCGAAACAAATTTGTTTATAATAAAATGGAAGCATTGCATGACAATATAAAGCTGGTAATCAAAACCGATATTCATTAAAATCATTTTGTCCCAAGAGCTTTCATGGGTGGGAGTGGGAGGGGGGGGGGGGATGTAGCAAGATTTGTAGCAAGCCCGGTAAAATATTGATTACAATATTTGAGTGTGGAACTCTGTTTAAGCTTTAATTGAATAGTAAATTTTCCACTCTATTCTTGCATCAGAGTTTTTTTTACAGACACTTGTTGGTCGGTGTTGGAAGAAAATCAAAGCGATTGTTAACCCTAACCACCCTGAATCCATCAAAATCCATCCCCTGTTTTGGAGGATTTCGGCGGATTCAGGATATCTCTACATTGAGCATATGGCGGACTTTGATGGATTCAGGATTTCAATAGTTTTTAACTGCTTGGTCATGTTGGTTGATGTATTTTGATGGATTATAGTTACATGTACTGTACATGTACAGCCAACTCTTGTACATGTATGTGTTAGATTTTGATGGATTCTATGTAGCAACATACTATACAAATTTTCATGTGAGCATGGTATCCTGAATCCGCCAAAATCCGCCACAAATTTAGTGGTGGATTTTGGCGGATTCAGGATATGTCCAATATCTACACTGGCGGATTCTGATGGATTCAGGACACCAGCATTTTGTGTGTGACAAAAATGGTAGATTTTGGTGGATTCAGGATACTTTCTAGTAAAAATACCCAAGGGGTTAGGTTTAATGAAGAACTGTTTATTTCACATCAAAGTGAAAAGCTAGTGTTTTTGCTTGCTGAGCTATCTAAGAAATTTGGTCCCTTATTAAGACTAAAATCTACCAATCTTGTTGACCACAGCAGAGAACAAATGAACCATCGTTCCAGCTGCTGGATGTTGTTGCATTCAGCATGCTGCACAATGCCTGTAGGTGGTTAGAGAGTGTGCATATTTTTGTGTGTTTCGCTCTGAAATAGGTAAACTGATTATTTGGATTATTTTTTCATAATGATTGGTACCTAGCATATGATTGGTAATGTTGTAATCAGGTAATAACCAATGCTGTAATCTCTGTTAACCTTTGGCAGCCTGGCTAGGAACCTTCCTGAATCCTCCAAAATCCATCAGTGCGCTTTTGGAAACATGCCTTATCTTCAAAATGCACCATGCATTTTCATTGATCTTTCATATTCAGCACTTATGGCCTGTACTTCTTGCCAGGTAGTAAGGCCCAAATGCATAAATAACCCGGTCTTATAAAACCCCCGGTGTTGGCCCGGTCTTAAAATAGCCCGGTGTGACTCATGAAAGCGCTCGGTTACTCAAGCGTATCGCTTAGTTGCCTTCTGGACTCTGGCTCTGGGGTCGAACAAAAGGCTGGCTAATCGGATAAGTCACTATTGTTAAAGGATTATTCGCTGGCTAGCGATTTTGGAGAGTGGCAGAGATGCCAGTTACTACGATTTTGGTTTAATTTAGACGATTTCTTCACCCCTTTTAAGACTTTTCTGAGTAAATTTCCATTTATAACATGTACACGTTAATAGGTCTTGATTCCTTATTTTATTTTCCCAGCACATAACATTAGGATGGACATACCTACCGGTAACAGACTAATAATTGGAAGACTCTTAGCACCTAAATCAGCGACTATGTGGCTGTGTGTACATAAAAATATAATTCTCCTTGGTAAATTCGCCTGTATCGGCGTAAACAAGCGCCACAGCTTCCCAGGTCCCAAATTGAACCATTTTCAAGCAGTACTAGTAGCACTTCTCCTGTTTTTGTTCGAAAGGAAACTTGGTTTATATTGAGAAGAATTCTTCCTCTCTTCAAATCTGGAATCATAACTGCAAAAATGTGTTCTTGTTCTTTAAAAAACGATTTTGAAAACGGCATGTTTTGTACTGGTTTCTGTGCGTGTGTGAGCGCATTCAAACCGGGGACGTATAACAAAAGGGACAATGGTCCCCGGTTGCTCTCACAATGGAGAACAATCCGTCCCCGTATTTTTGCACAAAGGAATTTGACAAAGGAAGTCCCCGAATGCCGGTGTTTACACACGTCACGTGTGTGTGTGAGCGCATTCAAACCGTGGACATATAACAAAAGGGACAATAGTCCCCGGTTGCTATCACAATGGAGAACAATATGTCCCCGCTTTTTTGGACAAAGGAATTTGACAAAGGATGTCCCCGATTGCAGGCGTTTACACACGTGTGTGTGTGTGTGTGTGTGTGTGTGTTCAAGCACTGGTCAGGGACAGAGAACAAAAGAGGATCCGAATTACTTAGCTGTGGGGACATTTTGTGTGTCCCCACAACGTTTTTAATCCCCAAAATCCTTTGTATTTTGTCCCCACAACGCCCCGTGCGGGAATGTGTGTGTGTGTGCGTGTGTGAGCGCATTCAAACCGGGGACGTATAACAAAAGGGACAATGGTCCCCGGTTGCTCTCACAATGGAGAACAATGCGTCCCCGTATTTTTGGACAAAGGAATTTGACAAAGGAAGTCCCCGAATGCCGGTGTTTACACACGTGTGTGTGTGTGTGTGTGTGTGTGTGAACGACATTATCTTGCTGTGGGGTCCAAAACACAATAGAACAATTGGACCCCACAAGGTAACTATAGAAAATCTTGTACCCCACAGGAGAATTATAAGGAAAAGGGATAATAGAACGAACAAAGGAATACCCCACAAATCAATGTGCGTGAGGGTGTGTGAACGTACACACCATTCGTTGTGGGGTCCAAAACACAATAGAACAATTGGACCCCACAAGGTAACTATAGAAAATCTTGTACCCCACAGGAGAATTATAAGGAAAAGGGATAATAGAACGAACAAAGGAATACCCCACAAATCAATGTGCGTGAGGGTGTGTGTGTGTGTGTGTACGCAATGCTGTCGTATTTAAAAATTTATTACTGGTTCCTGTGACATGCGTCATAACTTCTGCAAAAATATTACATAATTAGCGAAACCTATATCTTTCGTTTATATTATGTTTAAAATAATATACATAGTTTGAGTTATGTTTTTTAGGGAACTCTATAATAAAAAACACCCATCTTTAACACTGGCAAGTCTTGCGGTTTTAAGGATTAGCGCTGGTTCTAAGAATCTACGGACTGCTGGCGGAACTATTGTTCCCTTAACCGGGGGATTAGTGCTAAGTTGCAAATTTGGTTCTTTTGTTGTCCCGTACTGGCTGGCCAGTAAGTGAAGATCTCTCCAGACTCCATAATGAGGATAAACCCGGTCTGATTCAAATTTTAGCCCGGTAAACAATACCGGGTTCTGACCAGGTTCTGACCGGGTTCTGACCGGGTTCTGACCGGGCTACCAAATTCCACCGGGTTATTTATGCATTTGGGCCTAATCTTGCCTCATTTGAAGAGGTGAAAGTACCAGTTTTCAACAGTGCTGAATTTCTCCCAATAAGTGCCCCTTGGAGGATTTTGCAGGACTTGGGGTGGTTTAGGGTTAAACGTATTCCTGAATTCATACATGGCAAATAACATAAACCTTTGCAAAAAGCTTACAGGATTTTGAAGCAGAGAGATGAAATCTGGTTTGTGTTTCCTGATGGCGGCATCTAGTTCATAGTAAGCATCTGGCAGCTTCTGGGAAAAGGCAGCATGCACGGTGCGTAAGAGGTCCTTAAATGGACTCCAAAGATTACTCCCTGCAATCAGGATAAATACACGAAAACAATTTCAATCTATTTGAAAACAATGAAACATTCCTAATACCAGATGCACCGTTTTAATGGCATGTGGCCAATTCAGGTGCAAACCAATCAGTGTCCCTGGGTTCTCCCCCATGATTTTGCTTTCTGTAACACACATAATAATAATAATAATTTAATAATAATGTGGACTTATAGGCCTATAGCGCACGTATCCACCAAACTGTTGCTCAAGGCGCATTATATTATTACCCCTGCTCATCAGGCTCATAAATCATTCCTGAAACCATCTCAGCTCCCTGGGGAGCATACAGCTCAATTGCTGCCATTACAGCGCATACAGGGCTAATCAAACACAACAACCAACTCTACCCTCACAGGTACCCATTTACCCCTGGGTGGAGAGAAGCAATTATGGTAAAGTGTCTTGCTCAACGACACAAGCACCCCGGTCGCGGCTGGGATTCGAACCCACATTCTGACGACTCAGCCATCAGAACACAAATCTGATGCACTAAACCGCTCGACCATGGCACTCCATTTGACCTAACATTTGACAAGTTTAAGTTTTATGCAACCTACAATCCCGGTCAAATCTCATTCGGAATGAATGAAGCTGACGTTTTCAGATTTCACTTAATTTGTACCCACTTTTTTCACATGTTTAGCATGAACATATTTAGATTGTACCTTTTCTGTGATGTGTGTTTGAATGCTAAAAACGGGTAGAATGTCGTATCCGGCCGCCACTATTTCTCACTCATTATAACCAATAATGGGATCTTACCTGCTCAGTAAGGTCGAGAACATATGAATGATGATGGTCATGTACTTTAGATGATTCTACATATTTTTTTTCATGAAAAAAAATCAAGCATTTTTGGTGTACGGTGACAGCGGAACAGCAATCAATGTGGACGCCATGTTTGTTTCCTCAGTCATGTCAGTCTGATCTTATGTCACCGCCCCAAAAAACCCAGTTGCCAATCCGGTCATCGTACATGCGCAGTGGCAACAAAGAACGGATCCTTCTATTTTATGAAGTGGGTAGGTCAATGCTAAAATTAATGGAAAGCGCAATTTGACACATGAATTGTTCGCCCACTGTTCATTAATTCATTCATTAAAGGTTTATTAAAAATCACGTTGCAACAAAAAGTTGAATTGAGTGATTGAAAACAAATACACAAACACAAAACATGAAACCTTAAGAAAATACACCAATCATTAATAATTTACATTAAAAATACTTAAAAAGTTAAGGTAAGAAATAAAGTTCATCAAAATAAAATTAAGCCATGATGGGGAGAAAAAAATATATATAATTAAAAAATTATGCCACTGTTTGTCACTCCAACATAATGACTACATTAAATCATGGCCAGCATGAGTAAATGTTCTGGCTTTTTTATAAAAGGGAAAGAAAGTCCGAATGTCATCATAAGGGTGTATTTTCAAGATAGTTCTCATTCGTGATTGTTGAGGATTCATCATAAATTCATCAACATGAATTGAAAATATTATTAAAGGTTTCTTTATTTACACAACGATTGGCCTACATAAGAATGTTTATTTCTATCTTTTGATTTATTGGGTGGCTTTCCGCTTAAGCGGTAGCCTGTGCTGGGGAGGCTGGCGCTGATCTTAAAAGCGCTGCAGCGGTTTGTACAACAGCAAGATGTCACTGAGAAACTGTTCAAAGTGGTCTTTCCCTGCATTTTGGCGACGCAACATGTACTCGGCTAGGCGGAAGCCGAAGCCATCGGTAGCACTGGTGTGGGTACTAGGCAGACTCCTTTTGATCTGCCACCATTGGCACTCAATGTTCTGTGTATGAGCACCGGTGGTCGGATCAACAAAGTTTAAGGAGTGATTTACCGTGAGATGTTAGAAATTTTCCTGACTGAGACAGTCATACGACTTCCAGCAATCAGTGATGATTGTTGATCCAGCGGCAACATATTCTTTAACCCTCCTATGCCCAGGCTGAAATTTGGCCCAGTAAGCACCGCACCCACAGACAGTCACTTGAGTATTTTTGGTTGCATTGCCAATTGTTCACACATGTGTATAAGAGTGCTGGAGATAGTGGCAAAGTCAAACACACTTGTGTATGTCTTACAGGTTATATGCAGAGTCACACAGAGCTGTGTATATACTGCATAAGTTACAGTCGAGTGATTTTGGTTTGACCTCCTACTAAAGCCATATGTCATTGCATTTATTTGAGAGCACTGCACAAAGTCAATGGGTTGGGAGTGACATACAAATTTTGAGTGTCTTTGATTGTTAAACCTATAGGAGGGTTAATTAAAGGAATAAGTGTCGCTGGTGAACCTCAATCAGGAAAACCTCTTTCGTCTCACGGCAAATGCCACTTAATACCCACTTACCATCGACCAGACGACCTCTGTTGTACTTGTGGCGGCCAAATTTGGACTCGTCTATTTCGACCACTTTTCCTGGTCCGCCTATCGCCTTGCTGTTCTTCTGCTGGACTACATGAAGGCAAATTTCACGGCAAAAGGTAAACCAGTCGACAGTGTGGCTACCTGTAGCCACACCTTCATCAAGACCAGACTCTCTTAGTGCCACTTCATTTGACATTCTTGTAGCCCAGCAGGAAGTTAGCACCAGGATTTTCTTCAGTGACAACTTACTATCGCTAAACCAGCTGCCATGCTGGATACTGCAGTTACGGGACCTCTTGCGGCACCTCCGGTTGTGACACCGCCAAGCAAACCCGTCGCCCCGGTCTGCTTTCACAGACCAGGACAAGGGATGCCGGCAGTATCGACACTCCGGTGCACCAGCAATGAGGCCCCGTTCCTTGCAGAAATCTGCCGTTGCCACGGGGGTTGAAAGCCTCCCAGCAACTTTGCAAAATTCCAAGTACAACTCATCTTGCGCATATGAAATGGATAAAGAATACTGATTGACTGTACTTATATACACTTTGAGAACAATGGACTAGAGCTTTCAATGGTTCTTCTTCAGAAGTTGGTATTTTTTCCTTACACACCCTTGTCTGTTTCCCATGGAATAGTCCAAAGAAATTCACACATATTAAATCATGACATATGCTAACTTTATTCAGTAACTTATAAATATTCAACTTATAAATATTAAAATTCATTGTCAGTAATATAATTATTCGAATGTTTTATTCAGTAAATATTACATATTCATTGTGACCTGGGTAATAAGTAAGACGGTAGAGTCAAATACAACGAAAGGACTTTCATTGGCATCAAAGCCTCACACTCGAGTGGTTTAGGTGATGCATTTGTGAGTTTAACATGCTTTCATTTCCCCATACAGGTTCGAATCCCAGTGAGTGTTCTACATGGTTATATGATTACTAACACTGACTTTCTTCACCCTTTCTCAGTAGCTACATAATAATAATAATAATAATGTATAGATTTATATAGCGCACGTATCCACCAACTAAGTGGCGCTCAAGGCGCATTATATTATTATCCCTGCTCATAAGGCTCATAAGTCTCATAAATCATTCCTGAAACCATCTCAGCTCCCTGGGGAGTATACAGCTCAATTGCTGCCATTTCTAGCGCATATAGAGCAAACCATCTCTGCCTTCACAGGTACCCATTTAACCCCTGGGTGGAGAGAAGCAATTATGGTTAAGTGTCTTGCTCAAGGACACAGGTGTCACGGCCGGGCTCGAACCCACACTCTGCTGCTGGCAACACCAGAACTTGAGTTCAGTGCGCTAGACCGCACGACAATCCACTTTACGTGCATTATACAACACACGGACCCTACGGCTTTACGTCCCATCCGGACGAAGCAATTATGGTTAAGTACCTTGCTCAAGGACACAAGTGTCACGACCGGGGCTCGAACCCACACCCTGCTGCTGGCAACACCAGAACTTGAGTTCGGTGCGCTAGACCGCTCGGCCACGACACTCCACTATTGAATAGAAACCACAAGCAGTGGTGTGTGGAGTAGTTGGAAAAGAGGATTAGAGGATAGGAAATGGAGATATATAGAGCAACGGTTTTTTATTACACATTTTTTTTGGGGACCCCTTCTTTTTAAACCCCTTCTTTTTAAACTGGTCCCCCCTAGGAACTAAACCCCCTTTCGCTTTCTGTACCCCCAAAAATCGTTAGACCCCTTTTTCAATTCAGTCCGGGAAAACTCCAAATACGGCAACGTTGCTATATACGGCAACCTTGAGTTGCTGAATACGGCAACGTTTCATTATACGGCAACGTTAGGGTTGCCGTATACGGCAACTCTTTCATTCAAACGCAAAAAGGGAAACGAAATATGCAAATTCCTATCTGCGCACATCAAAAGTTATCTGTGCATTTTCTTGCAAATGACCGTTTAAAACCAACACTCTAGCCCATCCGACGATTAACGTGTGACTCCATTTTTGACGTGCAAGAATACATCCTCAATCAAGATTATTATTTTACGCATGGTTCATGAAACAAAACTTTAAACATGGTTGTTGTTCTCTAAAATATAATAATTAAAATTAAACAAATAATATTATTTATGTTAATATGAGTAAACACTTTTTTTTTAAATTGTATTTTAAATATATACTACATTGGAAATTATCAACGTCTCTCTTCGCGGGAAAAGCTCTGGAAGTGCGGGAAACTAAAATCGACGACAACATTTATACAAACAAAACTCAATTATTAGATAAAAATAAAAGTAAAAGAAGACATATTTTGCATTTATACATTGTGATTAAAGCCAGCACCTTTTGACAATGACAAATAGCCTTGAAGCTGATGTTGAAAGTGAGAAAGGACGGCGAAAACACAAGACATGTACCAAGAAATATATTGAGAAACCTAACCATCGCCATTCTTGTCACCACAAACGAAGCCACATTGTTCTAGCCGTTTAAAAACTTGTACCGTAGGGACTAAATAGGGTATAAATCCCTAGGCCTATGTCCGATAATGTAATTTCATGTGCGTTTGTGCTTTTTAACGCTTTTTTATGTGATGGGGGCTGTCGGGTAAAGCCAATTAAAAAAAGGTATATACTACATGTATATAGTGATAATTAAAGTTTTAAACCTTTGAAATACGAAAGCAAAGGAGCTTGAAATTCAGACGAGATGTAAAGTGACACTAAGTACTGAACCTACATGGAAGTGGTGAGAAAGGCTTTGGCCGAAGACCTGGTGAATCACAATCACTCCTCACTTGGCCCGTCCTAGTGACCCGATAATTATATTAGGCTGAAGAAGTTGTGGCAGCACCACTTTCAAAATTCAATAAAGGGAAGGTACAAAAACACCAGTAACTTTACAAAGAATCTAATTGAACATTACGAAAGTCATCCACCAAAATATTATTTCCGAGTTGAATTCTGCAAATTCCATTGTCAGTTCACTTCAAGCGAGACTGACAAGTACAATAGTACACTTCTCCATTTATCCATATCAGCAGACAATGATGGCAGTGCAAATTTAAAAACAATATTTCATTTTTATCAAAGTTGTACCTTCCCTTTATCAAAGATTGTGTTCCAACCCTGTATACATTTTAAAGTTGGTTTCAGTTTTAACAGTTATAAGTTATAACTTTCATGAACAAAATACACAGTAATTAAACAACATTAACAAATGATATTTTTCTTAATTTGATTTATTTAAATCTTTCTTTGTAATGACAACAAATTTATAATTTACTAAATATTTATTTTTAATAAGTACTTGATTGCAATCACAGCTTGGTAAATAATGAGTCAAATTCAAGAGCAATATTTATTTGTATAAATATTTATATTTATTTAAATTTCTAATTTACTAAATATTTATTTTACTAAGTACGTGATTGCAATCACAATTTAGTAAATGAATCAAATTCAAAAGCAATATTTATTAAAATGGAGAAATTATTTAAATTTTACAGCAGATCTTTGTGATTATACAAAATTACTAGTCCTTGTTTTTACAATCCGCCTAAATAAAACTACAAAACATTCGCTCTGTCAATACCTTACTTATAAAAATTGCTTTGTATAATTAGCATGTGAACAAATTACTGGAATTGAAAATTTTTCTGAAATACAATATTTGACAATCTTGCCTACAGTACAGAGTGCTGTATGTGTTGATTTTTATTCTAACTTGATTTGAACCAATGGACAAAAACAAATATAAAATAAATGGTCTCGTATTTTATTATTATAAGAGGTCCATATTTTCATTAACCCTAACTCCCTAAGCATTGTTACTGAACAATAAAAATCCTTCAAAATCCTCCAACTGCCTTTGTTGTCTAGGGAGTTAGGGTTAATACAGTTGTTCAATTTATAAGACCATGCTCTTCTGCCAAGTAGATTGCTTACACTGCTGGTAACCAAGCAATCAAGACACCAGCCCCTCTCCCCAATCCACCAATTACACACATATTTCTACTGCCGCACCCTACTGGTCACACCCCGCCCCATCCCCACCCATCCCCATCCCCACCCCACCCCACCGCACTATACCACACATTCCAAATGACCCTATCCACATTGATTTGAACAATGATTAAGATGTTTAATTAAAGACACAAAACAATAAAAACATTGGTTATTCAGTAGTTTTCTATAAATAAGATTTTCAGTTTGTACATGCTTGACCGAAGCCCGCCACACGTACAGCGCATCGCGCAAACAAAAACATAAAAATTTTAAATAATTTTTTACTACTTTTACCTGTCAAAATCTTACATGTAATAGCCCATTGGAAAGCTTATAGTTTCAGCTATCCAACAATGTACATAAAATAGCAATCGGAATGCGTCAAAGCCTAGGTTTTTATGAATGAACCACTCTCGTCCCGCCCAGCCTTTCGCCGAAGTGTTCCGAGATCGGGCGATTCGCATAAAATTTGCCGCGCTCTGCTGAGGGCATCCACTTCGGAGCTGTCTCCGCGCCCGAGTACATTGTGATTGACATGAAAACAGGTTTCCCTATTGAGTCAAAGGGCTCCTTTACATACCCATGCTTGCTCGATCTCCATAGCTACTCTACAACCTAAGTTACATAGAGATAAAAAGTAAACACCGTTTTTCGAGGAGAAATCTTCAAGTTGAATGAATTTTACACCTCTTTTCTATCATGTGAAAGTTTTGAGCTGTAATTTTGTTTAGTTTTGAGTGGAGAGTGTATTTTTTACACCCTTTCAAAAGCTCTTATGAGGGAAACGAGCACAAACGCTGTGCCTGTGTATCACGGTGTGTGTAGGCTGATTCAACGGTTTTGTACATTACGGATGTACAGTGTATGGACAGTCGCGCTTCATCGAATGCTGTATATTTGATTAAATAAAACAGGATTCCTCAAAAACTACTCGTCCGATTTTCTTGATTTAAAAACCATTGTATTTCTTTCATCAAGACCTTTAATTTGATATAAATATTGAGCATATTGGTTTAGGAATAATTTTTCACCTGAAAACCCTACTATAAATTTAAGCCCCTTAGCTGTATTTCGCGTTTACACACCGGAAGTTGCATTATTCGGCAACTGGTTGCCGTATACAGCAGCGTTGCCGTATTTGGAGTTTTCCCGGACTGAACTGGTTGGTGGTTGAAATTTTTTTTTTTTTAAACGTCAAAAAAGTGGCGGCCAGATACGACATTCTTTCCCTAAAAACAGGTGTCAAAAAGCTAGCTTTGTGACATGTACAGAGGATGGCCGTTTAGCATTTAAACGCATTCCTAAATACGTTAATATAATTAAGTGCACATTCCAACATTCATATTATTATTATAAATATAATATAAATCATGATTGGGGAACTCATTCTATTTAATAACACACCGCATAAATGTCTAATTTTAAGCTGAAAAAACACTACATTTTCATAAATAATTATACAGTTTTTTGTAAAATACATTACAACATGAAAGCTTGAACTTTTAAATTACAAAGTAACAAATGTAACGATTTAAGCTCACCTAAATTCACCGCTTTGCTGTCCGCCATCTTTCAAAATTAACAGCATGTCGGCTGAAATACAACCTCGTCCCCGCGGCTTTTGAGCAGTTCCTTTTCGCTCGTCCCCACCACCTTTATCCAAAGGATAATATCGGTGGTTGGGACTGGCAGGGGGCGAGAGCTAGTCTTGGTTCAAGATAGACTGGTCCCCATGTCTATCCTGTCAAGGATATGTACGCGCCGTTAGTTCAAAGCGTGACGTCAGATCTTCAGGCTAGGCTGTGTTTGTGGTTTGTACTTTTCGATACGTTTATACACAATCCATCGCTGCACGCCGCAGGAGGGCGCTATCTCTACACGAACCGGCCCCCCCATACCCCCTGGCCACGGCCACCACCCACTTCAAGATTCCTTGAGCACCACTTAGTCGGTGGATACGTGCGCTATATAAGTCCACACATTATTATTATTATTATTATTAGATTAAGTTTTAGCAGTATTTACGTGATGACTAAATGAGTTTAATTATGACACGACTCTGTGCACCATAATAAACACATTTCGGGACAAATACTGTAAAACCAAGCTTCGCGCGATTATTATGCGAAATTCCAAAAGTATGTGTTATCCTTTTCTCAAGTAATTAACAACAGCAATGCTCACATATAATGAAGAAGAAAATAATGTTTGTCGGTACTAACAGCACACAACTAGGGGCCGATACGTCAGTGTAGGGCAAAATCCAATCAATTGTTTATCACACAAGAATTACATCAATCTATCTTATTATTGTTTGATTTTTTTTTTGGAAGTTCCAAAGTCCTACAATTTTGCTGGGGGAGGGTATGATAGGCTGATTGTATTATAAACGGCCATTAGCATAGGCCTATAGAAAGGGGAAATTGCCTGATATTTGCATATTAAAAACCGAAAAACAAGGGCAACCAATACTTTACAAAAACATGAAAAAGAAAGAACAAAAATATAATTCCTAATATTTGCAATTGGTACTAAAATTTGATGAACTTCCGTCAATTTAGTCTCATCTGAATTTGCGGCTGTCAATTCGCGGTACAATAATGTGCGTGTCGCAACGCTGCAACGCTGCAGGGCGTCTCTTGGCAGGTACCAAGATATCAAATCATATAACTCCCATCCTGTACAAACTTCACTGGCTACCAATTAATCAGCGTATTCATTTCAAAATAATCCATGTAACATGGTTTTGCTCCCCTCTATATTCAGAACATGCTGAGGCCACGCACTGTCAGACCAGGTTTAAGGTCAACCAACAAACATGCTTTTTGTTCCCTGGACTCGCTTAGCCAGTTACAGGGACAGGGCATTTTCCTGTATCGCACCTAGGCTGTGGAACTCCCTACCAGAAGACCTCAGGGAAATACAAAATATCTCTCTCTTTCAGCAGCGACTCAAAACATATCTGTTTACACTTGCTTTTACATCTATTTGAGAATTTTCATTTCCTTTTAGACCGGCGCCTTTGAATGTTTTACAGTAAGTGCGCCTTACAAATGCTGTGATATTTATTATTAAGATTGCGCTCATTGATCTCTAATCATACTGTCGGGAGATAGAGATCTGTGATTGCGACTAATAATAGCACCATTCTGTTATCGTAACAAGACAATTCATAATAGAATATGGGTACCAAACATTAGCCAAACTTGTCCCCAGGATGCACCTCGTTCATAGAGTTCGCTCGTCCCAAGTTAAGACTGTTTGTATATTTTTGATACATGATCATCGCTGCACGCCGCAGGAGGGCGCTATCACACACGAATCGCCAGAGCCGTATATTGGGAAATATACGGCTCTGCGAACTTGACCGCTATCACACGAATCGCTATCACACAAACCGATATGTGCAGAGTGCCATGGTCGAGCGATTTAGCGCATCGGATTTGGATTCTGATGGCTGAGTCGTCAGACTCAGAATGTGGGTTCGAATCCTGGCTGCGACCAACGGCGGACCCAGGGGGGGGCCAACGGGGGCCATGGCCCCCCAAAAAAAACCGAAGCTGTACGCCCCCCACCCAAAAAAAAAAAAAAGAAAAGAAAAGAAAAGAAGAAAAAAAAGGGGGAAAAAGAGAGACAAAACAAAACCCCACAACTTTACGCCCCCTCCTTGTGCAGCTAAGTCTTGCTTATACGTTCAGCTTTTGTTAAAGTATGCAAATTACAACACACTGATTGGCTACATGAATGTGTTCATAATCCTACTCACGATCCAACATTGCCACAAAATTTGCAATGGTAGTTTGTGCAGTTAAGCCAAGCTGCATTAGACGAGGCGTACACGGTGATTGTATGCATGGCTTATGCACACGCGACTGGTTGTGTGGGGTTTCCATGAGAGAGGATCGCCTGGAGTCTCTCATCCTCCTTCAAGCTCATCGTGACCGTCTCCCAACCACCACTCGGGTTATTGAGTACTTCGCCACAAGCGGTGTCCATCGATTGAACTTTAGTTTCTTGCTTTAACTGATTGTTGTTGTTTCCTCCAATCGCCACATTTTGCCATACAGGTATTTCAACGACCATTATAGGGCTCATATACAGTGGAAAAAGCTAATCTATTTATGAATAATATTTGTCCGCTCAGAGCAACCAGAAGCTAAGCATTTCCGGAAACCCTGCATTAGTCAAGTGGTTAGACCGCAGGACCTAGCCTACAATCACAAGGTTGCGGGTTCAAATCCAAAGCTTATCACTGAAATTTCATACTAAATCAAGTATTGTCGTCTAGACCCACAAAACAAACAAACCCCACCAGAAACGTTTTGCGCTCGCAAATACGCCCCTCCACTGAGCATTTGGCCCCCCCTAAACTTTGGGCCTAGATCCGCCGTTGGCTGCGACCATGGTGCTTGTGTCCTTCAGCAAGACGATTTACCACAATTGCTTCTCTCCACCCAGGAGTAAATGGGTACCTGTGAGGGCAGAGTTGGTTGTGTTTGATTAGCCCTATATGCGCCGAAATGGCATCAATTGAGCTGTATACTCCCCAGGGAGCTGAGGTGGTTTCAGGAACGATTTATGAACGATACTGAATTAATTTCGGTACATATTAACTGTAAAACCATGTTTCTCACGATTATTTTGAGTAATGTGTCATTTTAAAGCATTTTAAACCTTTGTAAGTAAAATAACAATATTTTGATTTTAAAAATCTGGAAATTGCCGTTAAAATAGCGAAAGATTAACACGGGAGATACACGAGATTGTACACCATTAGGTAAAGGGGTTAGTGTTGTGTATGGGTCATTCCATGAACGTGGGACCCAAAGTGTGACACGGAGGTAAAAATTTCAAGTTCATTAAATAAAGAAAAAAAATATCAGTTTTGTTACCTTATTTATCATAGTTTTGGAGGTTGTCATCTTTTAAAATAATAGATACAAACATTAAAACCGGTGTCATGTATTTACTTCCTGCTTCACCTGATATGAGGTTAACGATGTAACAAAATTACAAGGGGACACCGTGTCTTGTTACGTTGTGTAATATACTGACTAAAGTGGATCAAAATAGGGGAGACCCAAGAAATGTTTGTTTGTTGTCATAGTAGGTCTGTATGAGATGCAACAATAGGTGAAAGTTATAATCATCAGCTCGTACGATGTAAGGAATAACACAGGCCCCAATATCTGAAATACATGGAAAACACAAGTGTCCCACGTTTATGGAATGACCCCTATGCATTCATAATTTATAAAAATAAAAAAAAGATGTATAGAAACCAACCTGTGAAAGTTTTAGCTTATTGAACTAGAATTAACTAGAATGTAAAGAAAGTGATTCAGATTTTGATGCATTCATTGTGATGTTAATACACTTCTGTTAATACATTTCACATTTTTTCTCAAAAAGACATGTCAGACGGAATTATTATATCAGTATATCAGGGCCGTAGCGAGTGGGGGCGGGGTGTGGGGGGTGTGGGGGGTGACACCCCCAACATTTTTCTCAGTCGGCATTTAGAGCCTCAGTCGGCAAATGAAGCATCAAAGGTACTAAAACAAGGGTTGGTCCAGAATAAATTTTCAGTCGGCAAACCTAGAGCTATGGGTTTGCCGACTACAAAATGCATCGTGTTTTTATTTACCAAGAGTTGTTTGTAATCAGTTGATTTTTCTTAATAATAATACACTACTCAAAAAAATTAAAGGAACATGTTGATATCATGATCTTTATTGAACGTTATCCCTTAAAGAGGTGCCAGGGTTGTGTCAAACTCATTGCAAGTAAAGTCAATTGTTTTTTAAACATTACTGATTTGAGTGAGGTGCAATTATGCATGTCCTCTAACAGCTGGACCTGAGAGTGTCCACATACCAAAGATGGTGCTGATCTTGCTGGTTTGCCTCTGAGGGTCTATACTCAGTTTAAGATGTTTAAGAGTCAAACAGTCAGTGGCTAATAATAATAATAATGTGTGGATTTATATAGCGCACGTATCCACCAACTAAGTGGTGCTCAAGGCGCATTATATTATTATCCCTGCTCATAAGGCTCATGAGGCTCATAAATCATTCCTGAAACCATCTCAGCTCCCTGGGGAGTATACAGCTCAATTGCTGCCATTTCTAGCGCATATAGAGCAAACCAACTCTGCCTTCACAGGTACCCATTTAACCCCTGGGTAGAGAGAAGCAATTATGATTAAGTGTCTTGCTCAAGGACACAAGTGTCACGGCCGTGATTCGAACCCACATTCTGTTGCTAACACCAGAACTTGAATCCGGTAAGCTAGACCGCTCGGCCACGACACCCCATTACTGGTATGGCCTCCACGGGCTTGTGTGCATTCTTGACAGCGACGAAGCATACTCTGAATCAGCTGCCGTAGAGAGTCCTGAGGAATGTTATTCCACTCTTCAATCAAGGCAGCTGTCAGTGTTTGTACAGTATCTGGAGCATGCTGTCGACCTGCAACTCGTCTGCCAAGCATGTCCCATGCATGCTCTATTGGGGTAAGGTCAGGAGAACGTGCCGGCCAGCGCATTGTGTCGATTCCCTCTTCCTGGAGGAAGTCCATGGCTACACGTGCAATGTGCGGACGAGCATTATCTTGTACCAGTATAAAATTTTCCCCAATGTCACGAGCAAATGGCACCACTACGGGTCTCAGTATCTCATCTCTATACCTCACACCTGTCAGAGCACCACCAGCTATCACAACAAGGTCCGTACGACCGTCCTAACAGATCCCCGCCCAGACCATAACGGATCCTCCACCGTAGTGATCAATTTCAACGATGTTGCAGTCCGGGTATCTTTCTTCTGGGCGTCTCCACACTCTCACACGTCTGTCATTAGTTGAAACTGAGAATCTGCTCTCATTAATTTTGTGAAGAGCACTGGGGCCCAATTGTCCATCTGCCAATTTTGGTGATCTCGGGCAAACTCCAACCGGGCTCTGCGGTGCCTTGGGTTCAAAATGGGGCCTGTGGCGGGTCTTCGAGCATGCATATCATCTTTATGAAGGCGATTTCTAACAGTTTGGTTAGTTAAGCGTATACCAGTTCCTCTGTGGAAGTCTGTTGACAGGGATCTAGCGGTGCTCTGTCTGTTCCGTCGGGCAAGAATCCTCAGATACCGGTCTTGACGAGGGGTTGTCATTCGTCTGCGGCCCTGGCCTGGTCTTCTGGTATACAGGCCATCTTCCTGGTAGCGTCTCCACAGACGGTTGATGACACTTGGGGACACATCCACACGATTAGCTACCTCACGCTGTGGGTGGGCTTCTTCAAGAAGCTGGACAGCTCTGGCAACCTCAACTTCTGTTAAATGACGGCGAACACCACCACAGAGGGCCAGAAGACCAAAGGGTAACACAAGAATTGGAAAAAACATCATGGTATTGCAGCAATTGCTAAAGGCTTGTGATAACACTAGTGCACAAAATCAGTGCATTATAGGGACATTTGGACACCCATGTACCTCAGTCTTTGAAGACACGCATGATTTCACTTTTGACTGGTCAGTATTGTTTGAGTATCAATAGACTACACCTGCAATAGGTTTGACACAACCTTGATACCTCTTGAAGCGGTAACATCCGACAAAGGCTGTTACATAATCATGTTCCTTAAAAAAATTTGAGTAGTGTAATAATAATAATAATAATAATAATAATAATAATAATAATAATAATAATAATAATAATAATAATAATGTGTGGACTTATATAGCGCACGTATCCACCAACTGAGTGGTGCTCAAGGCGCATTATATTATTACCCCTGCTCATAAGGCTCATGAGGCTCATAAATCATTCCTGAAACCATCTCAGCTCCCTGGGGAGTATACAGCTCAATTGCTGCCATTACAGCGCATATAGGGCTAATCAACCAACTCTGCCCTCACAGGTGCCCATTTAACCCCTGGGTGGAGAGAAGCAATTATGGTTAAGTATCTTGCTCAAGGACACAAGTGTCACGGCCGGGATTCGAACCCACATTCTGCTGCTAACACCAGAACTTGAGTCCGGTAAGCTAGACCGCTCGGCCACGACGGCACTCCCTTTGTAATACATTGTATTTTACTCATGGAAAGAGCTGCGGTTTCAGGTGGCAGTTGAGCGACTTTACAGATTGTCCATTTTGGGGGTAAAACAAGTAAATTTGTCTGGTCATATCAGTGTTGTGTCAGTAAATTTACCCACAAAAATGTCCCCCCCCCCCCCATTCTGAAAATCCTGGCTATCCACTGATATCAGTCGGCAATTTGGCTTCCACACCACCCCCACCCCCAGAAAATGCCTATACAGCCCTGAGTATGTTTGTACCATCACCAAATTCATATCGAGTATTATAATTCAATAACTTGATAATTGGGTAACTCCAAAAGGTATCGCTTCCCTATAAAACAAAACGAGCTAGCTCGGCCCCTTTTGGGCTGTCACAGGCATATAACATAATTTTATATGAATAAAGCCTATAAACAAAAACAAAAAAATTTGACAAATAAAGTACTATTTATCACAAATTTTAACCCGACCTTTTTAGACAAGGCCGGACTATTACAGCCCGGCCAGACTGTGCAGCCATAACATATTTTAGCCTTTATTTTTCCAATAGGCCCTACAAGAAATTTGCCCTTCTAGGTGATATTGCTTTTCTGTGATACTTGCTATTCTATGTGATACTTGCCCTTCTAGGTGATACTGACAATTAGCAGATTCATAGTTGATCGATTGCTGCTAAAGTAGGACCAATGTACAATCTATAAATATTTAGACAACCAATTCGTCTCAAATAGATTTAAAAAGACAATAAGCCGTGACCAATTTATCGTCCTTTTTTTGCTTGTTTTCCCATTAAACCTCGTACTAAGTCTAATTTTGGAAGGTTACCTTTTTGGCTCGATAATGGAAAATCAGTGTTCGATTTGCAGTAATTACGTTTGGTCTTGGTTTGGTTCGGCCCATATAAATACGATTCCGACCTACAGGGGCAGTTCTGAACCCCCCCCCCCCCCTCCCCCTCACCACCACCACCACCACCACCGTTGCTGGCAATTTGATTTAAGCTTACTGGAGAGACATAATACGTTATAGCAAACCGAACAATTTATTTCCGTAAAAATCATCTAGATCCCCTTTCAAAAAACCTATATTTGCCCATGCATCGCAGAAATTGTCGAAGGTTCGACTATGGAATTAGCCTATTAATATTTATTGACATTCTACAAAGTCGATATCTTTAACTTTGTCTTTTTAAAATTGTAACAAATCCGAGGCATGTGCCTCCTTTGTTGTCGCTGTGAACGTTAATTTACTATTTGTTTTTGTGTGACTCCTCCATTTTTGGCAGTACATATCCCCTTTTTTGCCGTATATGACCCCCCCCCCCTCCCTTTCAACACACTGAATCCGCCCCTGGTAGATTTGTTGAGACAACCAACTTGGTGTTAATCGCTTCTAGAATATGGTCGATAATGTTCTTATACTATATAGGCTACAACGCGTCATTGTCATGGTTGAATATGACATTGTTTTCCATATCTTGCTCAAATGACCTTTATTTGCACGCAGTTCCAGAACTGCATGCAAAAAGATCTAAAAATAAATCCAAAATAGCGTCGGGTCAGACCATAGTTCAAGGACTGGGAGGGCGTATATGCTACATCGTCCAATCACAGTGACAGCCAATTCATAGCGTGCCAATGAAACTTTGAACCAACTCATGTTCTATAAATCACTGTTACTCCACTTGGCATCTGAATGCTTGCTCTTATTCCGAAGTTCGATGTGATCCACGCGAAGCATTTTGGCAACTGTACTTTCATTAATTAAGGGGGAAGAAAAACAGTTAAAAATCTGTAAAATGACGAGGAGTCATACTTTGTTTTTATTCCTGATCACTCCTGCCGTTGTCTCCGTTTGTATTTACGGACCGACGGCGGTCTATCAAGGCGTCCTGGCCTCAGTTGATGGTGTATACCCTTACGATAGCAGCACCATCGCAGATGTCATATCCTCTATGCGTCATGCGCAAACATATATCTACATTAGTTTCTTGCTGATAGTTGCTCTGCTGACTGTGTTGATGTACTACGGACACGTTGCTTACAATTTCATCGTCAAACCTTGTGAATATTACGGGAATGAAGCAGAGGTAGCGTACAAAAGCAAGAAAATACCTCCGGGAATGAAAGAAAACACCATCCAAGATATGAAACGTGCCCGGAAGTTCGGAAAGATTCCACCCGTTTACCCCAACGGCTGGTTCGCGGTGCTCAGGTCTGACGAAGTCAAGATGGGAGAAACTAAAAGTGTACATGTTCTTGGTAAGTGTTACTTCCGTTTTCCGGCAAAAAGACGTCTTTTTAACCATCTCAAAATTACTTTAAACGAACTGTAGGTTAAAATTCGACTTGACCGGCATTGAGAATTACATATATTAACATATATTTACTGATAAAAAATAATGTTTTTATGGACAAAAATATGGTCAACGAGAGGTGGTAGACCTTGCCGGCAAGCGGTACCGCTTATACATCACATACCGGTACATGTTTCAGCTATAAGCCTTATCGCTAATAGCACTGAAGCAACTGCCGCAAAGCATGCAGGGATACAAAAAGGGGCATCTGTTGGCGCAGCTTTTGTGACGTCAATAATATTTTGTTTGTCCGCGCGGCACGCAGTGGCGCTGTTGCGCCCACAGACATCCCACAATTCCTTGCAGCTGCTATTAGCGATAAGGCTTATTCCTTTGAATTTTATAAAACATTTATAAAACGAGTTACTGTGATTTTAAAAAAGTACGTTTTACAAGAAAAATTACTGCTTTTGACTTTAGTGATTAAGAACAGAGCACTCGAAGACACAAGTAGAATCATACTTAATTTATAATCAATTTTCAAATCCTTTATATACAGGTATGACCCTTGCAGTATTCCGTGGGGAGAGTGGTCAGTCGTACATAGTAGATGCATACTGTCCCCATCTTGGAGCTAATCTCGGGGTAGGTGGTACGGTGGATGGAGACTGCATTGCCTGTCCTTTTCATGGTTGGACATTCCGTGGGGATGATGGCAAATGCGTCAAGATTGCATACGCGGACAAAGGTGAACCTACACTGTAAAAACGGTGTTTAGAATTTAAACACACGCAAAATAAACGCGTTTAGGAATTTAAATGCTAAACGGCCATCCTCTGTAATAATAATAATAATAATAATAATAATAATAATAATAATAATAATAATAATAATAATAATAATAATAATAATAATAATAATAATAATAATAATAATAATAATAATAATAATAATAATAATAATAATAATAATAATAATAATAATAATAATAATAATAATAATAATAATAATAATAATAATAATAATAATGTATGGACTTATATAGCGCACCTATCCACCAGCTGAGTGGTGCTCAAAGCGCATATTATTACCCCTGCTCATAAGGCTCATAAATCATTCCTGAAACCATCTCAGCTCCCTGGGGAATATACAGCTCAATTGCTGCCATTACAGCGCATATAGGGCTAATCAACCAACTCTGCCCTCACAGGTACCCATTTAACCCCTGGGTGGAGAAAGCAATTATGTTTAAGTGTCTTGCTCAAGGACACAAGTGTCACGGTCGGGATTCGAACCCACATTCTGCTGCTAACACCAGAATTGAGTCCGGTAAGCTAGACCGCTCGGCCACGACACTCCACAAGTACGAGTGTCACAAAGCCGTGCACAATCTATACATGTTTTATGCTAAACATGTCTTTAAAAAAGTGAGTACAAGCTAAGTCTTTAGAAATGTGTTTAAAATCTGAACACCATTTTTACAGTGTAATTTTAGGAACTTGTTCTTACGGTGTTGTATTGACCATAAACAAAATGCAAATCATTAATTTGAGTAGAAAATTACGATTTATATATGCTTTTAAGATATGCATATATTTCTTAATTAGTCTGGTCTCAATGTATGCAGTATTGTATAATTGCATGTCCAAGTCGTTGTCTGTGGTAGGGAAATGCAAAAGCGTGCCATGCTTCACTGTTTCTCTACGCGTTGTTTACACTGTCATCATTGTTATAATAATATTTTCGCTGATTCTTTTATATGAATGAAACCTATAAACACAATAGTAATCAAGATGTACTGTTACCAACATTTAAATAATAATGGAGCCTATATATTTAACTAACCAACTAATTCGTCGTTCAAACTTAAACTCATTTGCATTAACAGCTATTTATTTGATCGCACAGTACCAGAATTTTGCAAGGTAAAAACGCATCGTTCTCTTGAGATCAACCATTTGATAATGATATGGCACCACGCTGAAGGAGAAGAGCCTTCGTGGTTTCCCCCTGAGATCGAGGAAATCAAGAATGGTAAATGGATGTACCATGGCTTTTGTACAGCGTACTTTAATTGCCATGTCCAGGTAAAGTGATCTGCAAGTATTTTTTTTCTGGATTTCCAAGTTCTAGCATTAACAGACTGAAACTGTTAATCAGTCAGTGCAGTTTAAAAAAAAATGTATTGCCTAGGCCTATACACATACTTTTGACAAACTACTTTCAAATATCATAGACTGTACAGGGAAGGTACAACTTTGGTAATGTTGGCAAAAACTGTTTCTATGAGTGTGCTTACTCTCTTTGAATCAAGATATACATTGAAGGGAAGGTACACCATTGGTAATGTTGGCAAAACTGCTTCTATGAGTGTGCTTACTCTCTTTGAATCAAGATATACATTGAAGGGAAGGTACACCATTGGTAATGTTGGCAAAACTGCTTTTATGAGTACGCTTACTCTCTTTGAATCAAGATATACATTAAGGGAAGGTACAACATTGGTAATGTTGGCAAAACTGCTTCTATGAGTATGCTTAATCTCTTTGAATCAAGATATACATTAAAGGGAAGGTACACCATTGGTAATGTTGGCAAAACTGCTTCTATGAGTATGCTTACTCTCTTTGAATCAAGATATACATTAAAGGGAAGGTACAACATTGGTAATGTTGGCAAAACTGCTTCTATGAGTATGCTTACTCTCTTTGAATCAAGATATACATTAAAGGGGAGGTACACCATTGGTAATGTTGGCAAAACTGCTTCTATAAATATGCTTCCTCTCTTTGAATCAAGATATACATTAAATGTTGGTAACACTGACAATTAAAAACTGATAGGTGCAATGTCTTACAGGATGTCTCGGAGAACCACGGGGATCCGCAACATTTGCATTACGTGCATGCTCCGTAAGTTATTTCACGTTCTTTTTCGGTTGATTCTGCTGCTGCTGCTGCCGCTGCTGTTGCTGCTGCCAGTGCTGCCACTGGTGCCGCTGCTGCTGCAGGTCCTGCTGTTACTGCTGCAGCTTCTGCCGCTGCTGATGCCGCCGTTGCTGCTGCCGCTGCTGCTGCCGCTGCTGCTGATGCCCCGGTGCTGTCGCTGCTGCTGCTGGTGTTGCCGCTATTTCTTCTGCCGCTGCTGCTGCTGTTGCTGCTGTTGCTTCTGCCGCTGCTGCTGTTGTTTCTGCTGTTGCTTCTGCTGCTGATGTTGCTGCTGTTGCTGATGCCGATGCCGCTGCCACTGCCACTGGTGTTGCTGCTGGTGCTGCTGATGCTAATACTGGTGCTGTTGTCGCTATGCTGCTGCTGCTATGCTGCTGCTGTTGTCGCTGCTGCTATGCTGCTGTTATGCTGCTGCTGCTGTTGCTGTTGCCTCTGCTGCTGCTACGCTGCTGCTGCTGATGTTGATGCTAATGCTAATGCTAGTTCTGGTGCCGGTGCCGCTGCTGCTATGCTGCTGCTGCTATGCTGCTGCTGCTGCTGCTGCTGAGTGCTGCTGGTGGTGCTGCTGCTGATGCTGGATCTTGTTGTTCTTGCTATTCGTGTTGTTATTCTTGTTCTTGTTCTTGCACTTTTTTCTTGTTAATGAAAGACATTATCATTTTAGGCAAATCCCTTTGAAAGGAGCATTCTACAACAAAACGGATTGGAATATTCACCCCACAGAGAAGCACATCAATGTCAGCCTCATGGAACTCCAAGCAGACAAGCCTTTGTGGTCTCAAAAGAAATTCAGCACCACTTGGTATTCAGAACAGGTGCGAGAAAAAACAATTAATCATTTTTTTAAATTTAAATACCGGTAATTTAAGATTTCAAACCTTGATCTATAAATCTTAATGGTTGTTTGAGTAGTTGAGTGAGTAAATTAGGTGAACCTGTAGACTGAATTGTTCTGAATCGTTCTTCAAGTAATAACCTCAGAGAAATAGAGAATATACACATTGTATAATGGATATGTAAATATATAACTCTGCCAGTTGATTTCAGTTTACATCAAGTTTTCTTCTTATTAAAAAAGATTGGGCCAGGCCTCAACTACCTTAACGAGCTCGTCGATGGGGTAAAGAATCATCATATCTTTATCTTGACCACCATACCAGTTGGTCCCATGAGGCAGAAAAACATGACCGTTGGTTACTCAGGCAAGGGTATCTTCAGCAGAATAAAAAGCAAGATTTTAATTCACAATTTCCTAGAAGTAGTAAGTATGATTTTCATGTTCAAATTTCTTTAAAACCAGTTCAGATGGAAAATCGCATTATGATTATTAGTTGACACAAAATATTGTTTGAACTTTCAAATGGATTTAGTGAACAGACGAATTAACTATGGTAAAGATTTAAGAATACATGCAATGACGTATTAAATAACAAGAACAGGACTCAATCCCTTGATGTTAATGATTATTGTCTTTAATGTTATTGAAACCATGTTTTGTTAGTATTGCTATTGGTAACGATTTGTTCAAACGAATTTTCTGATATAAATTAGGTGGGTCATGATATTCCGATTTGGGCCAACAAGACATACCAGTCTAAGCCGATATTTGTGAAGGAGGATCACTGTATAAGTAAACACCGACGGTGGTATTCCCAATTCTACTCCGAGAACAGTCCAAGGTACAATCCCAATGACTCCATGGAATGGTGAAAGTGTACTCTTCAGAATACTGCCTTCTGTTATGGGATCATAATGTAACCTGACACATAGTTTAATACCAAAAGTTGCTTATAATGTAATTCAAAAGTGGTTAATTAAGTAATGTGTCTGACTTTGTAATACAAAAAAGGGGCACAGATGGCTGAAAATCTAAACATAGAAGGCCGATTTGGAATTGTACTCAGTTGTATTTCAGGAAGTGCAGGAGTGATAATCACAACGGGTATGGGGTAAATTTTGACAAGTGTTGGGGTGAACAAAGATTACTGAGGCCAGATTTGAACCCGCCACCTCTGGATTACCATGCCTCGTCAGTTTACCTTATTATTTATTTGATGATTTTAAATAAAAATTTATCAGACCAAAGAGACGGCTGTACAAATCAGTTCAGTGATTGGTAAGAGCGCCCTCTTGAGTAATTTTACTATTAACACCATTCCCATCATTCGGATATTAACATCATTCCCATGATGATTCCAACTGAATGCCCTTGCATTGAATAATTGGATAATAAGCATATTACAAAATGTATAATAATGATAGTAATCGAAGAGTGTTAGTCTGAGAGAGTATAACCATGGAGGAAGAAAACAGCTCGCTTCCATCAAATGTGGTATAAACCACTATGTGAACGAGGTTGCTTATATTCTTTACCGTAGTGGGGTAACCTTGGAGAGCAAGACATTTGGTTATCGGATCTGTTATTAGGGCCAAATGGAATGGCCAAACGCATATTGGCGTATATTGTCGTGTTCCTTTTCCGTGAGTCTGCTGATTTATTGGTACCAAATGGAGGGACTTATTCTATATGATTATATTGTCACAAATTCTTTGGGTGAAGATTAATGTCATAATTATTTACGTGTTATATCAATCAATCAATCAATTTATTGGAGTTACACTTTCAAATCAGTGACACACGTCAAAGACGGTGCATCCTTAAACATAGTACAAAACATAGGTAAAACTTGTATTTTTGTAGCTTTGAATGGTGAGGAGGATAAGTAAGACTAATTGCGGTGACACCATGTGAAATGCTCAATTGAGTAGTAATTAGTTCTGAAGGAACTGGAGATACAACTCGACGTTTCGATCAGTATGCTCTGATCGTCCTCAGGAGAACGATCAGAGCATACTGATCGAAACGTCGAGTTGTACCTCCAGTTCTTTTCAGAACTAATTACTACTCAATTGAGCATTTCACATGGTGTCATATACATGTTATATATGTAATTATATACTTTGATATAAGCCCACGTGTGAAAGTTAAATCCCAATTGGTCTTCACAGACTGGTAAAAAATCATTCACATTAATTAATAATAATTATTATAATAATAAAATCATTTATAATGCGCAATTTATCCAAATAAATATTCAAATACACAGAACAAGCAGAAAGCATCAAAAGTATTTTTTTTTTTAAATCGGCACCGATTATCAGCAATATTTAACAAAATATTCCCTTAAACTACATTGATAATGTTAACTACACATGCCTGAAACAGTGAATACCCCTAATAAAAATGAATCCTTACAAAGACGGGTCTTAGGACTTTATAATAACTGTATTCGAATGGTTTTAATAACCTGAGGCTAACGATCGGGGCACTAGCGAAGAACCACGGTGTGATGTATTCAAGACATCGTGTCTCTAAACCAATATTTGGTCAGCACGACAATATGGATCAACATGACAGGCTTGCATTGACTTCTCCTAGGATTTCGACCAATACAAGTTAGGGGGGCCTGGTGTCAACAGAAGCGCCAGGGTAAACTCATGAGTGAATGGGAATGACAGTGAACATTATCTGGTAATGTTGTCGACTTCTCCGGCAAAAATATTGACATTATAGACTGACCGGATCTTGCCACCGGGGAAGAAATACTTGGTTTGAAAAAAAAAACACTAGTCAAAAGGGAAATGTTGCTCCGTCAGGACCGTAAATACTGTAATTCCGCAAGGAGAAAATACAACTTCAGGTGCAGGGAAATCGAAACTTCTCAGATCATTCCCGGAAAAGAGAATATTGTGATATAAGCCAAGTATACGTGTGGTTCCCTCACGAGTCTGTCGAACAAAACGTTTCTGTTGGACAAAATGTTTCTGTCGAACAACACGCGTCATGTCTACCGAACAACACTTTGACTGCAACAAAGCATGAACCAATCAAGTACTAACATTTGTTCTCAATTTATATTCCGTAAATACCCTATTTGGTTGGTTTACCTAGTTCTGATTATCTAGTTCTGATTTCCGGAAATCTGGAACGGGTTGACTTATCCAACCTGACAATGGGTCAAATGAGGCGACCCTTTTCCGAATTATTCTGAACTTGGGTAAAAAAATTACTCGGAACAAGGGTCAAAATGCTGTTATGGCCTATAGAACTTTAAAAAGCGTGGTATGCACTGATCCTCAACACAATCTGGTTAAACGGTGATTAATTAAACAATCTGAGATATATCTCACGTGTAGTGGAATAGCGCCCTCTCTGATGATCAGTTGGGTTTGGATCACACCTCGGAAACAAAATTCCACACTTTTTCGCAGTAAAATAATGTGCTTCTTGAGCTGATAGTTGCACTCGTATAGGTTTGTGTACATTTTCTTCAGCTACATAATCAAGTGGCACTCGACACAAACCTTCCTAATATGTTTTAAAAGAGAGTAAGTATATAACTGATATATGATTTTAATTTCTCTCCACACGTTACTTATTTTCAGGGTTTGGAATTGGCTACTCTTGAAATGTTCCATTTTTGGGAAGGCTTAAAAAACAGTTAATTTTATATGGGTTCAATACATAATTAATGATATTAATAAGATGCTGTAAAGGAATAAAGCATTTCTCACCATCCCATCTGTCCAGACAAACAGCATCAGTGAGATCAAAGAAAAATAGTGCGAAAAGACAATAAAAGCAAAGGCACAGTCGTGTTAACCAAAACCACAATGTTGAATCTCTTTGGTTTGTAGCCATAAATGATCACAGTTTTACGTAAACCTAACTTGGTGTCAAGTTGATAAAAACATCCCTTGTAATATTTCTGCCTGATGAGCTATAGTTTTTAAAAGAAAGGTACTTTTAACCATTTAGTTTTCAAGAAATAATGTTGTCATAATATTAACCTTTAAAAATTTCACAATCGATACTCACGTTTTTGAGAAAGCGACGAAAAATTGTCACATGTTTTTTTTTAAGTGTTTATGTTTTACACAAAATTTGCTGAACAGCAACTTGTTTGCTTTTTCGACATAACGATTCATGTTTTCTCTGAGATGAAAGCACCGAACATGGAATCATTTTTCAGGATGTGCCAACTTTATACCAATAAAGAGATTATCTGGTAATTTCCAACGTTGTTATACTTTAAGATAATGAAGTGAAATATTCTACGTTAGTTGTGAATATGAAGATAGCGTTTACCGACCATTTTGTGTTAACTTTTTCAACTGTCTGTGTAATGAAATACGTATTATTCAAATGAAGTGAGACACGTAGAATGGAAGTTTAGTAAAGATGTACGCCCTACTTTCCAGGATTTGCCGAGATTTCTCGAGATGTTGTTTTTGTTATTGTTGTTTAAGAGGTTAACAAACAGTAGAAATAAGTTTTGTTTCTCCCAAGTTAAAATCATCTTAAAATTAATGGACATTTTTATATAACAAAAAATTAGTCATGTGAAATCTATTTGTCAAAATCTCGAGTTATGCTCTGAGATTTTATATAATCACACACATTATTTCAATCAATCTTTATTTTTCACTTTATCACAACATTGAACATTAATTAATATAACATTACTGGTGAGCGGTAATGATGATAAAGTGGTGTGGAGGCCGTCAAAAAGCAATCTTGTCGAGTGAGGGCCCCACTTTAATCATGTACAATGAGAAATAGACACAGTCTTCATGTAGAAAACCAAAATTAACATTAACTTCTCCAAATCACAATGTACTATACACAATAATTTAGATATAAAAGTTACGTAATACAAATGAAATATTCCTGTATTCCTGTAAAATTATTGTAATTCTTAAACGTAAACTTTCGCCATTATATTTTTGTTGATTATACCAGGTTGTCAAGACTCAAGAATCCATTAGACTAGACTCATAATTTGTCGTGGATCTAAAGTCCGACCAAAACACCATCATCGTAGACGCTTGGGGAGTAATTGTGCGTGACTAAAAAATGCTATAAAGAAAAGCGACTGTCGCATCCCATGGGAATTAAGAAGGCTTTCTGTCTGATTTGAAAATATTTTCAGAAATCATGGTGAAAGCCTTAAATGAAGAAATACTGGACAAATAATTACGAAAATATACCGTTCTGTGTCAGCCCTGCAAACTATTTAAGACTAACTCTTGTCTACAACGGCATGACGGCAACATTGCGTAAACAGATGCCTGTATGATACCAATCTGTGCTAAAGAGAATGTGCTACAATGATTTAGTTAAAGCAAGAAGAAACCTTCTTGCAAAAGGTCTTCATATGAATCCGTACTTTATCAAGATCAAGAAAAACATTATACATGTATATAAATTGAAACAAATTGCAGCTTGAATTTCTATCCCTTTATTTATTTGGGGTGGGTTGCTTAAAATTTTGATTAAAAAATTCATCACTTTGTAAAAATGCGACCTCTCACTGAACTGAAACGTTAGGTATTTTTTGTTTTTTGTTATGTATTTTTTCAGCTCAGCTATTTTTGGACAAAGAATATTGCATAGGCCTAGGCCCTTTTAAATTTACACAAAATAAATATCACCAGGTTTTCGAGGACAAACTACTGAGTGCATGGAAGCTGTGTATGACAAACACAATCCCCTATTTTTAAATAGCACGGGCTACGTATGGTCCGTGATTTCAGTGAGTGTATTTTGCTTCATTGGGTATAGGTTATACGGCTTTTTTATGTACCAATGTTAAACTGTTATAAAAGAAAAGACTGCATGTACTGTATACTGAATATGTGACGTAGCGCCGCCACGGTTGGATTTGCTAAATTGTTTTTGATAAAATGCAATCTTATTAACTAAGAGTGTACTGATAATATGATATACAAAAGCGAGCATAGTATTCGACGGTGGCTTTTTCAAATGACTGTCTCCAAAGTACAGGCGCCACTAAGGATGAACAAATTAAATTCTTAAAATATGGTGCAGAACTTCATTCTCATTTTCTAATGAAAAATATAAGCAGTAATTAATACCACTGCCTTCAGTTGTCAACCCCCTCCCAAAGCGTATGGCCTATTAATGTCAACTAATTAATGAAAATATTTCACATTTCATTGAAGAACTTTCATATTAAAAAAAAAATACTTCGGGCTTCAATAAGCCTGTGTATACATTCAATTTAGACTGGCGGTACTCGAAAAACCGACGATGAAGGTTTTCCAATGAGCAGTCATGCAACAGTCGTCGTATCTCTCTTTTATGCATGGGTAATGATGGCGTTGAAAATCCATGTGATAGCATTGACCAGCCCAGCCTGACGCGTAATGCAGTGTATCTCAGCACAGCCTTAGTTCTCTCATAGAGGTTCTCTTCACCACTGGTTACTTGGAGGATTTTTGAAGAAGAAGACGTCTTATAAAGAAAGCTCTCCTTGGAGAAATGCGATGACTACTTGCTTTTGCATCTGCCTTGGCATTGATTTCTACGTATTTTGTTAGCACAAAATGTCATCGTCACTGAACACTTGAAAGAGTGTGTACACCAATTCCTGTCTGGTTGGCTGGTAATCGCTTGTGATATTGCCATAGAAGGTGCTCACCGAAGGACATCTCTGTGTTATTGCGACGCACTTCACCGAACGGAAACTGGAACTTTTATGAGGCATTTATTTAACTCACTTTGTATAGTGCGTTGTCAGCACTATGATCCATTGTGCTTTGATCCACACCTCAAGACCTATGTGTCAAAGATATTATAACTATAATAAGCCGTGTATCGATCTATTTTTATAGATTTTCAAATTTGGCTACTTCTAAAAACTTCAGCCACCGTCCGGTCTTGACGGAGTTGATTGAAAAATAGTAATCTCAAAACGTTATTATAACTTCAATTGGTTCAATTCATATCATATACTAGACGGCTTACGCTGACCACACCGTGTCCTTTAAACAACTGGATACCAAGTTTTAAGTCCAGTCCTCCTGACATCCCGTGAGGTTCAATGAAGACGCCGTCAATCGAAACAACGAACTCGGATAACATAACCGAGATCCGATTTGGCGAAGGGGGCGGCGGATACTCCAGTGGCGATATGAGAATGACAGGTCCCAGGGAGTCGTCCTGTAGGGGAACTCTGGTAGTGGAATCGGCGCATGGAAACACGCTTGGACACGGTATCAATGCTGATGTCACAGACGCAAGGATAATGGTACTAGGAGCAGAGAGCGTCGGCAAATCCGGTAAGTCAAATACACCCAAGAAGCCTATATAAGTTTGTCGTTCAGTAAATATAAACAAAGGAAGACATCCTTTGACATTGACGATGAGGCAGTAGTTTAAAGTTGACAGAATCGTTAGTGTGTGCAGTTAATGAATAATGTCAAACTCTACATCCACGTTTGAAGAGAATTGTAACCTTTTCACAAGGTGCAAACTGTAAGATCAGTTTGGCAAGATCAGTAAACCCAAGTATTGGGCACTGCCCTACAGTTATATTAACCAGTTTTTCTGCACGGTGTCCTTTTGTTAAGGAAGAATATTTGCAAAGGTAGCACGTCTGAAGAAATGAGCTATAAACTGTTTTTAATGTTCCCAAAACAGTTCCCAAAGCAGTTTATCTTGTTTGTCTTATTCGTAAAATTAGAAAAGAATGGAGAAAGGAAACCATATAGGCCTAACCTCATTACAGTATGTTTGAATATAAGGTCCACAAATGAATCCAACAAAATGAAGTAAACTATATGGATTATATATATATATATATATATATATATATATAGATATATATATATATATATATATATATAATAATAATAATAATGTGTGGACTTATATAGCGCACGTATCCACCAACTAAGTGGTGCTCAAGGCGCATTATATCATTACCCCTGCTCATAAGGCTCATAAGTCTCATAAATCATTCCTGAAACCATCTCAGCTCCCTGGGGAGTATACAGCTCAATTGCTGCCATTACAGCGCATAATAGGGCTAATCAACCAACTCTGCCCTCACAGGTACCCATTTAACCCCTAGGTGGAGAGAAGCAATTATGGTTAAGTGTCTTGCTCAAGGACACAAGCACTATAGACTATAGTCATATGTATTTCACGTGTGGTTACCCCACCCCCAAAGAGTATCTTTGTACTGAACCAACCCTAGTTAATACACCTGTTCTCCCGGGCTGCTGATTTCAATGTAAAACTATTATTATGGCTAATAATGTTGCTAATGGTCTGCCCTTTACTCTTTTTCCATGAAGATAAAAAGATGGATAGGCGTATGTTTTGTTTCAAAAATTAAATAGTACACTTACATTCATTAAAGAGAAACATTGTTTCGAACTGACCATCAAAGCTGTAAGACGCGGTGTTCCCCATTTTCGTTCCTGGAAAAAGTTGGTGCACGTCTCCTCCTCCTCCCCCCCCCCCCCCCCATAAATAAATCAGTTAAATGTACATGTATATAACTATCTCTAACAGAAGCTACCACTATCACTACCTGTATCATCATATCGCGTGTTGTATTTATTTAGAAAACGGTTATCTGATTATTAAAGAAACGAGTACTGGGGAATTCCAAGAGGGGTCGAAAAGGTTGATCTATAATGGATCCACATGATAATCTCAAACTGGCCCATTGCTCTTCAGCGTGCCCAACAAACCCATTGATTAATACTTGTAAACTGGCAGACCACAATCAATCTCCTTTGCCTCCCTGAAATGACAGTCCTCATGTTGATAATAATGTCGTCATCAGCGAGGGATCATCAGTCATGCGTCAAAGAAGAGGCTGTTAACTGATCACGATCCTTTCTCCTTTCTCATCAGCGGCGTTAAAGTTGCCCTTTTTTAAGACTCGTATTGATCTGTTGTGATAATAAGGTTTAAAAGACATCCATCTTAGCAACGCGGGGACTTTTCCATCAGAAAGGAAAACCAAACCTTCGAATCGATGTCTGAGACCAATTACTGGACAGATATGTAACCATAATACGAAGGAGAAATGCGTTTATTCAGCATCGCTGAGGCTGGCATCGACTTGAAAGGGGGAAACCGTGGAGTTGATTACCTTGACGGCAAGAGAGGCAGGGATCTTCCTCCGTGTTTCACCCCACAGTGATAATTTGTTGTCATTACGTGGGGTTTACTACCGGATTAAATGGCTTATTTATAATGTTACAACGCTACTTCTAAGAGAACAACCCCATAAAAAGTAGGGATTAGATAACATTACCACACAGTAGTTGAACAGTTCAGACATCACAAATTTATAATGTAAATAATAATATCTTACTTCCAAGAGAACAACCCCATATTAGTAGGGATTAGCCAGCCTTTATACCACACAATAATTGAGCATTTCAGAGTTCACAGCTTGTTATAAGGGTCTATGTCAACTATACTATCCCGATTGGGACATACTTTATCCTGATTGACACCCTATTCACCCGATAAGGATACAAATAGGCTCCAATTGGGAAACCCTTGCGTGGCAACAACACCTGCGTTAATAGGTCCGTGCATAAATAAACGAACATTTAATATTTATTTCTTGTAGTGTATTATCATGTTTTACTCTGTACTGCATGCGTCTATCGTCATACGGTGAACCACGATGACAAGTCCATAGTAGGCAAGGTTCTATCTACATACATCTGCTTCCTGCTTTCTGTTATCTGTGATATTATAATAAAATAATAATAATAATAATAATAATAATAATAATAATAATAATAATAATAATAATAATAATAATAATAATAATAATAATAATAATAATAATAATAATAATAATAATAATAATAATAATAATAATAATAATAATAATAATAATAATAATAATAATAATAATAATAATAATAATAATAATAATAATAATAATAATAATGTGGACTTATATAGCGCACGTATCCACCAAACTGGTGCTCAAGGCGCATTATATTATTACCCCTCCTCATCAGGCTCATAAATCATTCCTGAAACCATCTCAGCTCCCTGGGGAGTATACAGTTCAATTGCTGCCATTACAGCGCATATAGGGCTAATCAAACACAACAACCAACTCTGCCCTCACAGGTACCCATTTACCCCTGGGTGGAGAGAAGCAATTATGGTAAAGTGTCTTGCTCAAGGACACAAGCACCATGGTCGCGGTTGGGATTCGAGCCCACATTCTTTCAAAATACAAATAATAACCAGAATTAATGCATAGAGAAAGGACATTTGTTCCCGTGTGTCGTTTGTGCATGATGTTCCATCATGGTAATCTTGAAAAACATAAATGATCACAGTTGTACATAAAACTTACTAATTGGTGTAAAGTTAATGATGATATCAAACATCCTTTGAAGTCTTTGTGTCTGTGCTGTTATAATTTGTTTGTTTTAATTATTTATTAAAACAATTTACCCAAACTGTTTTTTCCCTTTTTTAAAAATAAATACGAATAATCATTTCATTATTTTGTCGACACAATAGAATCTTTCACATGGTCTGTGATTAGAAGCAGTTTTGTCAACATTTCCGATAGTGTAAAATGGCTTTGAAGGGAAGAAGCACGTGTCCGAAATATTTAAAAATCAAGATACATGGGCGGATCCAGAACATTTTTTAGGGGGGACTGAGAATCAAAAACAATTATTTTTCAGTACTACAAAAATTACAATGAAATAATCAAAGGAAGAGAAAAACAAAGCACACTGTGGGAATGGGAGTGCGTTCTCCCCTCCCCTCCCCCCCCCCCCTCTCTCTCTCTCTCTCTCTTTTTCTCTCCTTTTTTTATATTTTTTATTTTTTTACGATTTTAGGGGGGGGGCTACAGCCCCCTTAGCCCTCCCCTGGATCCGCCAATGAGATAGGTGTATATATTAAACAACCAACCTATGAGAGTTTCGGCTTGGGCGTCGGTTAACTTTGTTTATTCATTATAATTATAATGTGAAATTTAGGAAAGATTCCGCTTTCTGATATTGACAACTATTTTATTTTTCTCAAAAAAATAACAATTATGCTACCATTAATATGGCTTGTTGGCTACATCAAGTAAGTTTCACATTTACATTCTACCGTTGAGTATTTTTCAATTGAATACCTTCTTTAAAAACCTCCTACTACTGCAAGGGTCAAAATCGGTCAAAATGTTGATATACTTGCCAAGGTATATCTAGTGCACTTAAAAGTCGAACACTGTCAAACCTTACGTGTAGTAAGTACATTTACAGGTTAAATTGAGTCGACCGTTTTTGACTCATAAAAGCATTGTCTGGATGGTCAAAATGACAGTAAAAACCAGTCAAAAATACCCCTGTGTGCACATTTGGGTCAACACTGAAAACAGGCAGTTGACTGGTTTTGACCTCTGTAGCAACTTCCCACTAAAGTGCAGCAATAGTAGGAGGGTTAACATAGATCCGAGGTCCAACTTGGCCGCTTTAGCCATCGTTTGCTGAACCTGGTTTACAAACCAGGCCCAATAACAGGTTGTCTATCAGTACGTTTTGTTTACTGCGCAGTTTATTATTGCTGGAGGGAAAAGTGTCACAGTGTCATTCACTGAAAATATCCCGCGTCAATTATTCCCGGAATCTAGGGTAGTCATCATCGGGTACTATTTAAAGTATCTGTAGTTCTGACAGTGATAACTTACCAGTCATTGATATTTTAGACAATTAGACTTTATTAAAACGCCTGAACATGAAAGTCTAATGTCACATCACGAGCGTGAGGCTTGTTCATTACTTTTAGTCACATTTTTTCACCCCGCACCGTATTTGTATGAATTACAAAGCGCATTTTGTTGGGTTGCTGAATGTGCATACCTCGTGATGTGCCCATATAGTGTAATTATGAAACAAACTATATCAACAGTTTGTGATCAGTTTGTTTCTCTTGTCTGTATTGTAAACATTCGCTCTGATTAAAATGTTGAAATTGCAAACAGGTATTTAATCAAGGGCATATCAAATTGTTATCAGAGATAACCGTAGCCTTTGTATAAACAGCGGTCCCCGGCCAATTTCGAAGGGCAACAATTTTGCTTAACCAAAATTAATGATGATGATGACGACGACGACGACGACGACGACGACGACGACGACGACGACGACGACGACGACGACGACGACGACGACGACGACGACGACGACGACTTATATAGCGCACTATATTATTACCCCTGCTCATCAGGCTCATACCTATTTACCCATGGGTGGAGAGAAGCAATTATGGTAAAGTGTCTTGCTCAAGGACACAAGTACCCCGGTCGCAATATAAAGCAAACGAGCATCCAAAATAATGTACCATTCATTGTATACGATTTTTCAAGGGCGGATCCAGGAGGTCTAAGGCGGCCATGGCACACCAAAATATTTGTTCTAAAGCCGTCCCCCATCCCTTCAAAACAACCCAATGCATATATAGGCCTATGTTGTAGAATTTTGGCCCCAAAAATATTTGTCTAGATCCGCCCTTGTAATTTTCAGTGGTAACCAAGCAAATATTAAATTTATGCTTCCATCTAACAGAAATACTAAGAATAATTATCAGTAGCAGAGCCCAACAATGCAATTACGGAACAAATGCAATTTAGAATCCTCAGAATAATAATAATAATAATAATAATAATGATTTTTAGCGCGCACATATCCACCCTGCTGGGCGCTCAAGGCGCGGAACAAAGAAAAAACATGAATACAAACAATATACAATGATAGCATAGGGGGAAAAAATTATGTACCGAGATACATGTACCTACAATGCAATTACAAATATACATCATCTTTGAAGAGTTGTGACATAAGATGAGTTTTAAGCATCGACTTGAATCTGGTTATACTATGACAAGATTTGAGTTTAGTTGGAAGATGATTCCAGAATGTACTATCCGGTATGGCACCAATGGGAAGGACAAATTATTACGGCTCTGATTTCATGTACATATTTCATATTCAAATGACCTTTTTGATATAACTGTGAGGTTAACACAGCCCCTAATCACTTTAAGAGATAAATATTTACGAGAATCCCGTGGAATCAACGGGGAAAACAAGCCAACGAAAATGTTGCTGAAAATAACGTGCCGCTGTTAACCCTGTTACCCTGCAATGCCCGGGTCATAAATATGCTCCAATGACTAGTGAAACTTTATTGAATTACTGATTACTGGATATGACATAATGTTACCAAGGGCGGCCCCTGTGCTTGCATCAGGTGAGAAAACTCCACACAACCATGTTTATTGCCCCCTTGACACAGAGCTAAGGCCAAAAATTTACTCCATCTGTTTGCAGTAAATCATAAATTTATAACTCAAATTTGTATACGATGTGAATTGTTGACTTGTCAACGGAGTTGATGTATTTATGATGACGTTTGCTTCTGCGGTGTGAAATGCGATCCTGAAATAGTGTATGCACGTATATATTATTGCTGAGAGACATTTGTCGGTATGCTCGGAGCTCGTTTGAAAGGCTGGGCTCGCTGCGTCCTGGGGTTTCTTCCTGTAGCGTTACAGAGGAACCATGGACCCTAGTGAATCTGTTTGCGCCGTGTACGCCGATGGACGAGCTGAACGGTGTGACTTCACTATGAGATGAAGACGGTGAGGCGGCATTGCTGTTGATAATTGCTGACCATGGTAGCAGGTGCGGCAAGAGAACGCACAATACTCTAATAGGTTTCCCCTCTTGATAATATAACTGATTAGAAGGAGGCAGACAACGGATATATAAATATTGCACAGGGATGAGCTAATTCAACTATTATAATTCGACTGTTAAAGGGGTTGTACATTGGTAAAAATGTAAATTCAGCCATACTTGTAATACTAAGACGTAGGTTTGTTTTCCCGGACCGTTGGGGAGGGGGTGACTGGTTGCGACGGCCCTGTGTAATTGCCGTCTTGTGAACCGCTCTCATGAAGCATGTATATAGTAGAAACAGTTTCAGATCAACTTCGGGAAAAATGAAGGCCCCCCCCCCCATCCTCCAAGTACGGGCCTGACCTATCTTCTTTTTCAATGTTCCTCTTTTGTACCTAGCAGTTTCGTATTAACGACACGACTTCCCTTCCTTCACCTCCGTATAAGTGGGGAAAAAAAGATAATTCCATTTGATATTTCAGATTAAGCCCAAATAAATTGAATTTAGTACGGCATGCGACCAGCACGATGTAGTGAATCACGACAGCTAGACTGTGTAGAACGAATGTTGTCTCGAAATTATTTTAAGTTGCATCGCGGATTGAGCGCTGCTGACGGCTGCTTTCAAACGAACGGTACGTGCCATTGTCGCATTTTACTCCGCAATCTAGAGATCAATTAATTGTGACGCGGCAGCCCGCCAGTTACCGTCCTGGGGAATCATTATCTATGCCCCACCAAATACTCTGTGCCCAGCCGGCGTATCCGTTGCATGACGTCGTTGAATTCAGTACATCGCCTACCCGTTTGTAGGCAAAACTCCTTCCAAACAGAAACTGGTAATCATTCCCCCAAAAAACACCTCAAAATATGACCTTCTGGCAACAAAGGTGTTTGTTACCAAAGCGGGTAATTGGTGCGAAATCCACCGCCGCCTTAGCACAACAGCCATAATACAAAACATCAAAAAAGCGCCAACAAACTTCATGCCCCATTTAGGTCAAGCTATGTCAAGGATAGGTAGACACAAAATACCACATCTTTGGCACAATTGGTACGGTTCAAAGTAACTTTTCTTACATTCAATCAAATCATAAATTACACGTTTTTTATTTGTTTAAAAAAATTGTCAACATTTTTGCCAAAAACACAGACTCACATTTGTAATACAAAACAACACAACATCGACTATACTAGTACACGTGTACGAAGCCAGTAAAAGTAAACACTTGATGTAAATGCACCGGATAAACACCGTGACTGAAAATTACTGGATCATTTATGCAGCAGTAACGGTATAATATACTAATCAAAACAATTTAGGGAACACCGGATTTTTAACATCAAATAGGTTTGAAATGTTCCATGAACCGGGATTTTCATTTGCAACCCCCTCTCTCTTTCAGTAGTCATGTCATGAAATGTGTAATCACTACATGCATCCTTTATCATCTGTTTCATTGTGCAGTTGTTTCTCATCAATTCTGTGAAACATTGTGTTTATCTGAAATAAATGATCTTGCTTTAATTGAGATTATTCCGGTGTTCCCTAAATTGTTTTGAGTAGTATATATATGACCTTATCATATCATATGGGTATTATTTTCAGTCACGTGCGTTAATCTAAAACTAGCACTCCGATTCCATGCCCTGTTGATCGTGACGACACTGTCCCTTTAAACCAGATATGCATTAGTTAATAACTTGCTCAGGTTCTTAATTGATAAGTAGGGGCAGAGGCAGTTTAACAACTGCCTTGTTCTGGACTAGTTACCCCTCCCAGTCCTATTCGCACCGTGAAGAGGCTGGTTATTAACTTGTCTTGTTTCGGTGCGAGGGGCTGGTTTCTTCAGTGTGGAGTCGTTGTAACAACTTAATGACTGAGTAGCCCCCACCTTGGAGTGGCCATTGGCCTTGTGTGGGGCGAATTGCATTTTTTTTTAAGTAAAAAAGTAAAAAGTACATCCCCTTTAAAATTACTACGTAGCCCGTGCGCGTATTTTTTTTTTTACACCACACCGACGGGTTTTGTGCAGTAAAAGTGCCAATTCCGGTCTTGAGAGAGAGACTACGAAACCCTAGGCGCGCGACGATAGAAAACTCCAAGCTGCAGTCGACCATGGCGCTCTGCAGTGGAACTCATGGAGCCATTCCCTCTCCGTTGATGGTAGGTTTTTTTTGCGTGTCGAAATTCCCTTCGCGCGCATGCGTGCTGAATGGGTTCATAGTCTTGACACAAGGGCGAAATGCGCACAAAACCCGTCGCTGCGGTGTAAAAAAAAAAACGCGGCCCGTGCATGCCTTTAAACATTGGTGGAATTTGTATGTCCTTCCTCTATGCTTTGAACACCATCCAATGTTCATCAGTTGCTGACATTAGCTGTCAAATCCATTACTTGTCAAAAACCAATGCGCTCCTGGAATTGTCATCCAGTATTTTAAAAAAGAACAGTGGCCTTTAATATTGGTTTCTTGGAAGTAATTGTTTTCGACAAAGATGGCAAAATATATCTATGTATCTATGGCGAATACATCAGACATAATTGGGGGATTTTCATTAGAAACGTCTTAAGTTACAGGGCATTTAGGAAACACGTATGGTATTTTTCTCGCTCGTACCGAAATTGTTAAGGCGGTATGAACCGTATGGAAATTTTAATCATATTGGTGGAATAATTCATTTGAACTGTGATTTTAAGAACATTTTTTATTTTATTTTTTTTTTTAATCCGGGGAGATTTAGAAAAATTTTCAAAGTTAATAAATTATTGCTCTTATTTTCATAAATTATATTCATTGTAACTGAGGAGTTGGTTCAACTAATTATTTATTGGTATAAACCTACTTCACATGGGTAGGGGTAATAATATAATGCGCCTTGAGCACCAGTTTGGTGGATACGTGCGCATTATTATTATTATAAGGCTGGGTTCTTGCTCTATGGTTGGACTATATATTAAGACGTAGACGTTTTATGGGTCCAACCTTTATTTGTTGACAATGAAGTCTTGTAGCAACCTCCCATGATTGCAAGTCCGCTGGCCCGACTCTTGTTTGTTTGTATAGCAAAATAGCCAGGTGGCTATTGTACTTGTAGGGTTTCTCGACATACCACGTAAGACCCACTGCACGTTTTGATCTCTATACCCTTAGGACTTAGGTGAGCCATGGAGGAAGGAGAGAAAGGACGGTGGGCTAAATTACGGAGCAGTTGATATTTTTATTTAATGTCAACTTTGAAACCAACACAAACAAACAAATACATATACACAACATCAACTACACTGCACAAACTGAGGTGTTAAAATAACACTAGTGGTGTCAACTTTATTCTTCCATGGTGTTTATATTGTGCGAGTTGCCTATAAATATAAACACCAATAGTGTAGTTTTTAATATCACGGTTTATAATATCACTGACTGCATTGAGCTGAAACGTTCACTGGTTGGTTGTCTAATATATATCTCGATTCAACGAAAGTAACCATGCACATAGAGGCAGCTTTGCCAATATTATCAATGTTGTACCTTCCCTGGAAAGAATGTTCTTGTTCATTCCTATGCTGTGATGATATTTTCAATTGACCAAATACGATGACTCAAAGAATGTCTATCAGCTATTGAAGGACCAAACTCGTAAAGTTCGAAACCATTTTCTACGACGGTTTACACTCATGCAGTCACTTGGGAAATGCTTCTCGATTATTGAGTTAAGGTGTCAACATATATTCTGTTGACGAAGTAACCATCTGACAAGGACAAAGGGGTATCATTTTATCCACAATGAATATATTTACAGTGAATATATTTTGGTCACACCTATAATTTTGGATGTTTGCATTATACATGAGTATATATTGTAATCCGTCCAGGGAGCATTACCTGAATGTACTTCCTGTTTGCCAAAAGCCGTCTTCATCTTTTGTATCCGAAACAATCATAACCACCTGCGTAGTATCCAGTGTACTGATCCCCATCTGCTTGATATTGTAACACTTGATATTGGATGGGTTACTGGAGCTGGCCGTTGATTAAAAGATGATGATGAACACATATAAGAAGACAGGCTGAGACAAAGTATCTTTGGGCTTATAACAGATTCATTTTATTGTACTGTGGCTTTAGCAAAGATAATTCTCTGTCATCAGGGTGGACCGCTACCTGCCAGTAGCCACTGGACAAGTCAACAGTAGTAAAGTATACGGAGCCAGATAGGGCATCCAGTGTATCGTCAGTACGGGGGAGTGGATGTGAGTCCTTAATTGTGACCTTATTGAGTTTTCGGTAATCCACACAAAACCGATAACTCCCGTCTTTCTTTTTGACCATTACAATGGAGAGGACCAGGGCTATGACTGTCTTCAATGATATCATTATCTTGGAGGGTTTGTATTTGTTTGTGAGTTTCTTGTTTGATGACAGGGGAACTGCGGTATGCGCGTTGACGCATGGGTGATGCGTCACCCGTACGGATACGATGGGTGACCAAATCAGTACGACCATAATCATGGGGATCAGTGCTAAACACATTGGAATATTTGCACAGGAGATTCTCCAGTTCACAACGTTGTGATGGTGAAATATCAGCCCTAGATAAATCTACAGGAGGCATAGGGGATGGTTGAGTAGTGGACACGTGGGCTACAGATGGAAGGGAATCAGACAAAGTATATTCAGTATGGGCCTCATTAGAGACAGAGAAAAACTGCCCAATATGAGTACCAGGGTATAATTGAACGTCATCAATAGTGGGGTTCATAATGCGCACTATTGTGTGACCATCGTGTGCAGGGGAAAGCGTACGGGCCATAGCAATAGCGGATACAGAGGGATTATAGTCAGGTTCAAAACACCAACATAACCATCAGGAATGTAACCATGCACTGGGGACTCGAGTGCCACTGAGACATTAGCTTCTGACATAGCAGGTAATGTGATGGGGGACAAAACCTGAACATCACAACAAAGGGGGACATCGCGGGGGAAACTGACTAAGGGAATTGACTGAATACCAAAGTCAACCGTACCACTGTTTAAATTAATGACCATCCGGTGGGCACAAAGGAAATCCCAACCAAGAAGAAATTTCTTTGAAATACCACGCACGACCTGAAATGTATGGGATGCAGTGGAGGACCCAATACGAATGGTTGCAGATATTTCACCAATATTATCCAGAGGTTGGCCAGTAATAGAAAGGGTGTTCACATAACGGTAAGGGTTTCCGTTTCAGTAGGGGAATACTCATGCGGAAATCATCACTAATAATCGAAACATCAGCACCTGTGTCGATGAACGCAAGAACATTTGCATCCTCTACTATAACCGGAACGTAAGCGTGAAGCTGTTGAGCAGGAAGATCAGTGGAAACAAACGTAGTTGGGGAGGCGTTGATGTCAGAGGATGGGGGAAGTGATGAAGGTACATAACTTGGGACCACTGGTGAAGCATTAGTTAGGGAAGGGTCCGTTTCGCTAACTACTGGCAGTTTTCCTGGTCCTGGGTGTGGGTTGTAGGAGCAGCAGTAAATGTTACGCGTCTAGAATTTGGGCTGGCAGAGCGAGTAACAAAGTCGCGCTTATCAGATCGACGGTATGGAGAACGACCACGTATGTCATGGCTATCACGGCGCTCATAGCTATTGCGGCGATCATGGGAATCACGGCGGTCAGAATTATTGTGACGATCGCGGCTATCATGGCGAACGGAGCTGTCGCGGCGATCACGGCTATTGTGGCGGTCGTAGTTGTCATGGCGATCACGATTATCGCGGCGGCTGTAGCTGTCACGGCTGTCATGGCGACCACGGGTATAACGATGCTCACGGCTATCGCGGTAGTCGTAGCTATCATGGCGATCACGGCTATCGCAGCGGCTGTAGCTGTCACGGCGGTCACGGCTATCGCGGCGGTCGTAGCTATCACGACGAGAGCGGGGATGGGGACTATCATGGCGGAAAGGACGAGCCCGTGAAGGGGAGGGGGAATTATGGCGGCGACGTAAGTCTGATTGTAATTCATCAAGACGTAAATCAAGTTTTTGGAACAGTTGATGTAAGGATTGGTCTACCAAGTTGACAGAGGGAGGAGGGATGGTAGGGGAAGATAAGGCTGAAGGGGGAAATGTAGGATTGGCGGATAGGGATGATAGCGCAATTTGGCTGGCGTCATGGGCGCGCTCTATTTGCGTTGCAATTTGGAGGGCAACGGGCAGAGTTGTGGCACCTTGTTCGTGGACTTTAAGCTGCAAATACGGGGATAAACCAGCAACAAATCGGCGAAACGCTTCACCGTTTTTGGCCGTTTGACCATAGTCAGGGAATGCCTGATGTACCAAACGTGTGATGTCCGCGGCAAAAACCTCAAGGGCTTCACCGGGGAGACGGGGGCGAGCATTAACACATGATTGAAACATAGTAATAGAGTGATGCTTAACAAAGACTGAGTTTAAAGCTGACTTTACCTTATCATAATCTGCCTTTACCGCATCGGACAAACTGTCCCATAAGGTAAATGCTGCTCCGCTTAATTTAGCAGGCAGGAGTGTAGCAAGGTGGGGCTCGTTCATGTGGGGATTAGCATTAACGGCTACCTCGAGCCGGCGGCACCAGAGATTAAAATCTTCGGAGCCGTCACCAGAAAATGGGGCAGGAAGGTCTGCAGTTTTAAAATAGTGCACAGGTGAAGTGGAACTAGTGGGTGGGGGAGACATGATAAGGTATAAATCAGCAGACAAAAAAGAAGATAGTAAATAGAATAATATACCGAATGGTGATTAGCGGCAAGTAAAACAAAAGTACAAACTAATGAAGTAGTGTAAGATAATACCAAAGTGAGTGTGCAATGAATCACTGAAACAGAATAAAGTGATACCGTTGACGAAAGCAAAACAAAATTGATTAAAAAAAATTACAAAAGAGATATATGTGACGAAAATACAAATTAAGAGGAAAAACTAGAACAAAATCTGCTCAGTTAGCACAGCGAAAATTGGTAATGAACAAAACTATGCAAAAGTAATACAAAATATTAAAATAAAAATATACAAGGTAACAAGAACTTGCTGTGTAAAGCGTCAGCTTGGGCTGCTTCACTGGATGACGGTATAACGCTGGAGTGGCGTGAAGATCAGCAACAAGAAATGCGGGACGTACAGCACAGGATAGATGAGCACAGGAAAAGTTTGAAGCAACTCAGAAGAAATGAAGAGACGTGGAAGAGTAGGAAAAGTCCGATGAAATCAGTAGAACAGGAATGCAGTGGCTCCGCAGAATGGCAAATGACAGGAACAGGGTCGCAGAAGACAGGAACAGGGGCATAGAAGACAGGAACAGTTCAAATAAAAACTGGAAGATTACAGCATATAACAGCATGTCCTGGGTAGAAGCACAGGTACTGGAGACAAGCGTGGCCAGAACTCTAGGCAGCACGGCAAAGGACAGGAGGCTGGACGATGCTGAAGATACTGGGCTGTTCGATAGCTAGGCAATCAGAAGGAAAACTTGTCGTTGTGGTGGGTGGCTTATACATACACAATGTAGTGCCAACCTGGAAGTCCATCAGGGGAAACAAGCTTGAAGAATAGTAGAAAACGTAGAAAACTGGAACATGTAATATTGTGAAGTGAAGAAATCTTGCAGAAATTGGAAGATGACACAATCAATGTCGGCGTCAAACGTTTGCATTAAGCAAAAAAATCAGTAGCGGAAAAGGAGGGCAGTCCGATGGCTTGTGGCAGGTCAAAAACCGCTGCTACCAAATGTAACACTTGATATTGGATGGGTTACTGGAGCTGGCCGTTGATTAAAAGATGATGATGAACACATATAAGAAGACAGGCTGAGACAAAGTATCTTTGGGCTTATAACAGATTCATTTTATTGTACTGTGGCTTTAGCAAAGATAATTCTCATACTCAATACTGACTGTAGGGTCATAAGACTAGCAGTACAGCAGAGAGAGAGGGGTGAGTGGTCAGACAAGAGAGAGCAAGAGACGAACTGACCTTTTCTAATCTAACAACATGTATATATTAATAATGGGATCTGGTCACTTACAACTGTGGAGGTATTTTGTTTATACTATAATTTAGGGGAGGTCTAAGTGATAATTAAGTGGGGGCATTGTGTTTAGATTATAATTTAGGGGAAGTCTAAGTGATAATTAAATGGGTCTAGGGGATGTCAGTCTGGAGACGGAAATTATTTATGACCCACATGTGGTCAGTGGCCCTTAGTGTACAAGATGTCAGCTTACAATATCATTCAAGACTTCATAATGTTCGTTAAGGTTGATTTATATCCAAATTAGAGTTTCCACGTCGTAAAGATATTACTTGAAATTGTTCGGATCAGTGTGGAAGAGAGCTGAGGTAATAAACCTGCAACCGATGACAGGTTTACATTGGTATGTTTTTCTTGCATGCTTTAATCAGCACACATATAGGCTCTGTTCCCGTTATGAGTAAAAGAAACAAAATCAATATCTATGAACAATTTTAAAGGCGGCTGATTGGTGGTAATATTGGGAAACATTTCGTACGAGTAGGCATATGCTTACTGTCTTTTAATCAAGATATTCATGAAACAACTAGCCCGTGAACAACTAGACGAGTTACTTAAATTCCATTTAGCCAGATTAGTTTTATTTGGGAGGATGTTGTATATTAATTTTAAACTTAATTTAATCACTATTTGTTTTCCTGTAAGTCTCTGAAACAATTTTGGAACAATATTGGCTATTTCATGAATCTTAACTTACACATCAAGCATGACATTAAGTTGAAAGATATAGTGGTAGGCTATAATATTAATGATATTAATTTCGACACGGTTAACCTCTTAATAATAACAGCATCTTTCACTGTGTACAAATGCAGAGTAATTAACGCATTCAATTCTAACACTACTTTTAATTATAAACTTCTTTGGAAAACGTTCAAAAATGAAATTTAATTCACAAACTGTATTATACCAAATTTCAAAACATTTGTCTGTTAATTAATTTGTAATGCTTCTGTTTTTCTTCTTTTGTTTTGTACAATTGTGTGCTTTTGACATGTAATTGTATTGATGGATAAACAATAAAACGCCTGGAAAAGGCAAAAGAGAAGAAAAAAAACTAGCCCGTGAAGGTTCTAGCTTACTACGATGTGTCATTAACGACAAAACAATCCTGATGTATTAAAGTAACGTTTTTATACCATCATCAACCATACAGCAAGTACATTTTGTAAATCTTAAGGATACCGACAAAAATTCTTACTTTTTTTAAGGGAAGTGATAAGTTTATTACGATGTGTGGTTTGGGAGAGAATAATGAAAATGTATTTAGATTGATCGTATTCATTCTAAGGTGGAATGTGGAAAAGAGAAAGCTTTTCTAAATCCGAACAAGAAATTGTTCTGCTTTTCTTCTAAATGACGGAACTTCAGACAAAATTATTTATAATAAAGATTGATTCCTTAAAACTGTAATACACAAAGTTGATTTATCATTATAATCCGACTGACCAATTGGTTATGTGTGAATTATCAATTCTAGACTCTATAGGTTTAAGAAATTCATATGAAACAAAAATAGGCATCTTAGGCTCCGATTTCTGGTAATCGGTCGGCTTCAAAATCGGTGCGGTGACGCGTTTTTTTTTTCTTTTCTTTTTTCGGCCATCTTTTTTGGGGGGCCAACAGGGGAATACGTGATCATACATTGTATACGCGGGGACCAAATTTCCCCATATACAAAAGTATGGTGGCTTAGAGAGGTCTCACGTCGTTTAAAGCACAGCACGGCAGAATTCCAATCGATCCAGCAATTTTGGCTGCAATTGGACATCGTTTCATAGGGGAAAAAAAGAAAATTTAAAATGCCGACGCGCGGGTCTGATGAGACGACGCGCGCGGAGACCAGAAACCGGAGACTGTTTTTGGCCTAAGTCGAATAATATCACTGACAAGTGACATACGAGATCACGCTTCTCTGCAATTACCAAAATGCTATTAAGTGGATTGTTTTCCATAGGCATATCGCTTCAAGAAATTGGCGATAGATTTTTAAAGGAATTTTGCGATCAATGTTTTCCGTGAATTTGGATCTAGATTTGCCCTTGATGCGTTGAGTTGTAGATCATTATCTAGGCCTATGTTGAATGCAGCCATCCTGGGGCACTAAAAGTCTACGAAAATAATTTGATAGAGTCCCGGCATATTTCATTTGCAGAGTGTAGCATCAGCGCTGCTATAATACCCTATGCTTTGCCTATATGCATTATGGATACCCTCTCAGTAATCATAGTTTCTAAGCAAAGCCTGATCACGTTTTCCAAATAAGCCCAGTGCTTACTTGAATATATTGGCGCCGTCCGGGCTATGTGTGTAGGTACATGACCTATAACCTAACTAGCCGGCGCCCGAAATAATGTATATTGCTATATTGAAGGCTGAATAAAATACGATCACGATTTTGTAGCGGACTTTTCTGAAAAATACATGCATGTTGTGTTTTGGTAATGAATGTAATGAATTATATTTTCAGGGGAAGAGAATCACCGATTAAGTCGTATACACTGCAAAAACTGTGATGTTAAATACTACACCAGTGATGTTTATATTGAGCACCACTGGTGTTTTGAACACCTTGATTTTGACCGAGTATTCCTCATAGCAACCAACCCTTCGATACTCATGAATAAACAAGTCAAATAGTAGTTATTGGCCTTACGTTTCGAACCTAGCAGGTTCTTTCTCAAAGGCAAAATGGACGATATACAAACATGCATACATACATAAACATAAGAGTGGGGCAGATTGTAACATTGGCTAGCCCAGTCTATGTCAGCGAACTTAACTTCACTGTGGTGTCTTTTTTTGTAATCGTCACCTTTCTCTCAACAACTGGCGGTCTGAATACAACGAAGTGTTATTAATGACGTGATTAACAATGTAACAGTTCATTCTATTTTAGCACAAGAACGTTACAACTTAAGTGGTAGTTTAAAAAATCCAAGATGGCAGCTGCTTCCCAAAGGTGCTTTAATTTCCGTTCTGTTATACAAACAATTGCATTTGTGTAAGCAGCTGCGCGTTTGCAGTGCCTGCCCAGGCACGGGTAATTTACTCGAATCATCATCCCTAGTACTTCAGATTTATTTATTCCTGCTCTTAAGGTGAATGAGGCAAGACACGTTTTTCCTACAAGCCTTCGGAAAATGCTTAGGTTCAGAAGGGAGCACGTGGACACATAATTAGGGGCAGGGCACCCGCCCTATCAACTGACGGATGGGTGTCAAAATCAAAGCTCGTTCATAATCCGTGGCGACATACACCATTGAATCCCAATACCCCAGCACATGTAGGTTATATTTCAGGATATCCAATATGAAATATTTGATGGAAATTTGCAGAGGATGTAACACCTGCGCTATGCAGATCGATATATATATATATATATATATATATATATATATATATATATATATATATATATATATATATATATATATATATATATATATATATACACATATATATATATATACATATATACATATATATATATACATATACATATTATATATATATATATATATATATATATATAATATATAATATATAATATATAATATATAATATAATATAATATAATATAATATAATATAATATAATATAATATAATATAATATAATATAATATAATATAATATAATATAATATAATATAATATAATATAATATAATATAATATAATATAATATAATATAATATAATATAATATAATATAATATAATATAATATATAGCATCTGACCGGGGCTTGATCCCTGGCTACTCGGCTGATATGGTTTGGCCTCTGAAGTTCTCTAAATCAAAATTTATTATTATATTAATACACCCCCGTTAAGAAAGTAATTACTCAGCTTTACAAAGGATTAGCTCACTAATGCTGAAATGGAACTGAACAAAAAATCTTAACAACACAAAATATGTTAAAATGTATTTAGTAGCAACGTTAAGAAGAAAACTAATCATAACTATAACCCACATTATAACAAACATTTACCTGAAATACCGCAGCAGCAAACAAGGGAATCAAAATGTATAACCAAATTTAACTGCTTAAAATAACATTGTAGAAATGATAAATTATGCTAATGTATAGGCAATGCCGTCTACGTGTACAATTGCTGTTAGTTTTGTGTACAATTACACCATAATTGTATACTGTAGTGTTAGAAGTACTCAGTGCCTCGCATAGTATATCAAATGAGAAATACTAAAATGACTGATGTCTTGTGTAGAGTGTAGAGTAACACGAATGTAGTATTTTTCCTTAATAATAAATTGTTTGTAATTGTTAGGCATTAACCATCCTTTGCTGTGATTCATTAAGATAAATAGTCACAATATAAAATCTTGCTTGGGCGAATTTGAATGCCATGGACAGAGTGATAACAAATTATTCAATGATTTATAGCACTGTCGGTGTCAGCACGAAAGGTTGGTACGGGTCGTATAATGCTTTTAAAGGGGCACACTAAATTTTTGACTTTGAGCATGTTTCGGTCAAATTAGACATTAAAGTCGCAGTGTGTAAAACTCCCCTGAAACATTCATTGTGTTTCTGTATAAACACAATCACGAGAGTTGTTAGTATCACGATTTGACACCATCAGAATATCATTTGTCTGAAATTTCGTCTGGATCCTAGACGCACATTTACCTCGTGCATGGTGTCCTAAGCATGCGTCACACTGAACTGAATCGTGTTCGTCATTTGTGTAGGTTTTCTTCATCAATAAAATTTGACTGATTTTAGCAAAACCTTTTTTAAAAGTGATAAAGGGCCTCTCTGAGCCAAAAACTAAACAATTTCACTATTGAAGGTGTTGAAGAACTGTTGTGTATATATATATATATATATATATATATATATATATATATATATATATATATATATATATATATATATATATATATATATATATATATATATATATATATATGATCGCATAACGCGTGAAACTCGGAGTTACAACTACCAGCGTTCCACTAGTTTTACTACAAGTATAATATGCTCTGTCTATGTGGCATTGAGCACTCTACTTCAAGATAGACCGCTACATTTAAGTATATATATATATATATATATATATATATATATATATATATATATATATATATATATATATATATATATACATATATATATATATATATATATATATATACGGTACGAGTTCCTCTCAGTTCTTTATATGAAATCATGTTTGTTGAAATATTTCGATTGTATTATTCATTGTTTCTATTTTAGGTTCACACTTTATATTTCAATAAATTCATCTCGAGCATTCCCATTCCCAGACAACTAAATGTTTATACAACTTAAGAATAAGAGTCACCGTCCTTATTCTTGCAATCTTGTTTTATATCTCACTGTCACGTAAAATCTGCCGCCATATTTGCAACCTACAAACGTCTGCACAATTTCCCTGCGGAATTTTCGGTTTGCACGTGCTGAACATACAATACAACACGTATGGAGGCTCCATGCTCGAACCTTGTAAAGCCTAGTACATAAGGATAGGCCTTATGTTAGCCACAGGCGCTTTGCGATCGAAGGTGACATTACTCGTGCGCCAGACAGAACTTTATACTCACAGTACCAAATGGATTATTAGACATTTTTTCATTTCTTTATATGATGTGGCAATCTTTTCAGCAGATTGCCAGGGGAATCGTGGTAAGGTGTATAAGGTGACCATCTGCCGAGAAGTGACATCTGAATCGACTGTGTTGACTTCAAGGGGACTGTGTCTGTGATTACTGTACAGACCTATGCAATGACTTAAACAGCTTTGTTTCAGTAACAACAGGGTTAGAATTGGTTTGTTTGATTGGCCCATACGCTTCGTGATTGGTCAACTTACGTTCCTCTGACGAGAAAGCACAACATGCCCGGCGTTTTCCTTATTTCAATGACTGATAGCTTGATTGGCTGAGCTACCAAACTGCGCACAACTGACATGATAAAAGATAACTTTCCATTGGATTCCATTGAGAAATTTAAGCCGTACTCAATCTACTTTGCGAGATTTTCTGAGGCATTTTAATTTCAAATATTTTGAATCTGTGATTGCTCCTTATATGAGTTCCATACGTGACTAGCATAAAGCACGAGGCCGCAATGTTCTCAGGCTCATGGAATGGTATACGGTACGATAACTGTACCCTAAAACTAAGCAGCAACTTCCATAAAGGTCTACCTCAAGCCCATGTGATTTGACATTTGAAGGCGATATATGATACCGGTAGTATAAATTATTACAGGAGGTTTGATCTGTGCCGTTTCTTTAATTTAACTTGCAAAATGTCTTTCAAACGACATATACTGTACTTCGATTACCTTGCACAATTCCCCGCGTTCTTCTTGATTGGTCTACCTGTGTTAATTCGTAGGGAACCAGACTAGCGACGGGTGTCTCTACGTAATATGAGAAGATATTTCATTTCGTGTGTTTGCGATAGGAAACAATCGTATATTTCTCCAATTTCCTCCTTTCTGTCTTTAAATCCCCATTTAATGAGTCCGTGTTCATATTATGCTTTCCGTGTGGTTGCTCCTCTACCACCATCGATTATAGCCGGTAGATTTCGACATAACTAGGTTTTTTAAGAGGACAAGAAGAAAGGTTGTATGAAATTCGATTCGTTGGAGGGAGGTCAGTAAAAGAGGTACAGCAGACACATTAGAAGAGCTTAAGGTCTGTTAGTGCTGTTTTTGTACATGGTCACGATGTGCAAACACACACGATATGTTAATAAACCACACAGCGATTGAACTAAACACTCGTACTTGTAGTTGTAGAAACATCTCGGTGCCACAGCGGCAGCAGTTCGGCTCTTCAAATTAATATAAACACCGAGGCAAATATGGTTCACAACCCACACAAAAGAACAACCCATGATATCATAAACTGCCCATAATTCGGGGACTTCAAAACCTCATTTCCATGCGTTTTTTAGGCGCCAACCTAAATAAAAATGTGTCCGTATTTTATAGGTCAATATTTGGGTAACAAATAGGTAGTCGATTGCTGAAAAGGTACCAGACAGTCGTTCGTGTACCGTTTCCAAATCTTTAAAGCTAAACTTTTCCAAAAAAACTTTCTCCATTGACATAAGAATATTTAGCTTCTGTAACTTCGCAAATTACTTCACTGTTCACATTTCACCGTACGTGACTGTGTAGTTATTATCGTAGTTGCGTTATTTCACCGAAATTTAAGAAGAAAATATGAGAACTTCTTGGACTAACTGTTGTTTTGTGTGGTTATAACATTATAACAGTAAGGTAAGGTTAGGCAAGTATTTTGATGATTAACTATACACTAGCTTGTATTACGCAAATATGTGCAATATGGTATTTCCGAGGTTTTTTGTTACAGTTCAAGATCCAATTTTTGAGAAGTGAAAAGCGTCAATGGCACGCCCAACCGGGCCTAGCGCATCAGCTACGCAGTTAATTAGTTGGTATATTAATGAATGGAGTGTCCAAGAACAGCTTGGTTCCGTAAATGTTGCGTCCATTTAAAAAAAAAATGCTCCCGTAATAACAAGTTATTCGTCTCGCACAGCCGTTCTGAATCCGTTTTTGCCGAAATGTTGTTGATGTCTAATTGTGTAGCCATTCCTGTGTGTATGTCTTCAAATTCTGCTAGTATATAGTAATGGTATGAGCACAGAACCTTATTTCCCACAGGGGACACACTGAATCAAAGGCCACCCATGGATTTATAGAGAAGGAAGGATGCATCAGCGCGTACTGAGGACTGAAGCAAGCCAACATTATTGGGTTCAATCCAATAAGAGACGGACATGCAAGCTCACACAGTATATCTTGACACTAGTGGCTGTTTGTTCTTTCACATACTTGGCCTATTTAAGACGGTGATAATTCAGACCATGTGCATTTAGCATAGACGTTTCTGAAGCTGGCGATTGAACGACAACTTTGCAGGACGATATTTCCGTCTATTTTCGGCATTTTGTGCTATCTATAATTTCTTATCACTAATGTAAGTAATTGGCAGCTAAAATAAATGATTCAGTTTTACAAATAATTGACTGTAAAGTGTAATTATTTTGTCCGAGGTGTTTTCAATTGATTAAAATTTGTACAAGAACTGAATTTTGGATTTCTCTTTAGAATGATTATGAAAATGCACACAAGTATTTTCTCTCGTTTATGACACAACGTGTTACTAAAACGTTCCTCTGTAACGATCCTTAATACAAGTTGCAGTTTTGCCAACGTTGCTAATGATGCATATCGTCCCTTTAGGGAAAATATAATATTGTAACCTCTACATCTCTGGGGTTTATGATACTTGAAACAAACATAAATAACTGATATGTGAAAGTTGTAGCTCATTACGTTGAGACGTTAACGAGGAAATAGTGCAATGTGCATTAGGAATTTTTGGTCGACAAATATGACGTCAGATTTTCATTCAGGCAAAACTATAATTATGAAATAATTTGACTAGATTTCCTGTAACGATAGCAACACAGACTCAGTCATTCAATGGGTGTTTCATACCATGCATTGCACCAAGTCAAGTTTATAAATAGAGAATTAGCTTGTCATCGGGCAAGCTCGGTGGTCGAGAGGTTAAGACGTCTGCACTAGTAAGCAGGAGGTCGTGGGTTCGAATCCCGCCCGAATCGCCTGTGTAGTTTTTTCACAGACACTCGGAAAGCACTGAGTGCTATACACACGTCGGTGCAGGGCAAAATTAAATCAAGAGAATTAGCTGTTGCAAACTGCTTACCAACCTAAAGAACCTGTTGTATAAATGTAAAATAATGGTTATTGGCCTTATGTTTCGAACCTAGCAGGTTCTTTCTCAAAGGCAAAAATTAAGTAAAGTCTATGTTAAACTTTGATCATTGTGAGACTGTTGAATTATCAGGTAGCCTATATCCCTAATGCCTAATACCAATTAGTCATATTTATGGGGACATAAACATCAAAAGATGACTTATGCTTGACTGGCCATTAATGTCACGGATACCAGACTATGATGGATGGGAAGAAACTGTGGCACGAATGAGCCTAGTGTGTGGTTTCAGCTTTTGTTGCTAACAGGAGAGCTTATTTATTTATTTATTCATATTTTTATCTTTTTTATATACATCTTAAAATGTTGTTAAAAAATTAACGAGGGGGTGATTTTGGACACCCCCACCACTAAAAATGTACAATGTCTTGCAGTGGCCATTCATAATACTTGGGACTATGGCAAACATTTCGGTAGGTTTCATCAGGTTAACTCACTAGCTGATTTTTTATTTTATTTATTTATTTTTTTGGTGGGGGGCATTCAGGGGTGTCTGGCAGGCAACCCCCACCACTGAAAATGTCTGGCAGTGGCCATTCATGATACCCGGGACTATGACGAACATTTTCCAGTAGGTTTCATCGGGTTAACTCACCAGCTGATCTAGATCAGTTTTGGGGGTGGGGCCATTCGGGGGTGTCTGGCGGGCACCCCCCACCACTAAAAATGTCTGGCAGTGGCCATTCATGATACCTGGGACTATGACGAACATTTTCCAGTCGGTTTCATCAGGTTAACTCACCAGCTGATCTAGATCAGTTTTGGGGGTGGGGCCATTCGGGGGTGTCTGGCGGGCACCCCCCACCACTAAAAATGTCTGGCAGTGGCCATTCATGATACCTGGGACTATGACGAACATTTTCCAGTCGGTTTCATCAGGTTAACTCACCAGCTGATCTAGCTCAATTTTGGGGCACCGGTTATTCAGGTCTGGCGGGCACCCCCCACCGTTGAAAATGTCTGGCAGCGGCCATTTATGATACCTGGGACTATGCCTAACATTTTCCAATAGGTTTCATTAGGTTAACTCACCAGCTGATCTAGCTCATTTTTTTGGTCACTTTATCGTGCCCCCCTGACCACACCCACCAGAATGTGCTCGGCAGACGTTCATTTCTTTACATGGGCATGTACGTGGATCATTGCTATATACATGAAAATTGGTTAACTTCCCAGCTAGGCTGACCCCCCTGGGCTCCTGTTCTAGGTGTCAACGATCGCTATTATTTAGCTTTCGCGGAACAATCACTGGATTTCAGTCGTGCCGGAACATAAATTGCTTGTATCCTGGGGAATGTACTATTTTGAGATCTTCTTCAATATTCTGGGAATTTTCATAAGTGGTTTAAAGTGTACACTGTAACCCTCCTACTATAGCTGCACTTTAGTGGCAAGTAGCTACAGAGGTCAAAATCAGTCAACTGCCTGTTTTGACTGTTGACTCAAATGTGCACGCAGGGAAATTTTTGACTGGTTTTACTGTCACTTTGACCACCCTGAACAATACCAGACAATGCTTTTACCAGTCAAAAACGGTTGACTCATGTTTACCTGTAAATGTACTTACTACACGTAAGGTTTGACAGTGTTCGACTTTCTAAGTGCACTAGATATACCTTGGCAAGTATATCAACATTTTGACTGATTTTGACCCTTTCAGTCATAGGAGGGTTAACTTTATAAACAACTCACGATGGTCAGTTATGTTTTTTTTAAATTACCAATAGTGTATAGTGGATTAAAACCAATCAAACATTTTATTGCAGTTGATCTTCCATCACAAACCAGTCTTACTCTAAGCATAGAGTCCTTTCTCTATGCTTTAAGTTAACATGTTTAATTTGGTCACTGTATAGGCTTTCAACGCAGAGCTTCATTTGTCGGAAGGGAAATCTGACTTCTTCAAAATGTATAGCACGATACGTTTGTTTCCGTAAGCGAGTTCAGTTTTATGGCATTGAGAGGCTTAAAGATTGGCGAAAGAAACGTGTTTAGCTTCAGGGGAGCACTAACAATAAATACAAAACGCGGATGACTTGAGTTGGCCTTACGAAGAAATTACTTTAGCACGTGGGAAACATAATACGCAGTAAGACAGTGCAATGTGCCGGCAGTGTTCTGATGAGATGCTAATTTCAGGGATCACTACTTATGCACAAATGATGAACAGTCGCTCATAATTGAATATCAAAATTGGAGACAAAATCAAGACAAAACTTGTTTTGTTCTTATACACAAGTCTTTGAGAATATGAAGGAGGTTTTTTTAAAGGCATATGCCTTTCAAAATGTGATGAATATGTTAATTCTTTTAACAAGTAGTTGTGAAACCATACAAAATATAATGATTACATTGTGACGTATAGCCCTGAGCACTGCTTTATCACGAAAGACTCGAGCGTATAAAGCGATAATTTCTACCTCATTGCTCTTTGATCCGACTGTTACGTAGCTTCTGTATCTTACACAATTACAAAACAACCAGCATAAACGACCTTTTACTGAATTAGCCAACAGCACCTGCACTTTCTCTTGCTGTTGAACTCATCACACATAATTGTTTTCAGCCAGTTAACCCTGAAATGCCCAAGGCTTTTATTACAGATCTGGTAAGCAGAACATTTAGGAGTGAGAATAACAACCAGCCAAATCTCACTCATATTTTAAATAAATTTATAGTTGGTAACCACTGAAGTATACTATGCTAAGTAGTTAGCTATTTTGGTAGGGATTCACAGATGACTATCATGTATACTTTTACTGAGGTTTTTTCAAATGTCAGGTTCTTAAGAGTTTAATAATGGGTTTAATAATAAATAACAGTTCAGGCGAACTAAGTCTAAGTTTGCATTATATAATGCCATGGATTTTCTCACATTCGATCCAGCTTTAATCAGATTATTCTATAATCGTATAAAGGCCTACTACAAATTCCAAGTGCAAATTGTCTAGTTAAGAATTTGAAAAAGCCTCCTCATATTTTTATTCAATTATTTCAAACAGTAACATTTCCGGGAATAATGAGCTATTCACGTGAAGACGAGAATGCGAAACACAATTTACGTTAGATCGCTGAGTGATATGGCTCACGTCAGAGGCAAGTATATACCAGTGAAGACTGTGTGCGTTAATTATGCTTTCCCTTCGTGCCAAGCATCATCATCTTCGCCATATTGTATTTATATAGGCAATATCAAATGAAGGAATACGTCAAGATTTACATCTGGTAAAGTATTTTACTGTGATGATTCATTCTTATAATTACGATCAAGAGTTATAGATCCTAAGAAATTCTGTGACAAGAACAACACTTCTAAGAATGAGCGTTGATTATGACCGGTGCGAATTTATATGGGAGACTTCTCTTCATACAGCTCATGTTGGGCTCATGTTTATATAAACAATATGGATGGTGTATGAATCATTATGGAAGATGTTTATTAACAGACATATGCAGTAAATGTCTGTGAATGCATCCAAAGATATGTATAAAAACAAAAGTTTAGCTTATTTCATTGTGTCATTAACGAGAAATTGGTGAAAATGCATTCAGATTGTTCGTATTCATTCTAATGTAGAATTTTCGTGCTTGGATTTAGAAAACTCATTTAGGAAATATTTTCATTAATTAAAAAAAAAGATAGCGCCTCCACATAAATATTTCAAGGGACACCATCGTCAACTTGACACCAAGTAAGTTGTATACTGTCTATAAATTTCTTCGACGGGTGGTTGATGATTTGAATACTTTATGTCGGTAGCTTCGTATCCATGGTGATAGATCCAACGGCTCTGTTTGAAGACTAAAACATTAAAAATACTAAAAATGGATCTGAAAATAATGCTAAATTGTAAGAAACGGTCGTGTTATTTTAATTGTGGATGGGGACACGCAAACTGTTCAATGATTCCTTGGTTAGGATAGCATAATTTGAAATGTGTTTACTAATTGTAATTTGGCCTACATCAATATTTTGCTGTAGTTTTTGCGATTACCTTAGGCCTATATGATGGAAATTCGTTTGAGTTTGCCTTGTTTGAACAGAGCACAATTTATCACAAAGCACTGGACATTATATATTAATAACGTTGCTGGGGATTCGTGCCAGATATCCTCCAGCGCGTGGAAGGAGCGACATGAAATGAACACATTCACATGTTGGCCCAGGTTACAGACAAAATGTTATCAGTATCTTGGTGCCATCATAACAAGTAATAATATAGATCCGCGATCCCTTGCTGATTTTCGATTCGTCTTAGCGCGAGGTTTCGGTATCTATTTGGTGATTACCCGTTTCCCCCGTAGGCGCAGTTACACAAACCGATATTGAACGCATCTACTTTTTCTTCAACCCGCTCTTACAGTGTCTTCAAAAAGTCTCCATCTCCGTCCGATGCGTTGTCATGACAACAGCCTCTTATCATAGTAGCTCGCCTCGCACTTCTGTAAAACGAGTGCGCAGTTTGACTTTTCAGTGAGCTGCAAACCTGCAGGCCATGGGACCAATAATATGAATGTTTCTCTGTATAAGTTATCTGAGATCAGCACTGCGGGTAGTATGAACAGTTCAGACAATCCGACCAAAGTACGTGTTCCAATGTAGCTTAAGAAACCTGTCAGCTGATTACACGGATCTTGTCATCACCGGTTCTTGTGTTTAACCAAGGATGATAGCTCTAATCAATTGAATTGATGATATAAACGCAATGTATATGCTGCAGTAAGAATAATGTCCAACACAGTTAAGCATGATATGCATTCAATGGAACTTGTCGTTTCTGATTTCTTTCTCATCTCTGCCTTCAATCCCAAAATGCAAACACCCGTCAAATCAGTTAGCTTTTCTAAAGAAAACAAGCCATTAGTGCGAACCTATATTTAGTTTCAACAAAATGTTTCCATTAACTGGAAGCCGGATCAGCCTAGTTCAACACAGAAGAAGCCATCTGTCATGAAGAGACATTCTCTCCAACCAAGTCACCTTGATGACTGCTGGATGTCTTCCAATGTAATTTTAAGGATATTGGTTGATATTATTTTCTTGCCAAGGGTCATTTGTGAGATAAGTAGGTCTATGGGATAGGTAGGTCTGTCTTTAAATTTCTTTTGGCCTTGTAAATTTCAATGTAAAATGTCCCCGAAAGCATTCACGTATATTTTGTGAGAGTCATGTTCGTGAAGGGTTCTGTGCCTGACACTCTGATCGTTAAAGACAATGGACCGGCTTCAGTTTTATAAACTAACCTGTGAAAGTTTTACCACGATTTTGAGAAAACGACAAAAAACTGTGATAGAAAGAAAGTAAAATAGGTTTTATGTTTTTCAGAAGATTTGAAATTCGACATAATTCCTGTTTTCTCTACACTCTAAAAAATTTCTTTGTAAATTGACAGAAAGTGCTGTCAACAGAGTTGCCGGCACGTTGCCTGCTATTTTATTTAACCGTTAATTTTGTAAAATATAATTACAGACCTGTTATTATTTTGCTATAGAAAGCCAAACACATGCACATTTACTACACAACTGCTGTAAAAATCAAAGAATTCGCATAATTCGACTGTATTTTTACAAATTCTATGGTTAAATTATGAAAGTATGGGTAAAATGAAAAACAAATGAAAATAAATACAATAATATTGACAGATACAGGTTTATTTACATCAAATACATGTAAAAGGAAAAAACAGACCAAAAATATGTGTAAAAATACAGAAATATTTTACAGTGTAAGACGGAAAGGTTTATCAGGATAGTTGATGCTTGTACCAGCTTTACACTTAGTAAGCTTTTAGATAATATACTACTCAAAACAATTTAGGGGTTTTTAACATCAAATAGGTTTGAAATGTTCCATGAACCGGGATTTTCATTTGCAACCCCCTCTCTCTTTCAGTAGTCATGTCATGAAATGTGTAATCACTACATGCATCCTTTATCATATGTTTCATTGTGCAGTTGTTTCTCATCAATTCTGTGAAACATTTGTGTTTATCTGAAATAAATGATCTTGCTTTAACTGAGATTATTCCGGTGTTTCCTAAATTGTTTTGAGTAGTATAATACAACAGTAAGACTAATTGCGGTAACACCATGTGAAATTCTCAATTGAGTAGTAATTAGTTCTGAAAAGAACTGGGGGTTACAACTCAACTCTAAGGACCCCAATGGAAATAAGCCTATATGTGTTATTGGCTTTTTGGGTTATCCTTGGATAAATATGGTGTGTTTTTCTTGTATTTTTGTAATGTGTCTTGTACTTTTATCATCTTTTTATCCGAATAAATTCAATCAATCAATCAAACGTTTCGATCAGTATGCTCAATTGAGAATTTCACATGGTGTCACCGCAATTAGTCTTACTTATCCTCTTCACCGTGCAAAGCTACAAGTTTTACTTATAATACATTAGTTTGTTAAGCAGACAAAACTGTTTAGTAGTTTTCTTTGGTTACCAGCCAAAACCTTAATACAAATGTATGCATTTTGGCTGATAGTCTGTTTTATATTGCTTAGCATAATTATTTGCTTAGCCTAATTTTCTGCTTTATATCAGCTCTATAAAATTGGCCCCTGGTTATTACCGATGCTGTACATTCCCTTTGTGTATCATCAAATCCTTGTCTGAAAGAAGGAAGTTAATTTGACTACGGTAAATCTCCCTACGGTATATTGAGACTAGGACGCCGATGTAACAGAGCTAAGACAGATGTTGCCAGGTGTTGATATGCTTATGGAAAGACAAGACAGAACGATTTTCTACTGAACCAACCTTTGCATTTTATTGATGACCTACATAAGTATCATCTGTGCCGTTGACATTACTCTATGACGTCATAAACACAACCTTGATCTAATAAAGACGCTACGGTCATCTAGTCAACTCCATAATATCCGTATGATAATTGAAATATAATGGTAACACCATGTGACAAATGATTGCTAACACTGGCTTTGCAGCTATCTTGTTTCTCTTCCATATTAATCCACTTAACCAAATCGAGACTGGCAGGAGAATAGGTAGGCTCCTTTCAACCTGTGCATTAGGAATCTGCGTATACAGGAACTCTATGACAAAGATGGCCGCAGCGTGTTAAAGACCTACCGTATTTCAACAATTTAATCTAATCATAGGGTGCACCCAACTAAATAAACTCCCATAGTAAACAGTGCTAAATACACAATATTCAAAAATCATGAAAAAATACTTAGAAGTCCCACAGTTTTTAAAACCAAAAGAAAAAATATTGATCGATATATAACCTTTTATTTTCTTCTCTATTCACTGTCTAAAGTCCAGGTTTCCAGGGAGTTATTCTCATCCCAATGAAAACCACCCTCTACAGTAGTGAAAACGTCCACACTGAAAAGCAGCCATTTTGGAAAAAGGCCTTACGCTTGAAATCAAATTAGGACCACTTTTTCAGGGCCTAGTGTGTCCAAAATACTCACAGTTGGAAGCCAAGGACCCCCAGGTTATGATAGTGGGCCATTTTTACACAATCCATCAAATGAATGGGCCTCAAATCTTTGTTTTTCAGAAAAATTTGAGGGCATACACTTTATGATAAATAGCTCGGCGCATGAATTCCTCACTATTTAGTGGGGTGCACCCTTTAAAGAGATGATTTTTTTCAATTTGACTTGGGAACACACTAAGGACATCCAGTATATTGCAGAGGTCATGTTTCTGAAAAAAAATTGAAAAATATTACTGCACTGCAAAATGCCAGCTTTAAACATACTTGGTTCGTCTATGATGTTTCTGTGCAGTTTGCAATGGATAACCATGCATTGTGTATGCATTATTGTATTTCTTGGGTGCAATGTTTTTCTTTAAAAATTTCTTTAAATAACAATTAGTTTCCTCCTTGAATATTTAAACAATATCCGAGATATTATCTAAAGGCAATTTCAGACAGTTTTACAAAATTAACCTTATTAGGGGCGGATCCAGGTTGACAGAAAATGGGGCCTCATACACAATGAATCATACGCTGAGGGGGCAAATCACGAGCCTTTCTTCACATAATAATAATAATAATAATAATAATAATGTGTGGATTTATATAGCGCACGTATCCACCAACTAAGTGGTGCTCAAGGCGCATTATATTATTATCCCTGCTCATAAGGCTCATCAATCATTCCTTAAACCATCTCAGCTCCCTGGGGAGTATACAGCTCAATTGCTGCCATTTCTAGCGCATATAGAGCAAACCAACTCTTGCCTTCACAGGTACCCATTTAACCCCTGGGTGGAGAGAAGCAATTATGATTAAGTGTCTTGCTCAAGGACACAAGTGTCACGGCCGTGATTCGAACCCACATGATGTGCCGAGAAGAAAATGTAAACAATTTCAATAGCCGAAAAAGAGCACATGCAGACTATGGTATTAATTTCACAATTCCACATACCTTTTTGCTGTAACAGTACTGTATTCATCCAATAAAGACCTGAAATACAAGGATATTGAATGGGAAAATTTAATGTGTAAAGATTTTTCATTTATTATCAGCCTTACTGATACTGTAAACAAAAGCACACGTTTAAATCCCACCATCAAAACAAACCATGGACGACGCCATTTTGAAACTATAGGGTGCACCCAACTAAATAAACTCCCATAGTAAACAGTGCTAAATACACAATATTCAAAAATCATGAAAAAAATACTTAGAAGTCCCACAGTTTTTAAAACCAAAAGAAAAAATATTGATCGATATATAACCTTTTATTTTCTTCTCTATTCACTGTCTAAAGTCCAGGTTTCCAGGGAGTTATTCTCATCCCAATGAAAACCACCCTCTACAGTAGTGAAAACGTCCACACTGAAAAGCAGCCATTTTGGAAAAAGGACCACTTTTTCAGGGCCTAGTGTGTCTAAAATACTCACAGTTGGAAGCCAAGGACCCCCGGGTTATGATAGTGGGCCATTTTTACACAATCCATCAAATGAATGGGCCTCAAATCTTTGTTTTTCAGAAAAATTTGAGGGCATACACTTTATGATAAATAGCTCGGCGCATGAATTCCTCACTATTTAGTGGGGTGCACCCATCACACCTGGCGCTACAAAACAACATGTAAGTTTAGGGTCCATTGCAGTCTTGGTTCAAAACTTCGTTTGTATGTTTTTGATACACGATCCGATGGCGCTACACGAACGCTACAATCCCGAACCGCTACCACACACGAACCGCTATTGATAGCGTTTCGTGTGTGTGGTAGCGGTTCGTGTGTGGTAGCGGTTCGTGATTGTAGCGTTCGTGTATCGTCATGGGATCGTGTATCAAAAACATATACAAACACAGTTTTGAACCAAGACTGGGTCCATTGCTGTGCAATGATTGGTCGAGCAACTATTTATAGAAACGATATGTATCTACAGTTTAGTAAGGTAATTGGATCATTAATAAGAGACCTGCTGATATCTTGTTACGGATTCTCCTCACGATCCGTGCTTAATATAATCACTGGCTGGCTAGTGGGGATGAATGGGGAATGGTACACGTGAACTTAGAGCAGGTACCGTACCGGTACGTAACAGTTTTCAGATGAATGATTTGTGGCTGAGGGCGATCGCAACATAATGACCGTGTCTTCTTGTTGTTAACCCATAGATAGATATTTTACTTGTAGATGGGAATAGCATGGTGAGGAGTGTTTATATACAAACTCGTGTTGCCAATCAGGACAAACATTGTTTAGTTACAGAGTGTGTTGTGATTGATACCTTCCAGAGGTAATAAATTAATCCCTTATATCCGCTGATAAAACAGATTATAGTATCTCATGTCAATCTTGGCGGCCAACGAACCTTAAAATCATTTCTTAAGAAAAGTTGTGATTCAAAAAAAAAACACTGAGGAGAAATTCCATATTTAGTTTTTAATTTTAAACGATATAGATCTAGTCTTGATTTATATATATATATATATATATATATATATATATATATATATATATATATATATATATATATATGCTACATTTTAACACACCCAGTCTTAAACCAGCTTGCGATTGACAGTTGGATTTTGTTGAATCTGAAAATAACTCAATGTCTATTTTAGAATGGGTTTTAAATCATCTTCTTGTAAATGAAGGCAGCCGCAATCGCATCAATAACAACAAACAAATAAAAAGAAATTGATTCATAAAAGTGTACAATAGTTGTCAAAACTGTTGGCACACTTTGTTTATACTGGAGTTGTAACCTCCAGTTCTTTTCAGAACTAATTACTACTCAATAGAGAATTGCTTTAACTGAGATTATTCCGGTGTTCCCTAAATTGTTTTGAGTAGTATAATACAATAGTAAGACTAATTGCGGTGACACCATGTGAAATTCTCAATTGAGTAGTAATTAGTTCTGAAAAGAACTGGGGGTTACAACTCGACGTTTCGATCAGTATGCTCAATTGAGAATTTCACATGGTGTCACCACAATTAGAAGGGGTAGAAGTAACCGAGCTGTCAGTATAATGACTCATGAGGGCGCTTTTTGTGACCTTTCTACGTTGACCCGATTGACCCAACAACGCACAGAAAGCTTGCTACACATGCACGCATTAAATGCGCCCGGCCTGCCCCCACCGCGCGGTGAAACAATGCAAAGCGCATGCGTGGTGTCCCTGTGTTGCACGAGACTCGCGCTCGGGCCGGATGTACGCTTTCCTGAGCCGCTTTTACCGACTCGCACTGTCCGCACTGGACTTATCGTCTCAGGAAAAGTTACTTGGTTAGTTTTCCTGGGCAGGAGTTGGCCAGTAGAAGTAACCGCTGGACTCAGGAAAAGTAACTGAGAAGAAAATGTCCCAGGCTGTCCGCACTGGACTTAAAATGGGAAAAGTACCCATCGTCTCGGTAAGTTTTACCCAAAAAAGTCCAGTGCGAACACGGCTTTATCCTTCTTCACCATGCAAAGCTACAAGTTTACCTATATCTAACTGAAAAGTCTCACAAAGAAATACTGACTACTTCCCCGTCCAATATTGAGCGCTTTGAATTTGGCTGTGATATCGTGCCGCCAATTGTTTCCAATGAAATTTGGGTTTAATTCAACACTGCATGGGGTGCAGTGCATGTGTTAACTGGTTTTAAGATTGTAGGTGAAAAGCTGTTGCGGAAAACTAGTCTGTACAGTATTTTGATAGAACTAATTATTGTAGCTTTTTTACTGATCAAAGTTCGAGCTGTTGACGTGTCAATCAACGAGGATTGGAACAGATCTATTAGCAATTTCGAAAATAGCGCTGCTAAGTCTCTGGCCAAAAAAGTGTCTGGTTTCAGACCCGCGCATCGGCTTTTTTAGTTTTCTTTTTTCTTCTTCTTCTTTTAAGCTATGAAACAATGTCCAATTGCAGCCAAAATTGCTGGATCGAGTGGAATTCTGCCGTGCTGTGCTTTAAACGACTTTTCCACATGTGTGAGGCCTCTCTTAGCCACCATACTTTGTGTATGGGAAATTTGGTCTGGTTCCAGTAACCATGTATACAATACATGTATCACGTTAGCCCAAAAAAAATTCAAAAAAAAGCATGTCACCACACCAATAATGAAGCCCACCTATGACCAGAAACCGGAGACTTTTTTGTTTTGGCCTAATATTTTATAATCCACTGGTATGATTTACAGTAGCAATACTCGTGTCAAGCGTTAACTGTGTACATGTACATAGATGTGTGATACTATTCAGTCGACGCCTGCCAATCAAATGCAGAGCATTAATCAAAGGCTTGAACAGCTTTCAACAATCCATGACTGCGGGCATTAAATTTATTATAATCTTATAAAATATGTTTATTATGGTTGGGGATTTAAGATTACATGTATAAAGGTCTACTCTCTCAATACCTATAAGGTGCATTTTATACGGCTTGAGTCTTAGAATTTCAGCTGCCCACAAAACCAAAACAAAGTTGAGTAGCGTCGATCGTTGAATTGACCCAATTTGACATGTTGTGTTTTGTGCCTGAAATTATTATTTCTTGAATTGTTTTTCATTTAAAAAGAATTTTTCAATATCGTTGCTATATGCTACCGGTGTATAATTAAAACTTGTTGTCCACAAGAAACCTCACGTCAAGGTGAGTTGATGTCTTGGTAGACACCTGTGTATACCTGTTTTTTTGTTTGTTTTTTTTTTGTTTGTTTTTTTGTGTGTGTGAACAAATCTCTCTTGAGTAAGAGAATACGTTATTGCCGCAGGAGACTGGACGTCAACCTTGTTCCCTAAAAAATAAAGGTGAACATCAATTGGGTGGCTCTTGTACGTTTACTTGAACTAAAAAGTGTGTTGACATGTAAGACGAAATAAATTGGATTTGCCTTGTTGTGTAGTGTTGACAAAATAGTCTAATTTTAATGAGAACATCATTCAAATAGTGCTGATAGCTGAACTCGAGTCACCATGATATTATGTGAACCAATATTTGCGATGCGTTTAATTTCTGTGGTTTGGACTGCCCAGTGTTCAAAACAGGGTGAAAAAGAATTACTTAAAATGTACAATAAAAATAATCAAATTGACGTCTTTGTTGTCAGCAATTCCCTGTCATTTAAAATGCTTTATCCAGTAACTGCGTGTTAGGTCGTTTTTGAATGAATTGCAGGGACATAAGCTGTTTTTTGGGGTCGTTATGGCTACTAATCTCCATTATACTGATCTCTATTATTATCGTGGCCGAGCGGTCTAGCTTACCGGATTCAAGTTCTGGTGTTAGCAACATAATGTGGGTTCGAATCACGGCCGTGACACTTGTGTCCTTGAGCAAGACACTTAATCATAATTGCTTCTCTCCACCCAGGGGTTAAATGGGTACCTGTGAAGGCAGAGTTGGTTTGCTCTATATGCGCTAGAAATGGCAGCAATTGAGCTGTATACTCCCCAGGGAGCTGAGATGGTTTCAGGAATGATTTATGAGCCTTATGAGCCTTATGAGCAGGGATAATAATATAATGCGCCTTGAGCACCACTTAGTTGGTGGATACGTGCGCTATATAAATCCACACATTATTATTATTAGTAGTAGTATAATAAAGATCGGTGGTTACGCCCCGCTAACTTTAATATTCATCTCCGATTACAATATGGTGCCTTTATCGCTAGTTTAATATTTTCTGTCACGGTTTAGGACGAAGCACAACTGATATCACCCGAGTACCCTATATAATAATTTATCAATGTCATCTTTCAATTTAAATTTTCAAATCAAACTGGTTTTAAATTAAACTGTTTTGCATCACATGTTAGCGGTTAGAAAGTACGCAGCAACCTCTATGGTATATAGCAACTAGCATAATCTTATGTTCAAGGACCAAGTGCAGAATCATATAAGGTTACTACATGCAGTATAATCGTTTTTGTTGTCTACGTGAAACTATTTAGTCCAATGTTTTTACTCAGTAAATTTACTCAGTAATATTTCCTCGTTATCCTTTCCTCTGGTTACTTCAAATCATTTTTATTTATTTATTTTTTACTTTTCTTGCATAGCCGTAAGCAAATATTATATCAAGGGTCGCGCTGCAATGTTCGTTCCAGCTTTGTGAATAAGATAATGAATCTTCGAAGAACGGATGTTGTCTTCCTGCGAGAGATGAGGAATTGCATAGCGGTGCATTTGAGAAGGTTCCTCAAGGGTGATTCAAGACGCTCCAGCGTGCAACTTGCATGTTTTCGTTTGCTGAAAACAGGAGGCAAATATTCTTTGATCCGCCCCTACAGATATTCGTTAAATTTCCCATCACAATTCGAGAGTACCATCACTTGTTTTTATTTCCAATATAAATGATAAATGTGTTCCCTAAAATAAATAAATTGATTCACAGAACAGCAAAGGCTTCCTCTCTATAGTACATACACTGTAAGAAATATTGGGCAAACACGGTTGATATGTTGCCCAACACTGGTCAACATATCAACAGGTTACACAGTACACATTGCCCAATGTTGGATAATTTTTTGCCAAAATATGTGAACAGTTGTGGTAAATACTGACCAATTGTGAGAGAAATAACCTTACCCAACCCCATGTTACCCAACGTTTTTACAGTGTACATGTAGATTGTCGTTCAGCTTGTGATTTCAATAACGTGTGACTATACTTTGTAACCGAAGGCTTCTTCAAAACAGTATAAAACCCGATGATATCAGTCCTTTGGGGGCCAATTTCACAGAGCTACTAAGCAGAGAAAATTGCTTACGAGAAATATTTGCTTAGCAGATTTTCTTGGTTACCAGCCAAACTTACACACAAAATGTGTGTATTTTGGCAGGTAGTCTGTTTTATAATGCTTAGCGAAAATATTTGCTTAGCAAAATTCTCTGCTTAGCAGCTCTATGAAAATTGGCCCATGGTGATTTATACCGAACTCTTTCGATGCACAGGAAAATACAAGCAATAATAATCACACAAGACGAGGTCATTACGGTTATTAACTTGTTATTTGCTTTTAAAAGTAATCAGGCCGCCTACCAAAACTTCACAAAAGATAATACATCATTTGGAAATGATAATAACTTGGGGCATTCTGAAACTCAGATGATGTTATTGAACAGCGATACAAAATGGCCCGATGACGACCAAACAGTGCTTTATTTGAGTGATTTATGGCTCGTCATTAGCGCGTTATGAAAAGGAAAAGAAAACAGAAAACAGAAATATTTGTGTACACGAACAAGGCCACAGAGTGAAAGAAAACAGCTTACTGTGGAGTGTCGTGGCCGAGCGGTCTAGCTTACCGGACTCAAGTTCTGATGTTAGCAGCAGAATGTGGGTTCGAATCCCGGCCGTGACACTTGTGTCCTTGAGCAAGACACTTAACCATAATTGCTTCTCTCCACCCAGGGGTTAAATGGGTACCTGTGAGGGCAGAGTTGGTTGATTAGCCCTATATGCGCTGTAACGGCAGCAATTGAGCTGTGTACTCCCCAGGGAGCTGAGATGGTTTCAGGAATGATTTATGAGCCTTATGAGCCTTATGAGCAGGGGTAATAATATAATGCGCCTTGAGCACCACTCAGTTGGTGGATACGTGCGCTATATAAGTCCACACATTATTATTATTATTATTACTGCTGGACATTCAAATAGTGACTTGCTAAAATGTAGGCATTGACCCCATAAATGGAATCAACGATCAATCGACAATTGATGTTTCTGATTGAAAATTGTATAAAAAAATATGAGACAGTGGAACAATCTCAATAAAGCTGAACAATTAACAGTGGCGCCCCGATGACGTGAACTTTTTTAGGAAAAGAAATCGTTTGTGATTTGATTTTTAGAAGTATTTTGATACTTTGGACATGAGCGATGTTCTTGAAAAGATCTGTGATGAACGTGCCCACATTGACTATGGTATTTACGGCATGACCTTATGTCAAGAGTACATACAGAATTAGCTGTTGCAAACTGCTCACCAACCTAAAGGACCGGTAGTATAAATTACAGAATAGTAGTTAGTCAACAGATTAGCTTTGAAGACAGTGTACACCAGTATTTTCACTTACTTGGTGTTAAGTTGATGGTGGTATCAAACATCCCTTGAAATATTTCTGTCTCAGGGGCTGTTGTTTTTAAGTACTGTCAAATATTACTCCTAAACAACAATTTGCGTCTAAATTTATTAAACGTACAAAAATCAGGCTAGAATTAATAAGAATTGTATTCGCTGATCGAACATTCTGAATGCATTTTCTCTTTTTTTCCGCATGAGCTGAAACTTTCATAGTACAATGGCCGATCACAAATGATCACTACTTCCATTTTGAAATGACTTTTTCGTTTTCTTTAACTCGAGTGGTATTTGTATAGCAAATAGGATCATGAGCTAACTGAAATGCCTTGAAGGGCCTCCAATAGACTGGGCGTATATAGTGAAACTTTATTTCAGTCTAAACCTAGAGCTTGCTCTAGACTGTGGTCCAACCAAAATTTAACAGAAAACCTTCCAGCAGGTCAGTCAGATCCTACACTATTCTGTTATTAGTGTTAATGCTATACTCTCAAGAGGCCAAGCTTGCCTCATTTACAGCTTTGAAAGATAACACGAATGCTGTTCTTAAGTGAAGGTATCCTTAAAAGCCCCTTTGGCGGTCCAACTTATACCGGCGACTTTGAATCCTAATCCGCAACGGGGATTTGCTTTTATTGGGTTACTCAAAAGAATGTGCCATGCGATTAGGTCTTTTGTTGTAGGTCAACTGCACGTAAAATACGTTGGCTTTTATGATTGTTCAAGTTGGAAGTCTTCTGCGTGTGTGCATGGCATTATTGTAGAAGTTCAGAACGGCTGTTTCGTGGGCGTGATGAATCGACTCGCTAACCCCACAGCCCAAGGGTTAGGAAACTAGACACTTTTTGCAGACTTCGCAGATTTTGGAACAAAATTAATATATCTACCTGATAATGAAGTGACTAAGGCCATGTAATTCAAAATATTTCCTTTGAATAAATGATATTAGACGAAAAATGCCGGACAAATCTCATCATGTTTCAACAGTTTTTCACTATTGTGTATCCCTGGGTTTGTGACCATACCGTCATTTTGTGGTGTATAAACTAGGGAGAGTTTTGTCATTTCGATATCTTAACTTGTAGAAATATACTATTTAGGCTATAAACTTCAATTTATTCTGCTGTTTCAGATCATTGTGTGGAGTGCCATGGCCGAGCGGTTTAGTGCATCGGATTTGTGTTATGATGGCTGAATCGTCAGAATGTGGGTTCGAATCTCAACCGCGACCGTGGTGCTTGTGTCCTCGAGCAAGACACTTTACCATAATTGCTTCTCTCCACCCAGGAGTAAATGGGTACCTGTGAGGGCAGAGTTGGTTGTTGTGTTTGATCAGCCCATATGCGCCGAAATGGCAGCAATTGAGCTGTATACTCCCCAGGGAGCTGAGATGGTTTCAGGAATGATTTATGCGCCTAATGAACAGGGGTAATAATGTACAGCGCTCTGATACGTCGTATAAGATCGCTTTAAAAATGCCTCTATTATTATTATTATATTATTGTGTTGTGTCATTAACAAGACAACAGTGAAAATAAGTAAGACTAATTGCGGTGACACCATGTGGAATCTCAACTGCGTAGTAATTAGTTCTGAAAAGAACTGGAGGTACAACTCGACGTTTCGATCAGTATGCTCTGATCGTCCTCAGGAGAATGCCCCATGACAGTACTTAAAAACAGCCCCAGAGACAGAAATATTTCAAGTGATGTTTGATACCACCATCAACAGTGAAAATGTATTCATAGTGATTGGCGAACGTGAAATTGTATTATAATAACGTGGAATGTGAGTACAGTTCATCATCAACATTCAGACGTACATAACTGCAGAAAAAACATTTTGACGACAGCACCTCAAACGGCTATTTCAATTTGTTTGAAACCATCAACATAACACTGCCATTTAAACTGTAAACATTGGGTCCATAATATGATTTTGAAGAACGTAAAGTGAAAGGCATTCATTGCCTATGCATGCATAGAAAGACCTCTGCCGATCGATGAATTATTGCACGTCCACTCCAGATCACTGGGGAAGATCGTCTTCTGACCGTAAAATTTGTTATTCAAGACAATTCCTCTTGACCTTAGCTCTTCAAGCTGCAAATTCCTTGACGTTGGCAGAGGTTTCCCGTTTGTTGGGTCTTGGTTAGCCTCGGTAAATCATAGTCTGTATGGGATATCATCAATCAGTAAAATCAAGCTTCTGTCTTCAGGAAACACAGCGCCCCGAAATGTATACATCAAAACTCACCTGGTGGTTCAGCATTCATTATTAGAAATAGGTTTCCCATGCATGTTGCCGTACGGTGGAAAATTCAGCATTGATCCACAGTGTCAAATGATTCAGGCATTGCTACTACAGTTGGCGTCGGCTAGTGTCTTATAGTTTGCAATTTACGTTCGCCTGGAGTCAACTTGGCTATGTGTTGACCAAATAATTCGTTTTGTGAGAAACTGAATATAGATAGATGGATACAAACTTAATTTTGTGACCAAAATGCGCTACCAAATGGTACAAACAATAATTGAATAACGTCAAATTGAAATTTTCGAAAACTTTTTTTCCGGTAGACTCGTGCGTTTGTTACGTGATTTAGATTAACTGCAAGTTGAAGATGTAACCAAAACAAATAATGTTTACACAAAAAAAAAAAAAAAAAACACTAGTCCCATCAAAGAACCAGCCGCCACACAACTAAGTACCGGTTCGTCCTCTAGTCATATAAGTAATCGGCTTATAGTGTGACTGAAAGGGGAATTATCGCCTCGTAGAGGGGTTGTTTTGTATTGCTACCGTGGCATTTTACTAAATCCCGGCAACAAAAACAGTCTCAACCGATCCAACAAAGGGAAAGGAATAATAATAATAATAATAATGTGTGGATTTATATAGCGCACGTATCCACCAACTAAGTGGTGCTCAAGGCGCATTATTATTATCCCTGCTCATAAGGCTCATAAGGCTCATAAATCATTCCTGAAACCATCTCAGCTCCCTGGGGAGTATACAGCTCAATTGCTGCCATTTCTAGCGCATATAGAGCAAACCAACTCTGCCTTCACAGGTACCCATTTAACCCCTGGGTGGAGAGAAGCAATTATGATTAAGTGTCTTGCTCAAGGACACAAGTGTCACGGCCGTGATTCGAACCCACATTCTGTTGCTAACACCAGAACTTGAATCCGGTAAGCTAGACCGCTCGGCCACGACACCTCAACTGTAAATCTTTCAAAAAGCATGACAATGGGCCGGATAAATAAAAAGTAGCAATTGTTTTTACTAGTCATTTTCTTAAATCTTCATTAATAAAAGTGAGCAATTACTTGCAAGTAATTGCTTCCAGTAGTTAGCAAAAGCAATTGCTATGATTTTTAAGCAATTACTATATAGATTAGCACTTGCTTGGAAGCATATAAATAAACCAGACCTTTTACTAATGACTTGTAGCACTTGCTAATATTTTTACAAGATACTAAATGAGGAGCTTACGCATTTGCTAACACTTGCATGTTGCATTACTCCTGCCATCATGGCCGAGTTTATGCATGTAAGGGAACATGAAAAGGTGTACAATGAAAGAATAAATCGTGATGAAGTCAATCCTACCAGATACCGGAAATTATTTCGGTTCAATTTTGAAAATTTGGAGTGGCTAGCAGCAGTCGAAGTACTTGGTTTGAAACCAGCAGAAATGGCGCATGGCATCTTCGTAATAGTCGGGTTTTCATCCCCTTTGAAGATGTTGTACAGATCTTGTTCCCATGGAACCAAAACAATCTTCCTATTTCCTGTTTGCATTCCATCTGTTTTCTTCTTCACTTGACTTTTCATGTTTGCTATCTTTTTCAAAATTTGCTTCTCATCCATGGCTTTACCTGTGTTGGTAGCAATTGACATTTGTGCTTTTTTAAGTGCATTTTCCTTCATGTCTTTTACCCCCGGCAACAGACTTTTCTCGATTAGAACAGGGTACTCTTTGATTATACTAACGAACAGTTCGTTCAAAGATTGCTCACTATTTGTACCACTCCCCAATTCTTCGGCAGCATCCATGTTGCTAACACATGCCTCATATACAACCACTAGGCTAATCGGAACTGACCTCCCATCATTGTTATACCCATAAGCAATTGCTAACCCACCCAAGCAACAGGTGCTAGTCAAAGAAGAAGGTTATTTATACATTTTTAAGCAATTGCTTAACCTTGAGCTTTTACTTGTTAAGCAATTGCTATTGCTTGAGCTTTTACTAGATAAGCAATTGCTAACTTTTATTTATCCGGCCCAATGATCTGAGTGGTTTATTTGTCGGTGCAGATGTTTTATCTGTTATTGATAAGAAAAGACTCATGTTACAACACGGTATAACACTTAATACAAATCCAGCTGGCAGCTAAATCCTTAGTTCATCACCTTGGAAACATCGAGCATGTAAACCGCGTAAATGTCAATTTAAAGGCCCTATTTGGAGTGCCATGGTGGAGCGGTTTAGTGCATCGGATTTGTGTTCTGATGGCTGAGTCGTCAGAATGTGGGTTCGAATCCCAACCGCGACCATGGTGCTTGTGTCCTTGAGCAAGACACTTTACCATAATTGCTTCTCTCCAGCCAGGGGTAAATGGGTACCTGTGAGGGCAGAGTTGGTTGTTGTGTTTGATTAGCCCTATATGCGCTGTAATGGCAGCAATTGAGCTGTATACTCCCCAGGGAGCTGAGATGGTTTCAGGAATGATTTATGCGCCTGATGAGCGGGATAATAATATAATGCGCCTTGAGCACCAGTTTGGTGGATACGTGCGCTATATAAGTCATTATCATTATTATTATTATTATTATTATTATTATTATTATTATTATTATTATTATTATTATTATTATTATTATTATTATTATTATTATTATTATTATTATTACTATTATTATTACTATTATTATTATTATTATTATTATTATTATTATTATTATTATTATTATTATTATTATTATTATTAAACTCAATTCCTGGTTTTATTCTTGATAGATTCTTGTAAATCGACAAAGCTATACAGACTGAACAAGAATAAACGCCAGCAGAAAACAATGATCAAAGTGGTTTATTTGTCGGTGCATGTAGATTTCCATTAAGCCCTATATGTGAGAAGCTGCTATATTTCTATGTGTATAACCAACCTGTGGCCTTTAAATAATGGTCAGCACAGGCATATTCAAAAAGCAACAGATTGTGGCGAAACGCATTTGAACAAATTGAAACAAATGTAGATTTCCTCATCATAACCAAAGCATCAGTCTTATTTTGGAGTACTCAAAGGTAAACATGTTTCAATTCTCGAAAAAAAACATACAACTGAAATAGGTCCTTTCAGACGAAATGTGTTACTGAAATTTATTCCCTCCCTATAATAGATCATTCAATATCATTCAAATGGTGAATTATTACGGTGCTATGTTAGCGTGTGTCAATGGTTACGTGTGGTTTCTAGTATGGTCAGTCAACTCACTGGCAAATAGTACAGTGGGGGGTACCAAAATAACTAATCGTCATGGCAACGATAAGAGATGCTAATCACACAAACCATAGTATCCACAGACGTCTTCCAAATCAAATATTGGACCCAGTAGACAAATGAGACGTCCTAACTGAGTTAGTCCCAGACCCAGATGTTTTCGATCAAATTAAATAAAAGGTTTTAAATTGAACGATGAACATTTTTTTAATTGAATTCCATTAACGTCTCCCATGAAATTACTTCAATTCAATCACGGCAAGATCTACATTTTAACCTTACTGAAAAAAGGAACCCTCCTTGTATGCGCTTGACTAATTTAAGCGTCTGCAAAAAAGTAGGTCATCTTCCAAGTAAAAATGGGATCGAAAGTTGGCCTAGTTTGGGAAGAATAATTGAAGATTGTCTTTGTAATACGATGGCAAAAATCAAAACATAGTCAGGCGCATAACCTCGGGGTTGCATAACCGAATGTACCGATTTTCATATCATGCATCTCACATTTTTTCCCGCGCCGAGTCGATATTGCACCGGATCACACCCAGGGGTGGTTATACCGTCATGTACTGCAGCGCCGACAGCACTTGGGGACTTGATTGAATTCTGCAAACCGTCTCGCATGAATTTCTGCTATTAAACGTTGTTGAGAAAACACCCTTGACGTACAGGCATCGGAAACTAATATCCGAAGGTATTGCAGAGAATATAACGCGTGTTTATTTTACCTGGGTACTTTTTTTTTATTATGGTAAAGGTTCGCTTCCAGTGTTTAAAGGGAAGATGTTACATTGGTTATAATGTTGGCAACATTTGTTTTTTGAGTATGCTTACTTTCCTTGAATCCCTATTTACATTAAACAATTAACCTGTGAAAGATTCGGGTTATATCGGGTTATTTATAAAGAGAAAATATTGAAAATGCATTTTTGTGTGGTCCTTTCATTCTAATGTGAAATATTGGAAATTATTTAACTTTTTACAGCACCATGACAAAGAAAGATTGATAACCTCATAAGCTTTACATTACAGTAATAGGCCTATGTACATTCAAATCTGACGATTTGGTTATTTTTAAATACCAATCCATTACATTACCTTTAATATGATGCATTTACTCAGCGTGGGAAGCATTTGTAATATGAAATATAGTGGATAGTTTACACTGAAATTTACATGTTATTGCAGAATGCAGACGATGTCGTTATTGCTTATGCTTTGCTGTGTGGTTTAGAAAGAATATTGAAAAAAAAATCGACGCCAATAATCGCACTTGCTCTCTGATCAAAAGTCATCAGTTCACATTGATTCGGCGAGTCAACTAATAATAGTTAAACTTAGGTAAAACTTGTAGCTTTTCATGGTGAAAAGGATAAGTAAGACTAATTGCGGTGACACCATGTGAAATTCTCTATTGAGTAGTAATTAGTTCTGAAAAGTACTGGAGGTTAACGGGATCCCAAGTTAAACTTGGGATCCCGTTTAGGTCATGAAACCTTTACAAATATATGCCTATATTTGGACATTTATTAGCTCTATATAAGGCCAAAAAAGGTCGCCGGTTTCTGATCATCATTAAAAAGTTAAAAATATTTTGGCAATTCACACCCCTACACAATATACAATACAAAATACCTTACGATTGTTTTGCTTTCATGATTGGATAGTCGCCAGTGCTCACTAAAATTATCAAAGCATTGACGCAAGAACATTGTACTTTTCAAGGAATCCGAAGAAGCCTTTGTAACTATTCCATAGCGTCATACACACATCAAAGGGTCTTTGTGTGATAATAACAAAGCTTGGAAAATACCTATTGAAGAAGAAATTAACAACGCGACGTGTAAATATTCACTTAGTTTTTAGTTACAGTCAAAACTTGCGGCGTGTAAGTGTTAAGAATAAAACCACGGATTCTATGCGGCTTCAGACAACGTCACTTTCCAGTTGTTAGAAAAACAAGCAGTAATTCCCTAACTCTTTCCCTCCTATATAGACAGCTTTCAGTCTGAGTGGAAGTCGGCCGGCCTTTTGGAGTAATTGACGTCAGCAATGTCTCTAAAAGACTGAGTTCCAGTTGGTTAGTGCTGATTGTTACAGCTGTGTCTTATGACAGACCAACCCGTTTGAGATGAATTCCTTCGAGGGAATCAAGAAAACTCACCGACTGGTTAAACTTAGAATAAATTAAGAAATTGAATGAGAATTTGACCAAGCTTTGACGTGGCTTTGACGATTCAAAGTATGGTACCGTGTAAACATCCCTCTGAGGAAATTGCTGAAAAACCTCTTCAAACAATCCCAGTAGAATTTGGCGGGGACGTTTGTACAGATCTAAATTGAGTTATAAGACACATTTGATGATTAACTGCGTGCAACAGGACAGAGCAATATATGAAAGCTGTAAATTACAATGCGTTATTTCAAATCAATTTTAATTTTTAGCCTACATCGTAGTTGGGATCCAGGACAATATTTGGAAAATGTGGTGAAATTTTGCGTTTTTCTTACTCACATTTCATCAAGATCATTCTCTTTCCACTTGTTCTACATAGCCCTACTGTGATTTACTTTTTCCCTTTTTTTCTTTTTCTTCTATTTTTTGTACGCGTGATGAAGATCAAAAACATCATGTGTCAATTAAATGCAGAGATAATTTTTTTCAATATTTAAACGGAGTTAGTGTTTTCACTGAACAATGGGCTAGAAATAAAGACATAGATTTCCATCAACAAACACAGCCCATGCTTTCTGAGGAGCGCGCTAAAATCTCGAGAGTGTAACTAGTAGCACGTTGCGGAAATGTTGTTCGGCACTCAGCTGGCCACGAGAAGGCGGGAACTTGGGGCCCCGTGGTCGTGCTGTGCGTCGTATATGTAAATATAGAACAAGGTAAGAGAACAGAGGTATACTAACAGGAAAGGTATCGATTTATTTACAGAGTCTGAGGAAAGGATGCAGGGGATCCGTGATTTTGGTTGCGTACCTCAAGGTAATAAAACCAGAGTGGATCGAGGACTGTCTTTGCATCCCAGCCATCATTTGATGTGATTTCTAACAACTTTTGATACATAAAGGTTGCTTGCAGATAGGTCTCTGTATATCAGTCGAAGGGGAAATACAATATATCGTAAAATTGCAACCTAGTGGCAGTCGTGCTAACGAATAATATCCTCGATCAAGGAACCACTGAGAGCTTACTTGGTCCTTAATCCACGGTTTTGAATTACTGACCTAGATTCTGGTTCGAAAATCACCGGGGTTTTGTTTCACTTGTATGGAGATAGGCCTGCAGCCAAATTATAGTAGATTGGATGTGGCGTTCAGACTACAGCCTATTTCGCTTTTTATTCTGCAAATTTCATATTACCATGGAAAAGCACAGTTTAAAGGAAGTATATAGGCTTTTGACAATTATTTTCTTTTATTTAGATATTTTCATTGTATTTTGAAATGATTTCCTGAGGTCAATGTGTCATTCGAACTTTCTTGACCATATTATAATTCATTGAGATTGTTGAAGGTCAGACCATTATACCATATGGTCTAGGACAATGTCTTTTTCATTCATTGGTCTGTAGCCTGACATTGCATGACCCTTCTTCTCTTTCAGAAATGTTTGGTTTGACAAAATCGCGCTAAAATTACAAAACAATCATTCTAGACTAGTTGTTGTCAGTTACATGACATTTGTTGTTATATCAGGGTCTATATACGCACAATATAAGCACCTGTCCTTAATTGGTAACGTTTTGTTTTATGCTTAGGACAAAATGCCCCATACGTTTTTTGAGCATTTTTACAACCGCCCAGTTTCCCGCCTTAAAAGTTCAGCTGCTCCAACAGCTGTCTTTGTTAACATAAATGTCTGGGGTTTTGTTTGCTCATAACATTATGCATGTTCCGTTTGGATCCTTACTTTCCCGTCGTTTTGGTTTAAATATTATGTTCATTGCTCTTTTACTAATAGAAATAAAGTTAATTACCTTCAAATATTTGTAATTTCACGGTACTTTCAAATAATTTGTTATGTCATGTCAGTAATTGACTTAGGCATGGATAAAGAGTTATTATTGAATACATTAATTTATAACGTTTAGTTTGGTAAATGAAACGCTTATCCAAAAGCTGCACCTGTGGCTGGTTAACAAGCGTATTGGTAACTCATTTTTGAAATATTTGAAAATGGTTGCCATTCCGTTATAACATAGGTATATTTGTAATTGCATTGTAGGTACATGTATCTCGGTACATAATTTTTTTTCTATGCTATCATTGTATATTGTTTGTATTCATGTTTTTTCTTTGTTTCCACGCCTTGAGCGCCCAGCAGGGTGGATATGTACGCGCTACAAATCTGTATTATTATTATTATTATTATTATTATTATTATTATTATTATTATTATTATTATTATTATTATTATTATTATTATTATTATTATTATTATTATTATTATTATTATTATTATTATTATTATTATTATTATTATTATTATTATTATTATTATTATTATTATTATTATTATTATTAAAAACATTTGTTTCATTATAGGCCTTTGGAATTGGTTTTAATTTAATGATTGTATAAATGGGTCATTCTTCCTTTTTATACTTTTTTTTTTTTTTTTTTTTTTTTTTTTTTTTCGTGTTTGCACACCTGACGATATTTTTAAGTGTCAGGCACACCAGGGCATACTACGTGATGTAGCTCTTTAAATTGAACGGTTAAAAGCAAATCCAGATCCTGCCATACTGCCGCCACATTCATTCGTCTGCACTAGACCTATCTGTCACATAACTATTTGAAATTTTTCTTTAAAAAATAAAATCCCAACAAATTATCTGGGTGAACTTCGTGTGTAATGAACCTTCATAATAGTATTTGCGAGTGTGAAATAAATCCGGTTTCTTGCCATAAAACGTGACCTCGATCTCATAAAAGACACGGCCCCGTTTTTAACACCGTTCGTTTTGAATCAAGAGGTGGATGTCATATAATATATGTAACAGGAACGACATAGGCATACGTCACGTAGACCAGGACAATATGTAATTATTGCGATCGTTATATTCCTAGAAATATTCCCCTTAGGCCCTCTTTAACGGTGCATATTTATTGACAAAAACAGCTGCTTCAACATTTCATACAAATGATGTTGTTTACTTTCAGTAAAAACATTCTGAACTCATCCAAAATAAATGTGACTTTTGAGCATGCAATAAACGTGAATACTTCTATTTGCAGGCAATGTAGTCCATCAGTGTAGTCCATCATGTGTGTGATAACAACTGAAGTAAACTTGTTATGGTTTTATTTCACAGCTGTTACAGTGCGTTTTCTGACAAAGAGATACATCGGCGAGTACGAATCAAATATAGGTAAGTATCATTATATCATGCGCCCTCTGTGGTCATTCGCTGTTTTGCGGCAGGAAAGATTAATGTTGGCCTTCAAAACCCTCTGAACTGGCACCATAGAGCAATAGATAATTGGCATAAGTGGACCCAGTGCCCACCAGCATAGGGTCTGGTTAGCTCAGTTGGTAGAGCGCTCGTACGGTATTCGAGAGGTCGCGGGTTCGAGTCCGGCATCAGCCAATTTTTCTTTGCTCGCTTTCCGTTTATATAACATTTCAGGTCAGTTTCTTCCTATATATATATTTATTCTGTGTACAACCACGTAAAAGGCTTGTGTCCCAAGTTGTGTGATCCCCGCTACTGCCGTTATACCCAGGTTGTTTGCATCTGACCGGGGCTTGATCCCTGGCTTACTCGGCAGATATGGTTTGTATATCTGCCTGTAGGTGCGAAAAAGCTCTGTTTCAACCCGAGCATAAATATTAATTAATTCATTGTTGTCTTCAATCTATATCATTGCAATCAGTGTTACTACTTATTCCTTGATCTTCCATGTATAATTTGTAAAACAACAATTTGATATAAATGATATACAAACAATGAAATGCATCATTGAAATAAATATGAATTAAACTGAAATTTGAAGAAAAAAATCCAAGTTGCCCGTGAAGATGGCGTCTATATCAAAAACTTGTTTGTAGGCTGGCATTTCTTTCATAGCAAATAATCCACACTATAATATAGGTGCCACCAGGCTGGTTCATAAAGTGGAAAGGATTAAGCCATACTTTTTTCTCATTTTCCAAACCCTTCCCATTTCCCTTGTTAAGCCAGAAAATAATTCCCAGACAAAAGGATTATGCGGATCAGTAATCCGCCTCAGGGGGTGACATATATCATACCACACTATTGAGACTTTGTTATATATACCAGTAGAATTATTCTGTCTAATATTATTCTGTCTAGATTGGTAAAATGGTTGGGGAAAATCCTTGAACCCTATAGTATACCTTCGTGTATAAACAAACGAAATCCTCATTAATTGTAAACAAAATTATTCGTTTGATTATGTGCCACAATAATAACGATTTGAATTTGTGGACATTTCGTTTAATATGGGTAAAAGTAGGCCTACGGCTCTTAGTTATAACGCTAATAGGCCTATCCTTGGAAATGTAGAACGAGTTTGACATTGACATAACATTCCATAGAATGTTAAGTAATAGCCTAATATCAGGCACTTATGAGGGTTAAGCTGGGGTCAAGATAAAATGTCGCGCTCCTGTCGGGAATAATTTCTTTCACTGTTTCAGTCAAACGCGACAAGTGACAAGTGACTATCGTTGATATGCATATAGTGATTGCTCTGCTACTCAGTAAATCACGTCTTATGGGTTTACTGAGAGATGTGGGTTTGTGACCTTCTGCTTTCATCACCACTCTTGCCATTAGTCTAAATAATTGTTATTTTTGTTTACTTTGGTTTTATAATGGATAAATCTCGAAAGCTATATATAAGCGCAAGCACCTAAAGTACTAAGAAACACTTTGTCATCAACTTTCAATCAATGTATGGGTCAGGACTACGTATATACACGGAGCCACCGACTGGCAAAGCCTTAAGAAAATGGGAAGAACCGAAATTCAAGAATCAATTTCGTTCTTTACTCTGTAGAATATTGTAATGTTGAAATTAAAGTATTGATATCGTTCTTTCCTGGTTAGAAAACTGGAATGTCGAAGTGCGGGTATCGATATATTATTCTTTCCTCATTAGAATATTGGAATGTTGAAATTCAAGAATTAATTTCAGTCCTCAAACTTGAAATTCGAGCTACATTGCGGGCACGAACATTTGAGATTAAAAACGCACCAAGACTTCACTTGACACATTATCTCATCGAATCGTTTCGTTGGCACTTCCTTATTACTCGTCCTTTTGCACTGGCGGAAACGTGATTTAAATTGGCTAATTTGATTAATCTTGCTTGATGGAATCAAAGCCTTTGACGCACCGTTTGGAATTAAATGTTCTATATAAACTATTCAAGAGCGTTAGGCCTGCATCAGGGATATGTGCATCGTACTTTATGTAGCCAGAGGGACATTGGATTCTGCACGAACCTCTCTGTCGGCCAATTATACCAACAATAGGGATACGTTAAGCCCTGCGGTCAGCCGCCTTACCAATCACAGCCCGAGATGAAACATTGGTCACTGAACGTTGTTGTAATCGCAATAGTGATAGGCTTAATAAAACTTTATCGTTTTCCACGGAAATAGTCTGTTTAAACCACGGAAATGGGCTGTATAACCCAATGACATTCTGTACACGCCACCAGTCCGCGCAGTCAGAGAGCGCGTGGAGAGTCTATGCTGGGTTAGCAAGGATTGATGGAATTACTGACCTGATCCGCCGGTCCTAATTCGATGCATTATTGTGGATCAGCAGAAACACGTACAGCTTCGGGCAAGGATAGTTCATTGTGTACGATACTTAGATGTTTATTTTTTTCAAGAAGAATTATGGAGGTTTTTTGTTGGCCTGGACTCGTCAATAGAAGCATGCATGGATATAAAGACAACATCATTCGGTATCTATTATTTAAAATTGCCGACTATTTTGTTGTCACTGCTGAGAATGCAGTAAGGTCTGTGCATCATAACGTGCACGCTACAGGTTTTTGTTTAAATGCCTATCACATATATTAAATACAATAATTATTCCGGTTGACTCTCTGTTCTGTGAACTTTTCGTCGGAGTTGGTTGTTTTTGTTAGACATTCTGTACATAGTATACTGCATTGTACATGTACAATGAGACTTGAATCAGATCATAGATCTTGACGCTATTCGTAGACTGATTGACTCAAAAGATAACATTATTACTAGCTAAAATAATTTGTTATAATAGTCATGGGTTCGAAGTATGTCCCGTCCGCGTATATTTGTTTCCCAGGACGAATTTTGACAAGTAAAAACAGTTCTTAAATTAGTGGCACCTTTTTTTTATATAGAAATTGGGCACGTTCGTCCTTGGGAAAAGAACTACATGCTCTAATCGTCCTTGCCTCTCGCTCTCGTATTAACCATAATATCTCTGGCCGGCTATGCATGATCACTCACTGACACGCATATCATCTCCATATTATAGGAGGATCCAAAATGAATGATTATTTCATGGTTCTGTTGCTATGTGGAAGTAATTGCTACTCAACCCCTTCAAGACACTGTCTTGTACAAATCCTCTGGCGAAAGGTGCAGTTAGACTGAAAATTACGTTGCCATGACAGTCCATTTTTAATTCAATTCCATCCTGTATCACTTTCCACATCACTAGCTTTTTAATTAAATAGTCATTAATCAAATTTTAAAAATTAATTAGAATGCACTCAGGACGAAAAATTGAGTTTGTGTCTCACAGTCTCAGTAATATCAAGGATGTATCTCTCTGAATCTCTCTGCTCTGGTGATTAAACTATTCAAGATGTATCGCCCGTGTTTTTGCACCATTCTCTCGCTAATTTTCCAGCTTAAGGAAAGGATAACGAATGCTTCAATATGACATATTTCATAAAATAATTGTCAGAAGCATAGTTTTAAAGTAAATACGTCCAGGAATAAATTCATGGTGGGTTCCGTTATAAATTAATTCAGGCACTCAGTTACTTCTTAACCGAACTTCTGACAATTATTTTATAAAATATCTTATTTTCTTTCAAAATTAGCAATGTTCTGATTATAACAATAATTGCAGAATACTACCCGCGATCAAATAACACACGGAAGATGCATATAAAAGTGTTTTGAAAATAGAATTTGATTTAACTGTATTTTAATTTGTAGTTTTTAATTACGAATAATGTACGATTGCATGTAATATTTTGTCTATACATGTGGCATTTTGAGCGGTTTTTCCTTCTGGGTGACATTGCGGAAGTCGGTATGATAAATCTGTTCACCTTGATCCAAATTGTCCTCATATGGACCTTAGAGGGCGCTATAGCTATCATTACACTGATGCATGATTTGAGAGAGTCATATACATCATTGGCGGATTGTCCTTTGTTTTCATTGTAAAGCCACACGAAATGTTATACAAAAATACTTTTGAGTCCGGCATTCTCCTGAAGACAATCATAGCATACTGATCGAAACAGCGAGTTGTAACCACAAGTTTTTTTCAGAACTAATTACTACTCAAAAGTGAATTTTCACATGGTGTCACCGCAAACAGTCTTTACTTATCCTTTTCACCATGCATTGCTCACTGGTGTTATTTGTACACCTCATTTTTTGATGGGTACTCTCTAAATTCAAGATATATACATTTAATAACCAATTTTTTTATATATTTTTTTATGCAATTCGCCCCACACAAGGCCAATGGCCACTCCAAGGTGGGGGCTACTAAGTCATTGAGTTGTTACAACGACTCCACACTGAAGAAACCAGCCCCTCGCACCGAAACAAGACAAGTTAATAACCAGCCTCTTCACGGTGCGAATATGTGAAAGTTACATTGTTCTTACATTATTAAGCAAATGCATGGACACTTTTCGTACGGTATTAATTCTAACGTGGAATTAAGGAAAAATACTCTTTCCAAAAACGTATTGGCAATGTTTTTCTTTCAAATGACAACACTTTATTTAGAGAAGATTGATACCATCACCAGCTTTACACCAAGCAAGTTTTACATTAGCCTGAAGATCTGACGTCACGCTTTGAGGCACGTGAATTACGCCAGATACTGGCTGCGGCCGCCATGTTTCCCCGAGATTCAACTTTAACCTTGGTTGGTAGCTAGCACGCGATCCTCCTGGAAGCGTGACGTCAGATCTTCAGCACAATGTATCCAATGAAATCCCTTGAATGGTACGCCAGGTGCCTGTCTATACCCTTGATAGGATAAAGACAGGGGGACCAGTCTAGTTTTACATACAAATTGGACCATTTGGTTGCAGTTATTTGAATTACTAGATCTATACATTATCTATAAAACCACAATTTTTTTGGTTACCATTTACAGATCTTCTGTACCGGCAGACTGTTGTACACAACGATATCCCAGTCTACATGGAGGTTTTGGACACGTGTCCAAAGGTTCGTACTATTGTTTGTATCTTAAAACAAACTATAGGAGCAGCTTTTATTTGAAAAGATGGGAAAATCAAATTCATCCAAGCCCCATTAAACCATTGTAGTAGGTTTTAGGTGTTTTCATTTAATAGCCTACTCTTAAAAACGGTTTTGACAACATTACCAATGTTGTACGGGAATTACTCATGTTCCCAGAAGAGAGTTATAACGCGTCCGCATAAGCTGTTCCAGGTGTAACTTGTATATAAAAAACACAGTTTTACACCGTTGGTCATTTCCTAATTTTGAGTTTCAACATATCCATTCCATGTTCTGATTAGTTTTTTGGAAATTGAATGCGTGTCGTGTTTCCCTCTCAGTTACACACGAGTTCAGATGATTCATTGTGTGCATACGCAGCTCAGAACACATATCCCAATAGTTACTACAAACTCTGTTCTGCATTGTGTTCCTTGCAATGAAATCATCTTGAATTTAATTGATTGTGACATCAAACAAATTAAAACAAAGTCTATTTGAAGTAAAACCTGACTTGGATACTGGAATGATTCACATTTGACATTTCACTTCGAGGAAATTAAAGGCTTGCTCATACTTTTTGAGACTATTAATGCCGAGTGAGTGGGAAGTACAAATCTGAGATTGGCAGCGAATGGTTTGCAGAAGTTGATCACATTTACATGAACGTGTTTGCATGCAGCGAATGCATGGTGACAATTATAATAGTATACGATTCGCGTTCGCACACGCGTGAAGTAGAGCTATCTATATGAACCAACCTTCTATAGTTTTCCCCACAATTCTACATATACGTTACTGTTATTGTTTTGGTATCTTTACATTTGTCCTGATTTTAAAGTATGATTTATTTGTTTTCAGGGCGAGCAACTATCTGAGCGAGATTCACATTTGCGTTGGGCAAATGCTTTTGTTATTGTATACAGCGTATGCAACCGAACTACTTTCAAAGAAGTCGAAACTCAAATTAAGCACATTCAGCTTGCAAAGTCTCCGTGTTCCGTACCCATTGCCATCATAGGAAACAAAGCTGATCTGGAACACCGGCGAGAGATTATGGTCGACGAGGGAAGGGATCTTGCGGAGGAGTACGGTTGCTTCTTTTTCGAAGTGTCCGCGGCGGATGGCTACACCGAAGTGCGTGAGGCGTTCCTGGTCTTGTTGAAGGAAGTATACGAAGCAACAAAGAATAAGCTACAGGTCAAACGGCGGAGGAGTAGTGTCACGCGTAACGTAGCTAACAAGGTCATGCAAGCCATGTTTGGGTCGCCGAGACGATCACGTAAAATATCGTTGCCGTGACGAGAACTGCCTTTTTCACAATGATACTTGCCAGTTTCCCCACGACATAATTATATGTTATAGTGTTATACATAAACACAGGACAAATTACGTTGGATATCTGTTATCAATGCATGTAATGTGTGACATTTGTTCAAAATAATATTTTCCCATAATGACCTTTCAACTGTGTAATATACGAGTCAGAAATGGGCCAAGAATAGAGCAATGTGGCACACTGTGGTGACGTCATACTCAAGTCTAGAATCGCTACGGATATAATTTTGCTCCGCGTACAGCGAATGCCCAGTGAGACTCCATGATGATGAAACATCTTGATGATTTTCACGGGACCAGGATCTGGATGAAACAGTAAAATCAATACAAAATGGGTATCGATGTATACTAATGAGTTACTGATTAATCGGTACAAAATGGGTAACGATATATACTAATGAGCTACTGGTTAATCGATACAAAATGGGTATCGATGTATACTAATGAGCTACTGGTTAATCGATACAAAATGGGTATCGATGTATACTAATGAGCTACTGGTTAATCAATACAAAATGGGTATCGATGTATACTAATGAGCTACTGGTTAAACATCTCACAAACCGATTACTTTTTTAATTGTGTTGTTTTCAGAACAATTGATGTTAGTGTTAAATACATTGCACTATATAATGTTCTGTATTTCACTGGTTGTAAAGCACGGTCATGTATTGTATTCGCGTTTTCTTTGTAATTTATATTAATATGATCACATCACGTCTATTATGAATCACAATTTACGAATTGTTTTGGCCGTTATAATTATAACTCTATAACTCGGTGTCACTAGTCTTGAAGGGAAAATAACCAACAATTTTGATTTCTCGTTCAGCAGAGCACCGACCCTTGCCATGGTGTGTATAAATTACACCAATTGTGTTCATTTATTCTTCTGCAGTGGTTATATTGGGTGAGTTACCAAAAATGAACAACTACTGTAAAACTGGTAATTTTCGCGCAACATTTATTTTCGCGCTTTTCGCGTAACGATTAGACAGCGCGAATTTAAAAACACGCGAATTTATTACCTGCCCGGTGGATTGGTAAGCTAGTAATATTTTCTTTGTTTACCTCTACCCCCGGCCCCGTAATAAAGACGTACCTACATGTACATGTATATAAGCATTGTGCATAGCGCCGGTGCACGACTTCGGCACTATGATTAGGTCACCTTTTGAAGTGGTAAATACGTGTCAACCACATCGTGTGCATTGTACTAGATACTACAAGTCAAATATTTACCGTGCGCGAAAGCAACAACCCGCGAATGTGTCGGTAGGGTGGCTGAAAAATTACTCGCGCGAAAATTACCAGTTTTACAGTACTAGGTGAATTTTAACACCCTTTTTGTTGCAGTGCATCAAAGGAAATGTCATTAAAGTCACCAAAATAGGTGTGTCCAGTAACCTGCCCACTTAGCACATCATACCAACACAAATCTTTGCATTGCACATATAAAGAATTTAAACATTTGGAGTTAAAACGTTGGTGAACGGATGCCTACGTTTTGACCAACTATGAATTCAAATCTATGCCTAGGGATGTGATGATTGTATACAACATTAGGGTTAAGGTGTCATTGCCTATCTAGTCATCGTAATTTTTTCGGTGCAATGGAAAACACGCCATTTTGGTCCCACGTACATGCATATGAAAAATCATCATTCCTATAGAAACGACTTGTAAAGGTCAACTCACTCTGTACGAATGCTCAATGAAAAAAAAACACGCAGAAAAGAGTGAATATTTTAATGAAATTACTGTCATCGAATCAGAGAAAAACAATGTTTGTAGCTGGCTCTGAATGCATCACCGCCATGTATTTTTACATTACACAAAGCTCTCTGTAGATCGTTAGAAACATCCCAGTTATTTCAGTGTACACGTTTTGTATCAGAAACACCAAAATGATATGAGGTTATTTCAGGTTTGGCCAACTATAAATCACGGTGTATTCATACTAAAACGGTGTACTGTATACTATATTTGTCTTTAAACTTCAAACACTTGAGTGTTTAACTTTAATCTACGCCAAAGATGATGATTTTTAAACGCTCTCCCATTGGTGTAGTTTTTAACACCGTCAGTGTAGGAACAGGATTAACACTTAAGTCATAAAACATCCTCAACCAAACAATCCACTTAAATAAAAATTAAAACATTTTTTTTTTAAATTAAAAAGCCAAATTACAAAGTGCAATATTCTGTAAATATTACAAACAAAAATTAATTGACATGTAAATGCAAACATTGTGTATCATAATATTTCTTTATTTGAGGCATATCAGGATGTTACACTCTGTATCAGACACCAGAGATATCCTCGATCTTAAGTCATGTGATACAAGGTCATGTGATGCCTTATCATATGATACCTTACAGTATACCTTTATTACAATGAAAAGATCTTCACATTTTTTCTAACACATGTGAGTAAGCCGAGTCTGGCAGAGCAGTACATTGGTCCATGCCGTTGTGAATTCAGGATAAGCACTGTGATTACTGTCTTTCGTAACGCGGACAATGTTGTCACGCTGCGGCCATCTCTGTCTGATGCCCAGTATACAAGTGCGATATTTGGAGATGGATAGCAGTTCATAGAAGGGAACAGACTATTTTACCTTCCAGGTCCGGTTTGATCACGTGGATTTATTTATTTATTTAGAAGAAATCAACTTGGGTGCAATGTGATAGACATCCTGCTTTCTGTTCCTTTCAGCATACTTAAACAATGACCGGTTTTATGACATGCGGTATGCGATATGATATGATTGCCCCAAAGTTCGTTTATGAGATCAGTCAATAGAGGGCGCCATAGGCCATTTTGCTCTCAGTCGTCTCTAGGATAAGACTAGACTCGAGTGGGAGCAAAATGGAATAACACATTGCCCCTAGCTACCTTATTACAACTCACGAGATTCGATGATTAACCCTGTTCCCAATATCCATTATACAAAATCATGTATTGGGCAACAGAATATCGTTTTAGGTATTACAGATAACTTCGGTTGTCATAAGGATAAGTTCAAACCTATCAATCATGTTTCATGCGTATATTACATTATAATTTCTGAGCGTGGATTGCAAATGCACTTTCAACGTGTATAATGAACATTTTGCAACAGACGTGGGCCTTTGCCCTCTGTGCTATTCTGTACCTTACACTGCCCGAGCGATCTATTTGCAAAGCAATGACCTATAGCACAGTCAGCATGGGTGGTTTTTTATTTACACCTGGGTAATCTGCGTCGACATTTTCGCAAATCAAGAGAAAAAAAGGAGTGAAATATGGAAACGATGTACTGAGATGAAGAGGACATTTAGAAAGCAACATCACTCCCTACTGACACTCTCGCTTAACCAGGATGGAATTGTCTGACTGTGTGACATTTTCAAAATATGTGCAAATTTGCATTTTGTGTGAGACAACAATTGTTAAACAACACATGAGTACTGAATCTATATTTTAAAAAACATAATATATGAAGTGTGTGTATATACATAGGCCTATATGTACGTGGGTCCTTATTCGTTGAATTGGTATAATGAATAAAACATTATATTGCTATGAACTTGTCTGTTAAAGGTGTTGGTTTGTTTACATGTCTTCTCTGTTGCTTAATGTTTCACAAGGCCATTAGGTGAACGACTCATCCCTACCACTTGTAGGTTAATGGGTCTGTCGACAAAATAATGTGTTATTGTGGTTACATTCACTATTACAAAAATAACTTGTTGGCCCGCAACGTCGTGGCTTTGCCACTGTTTTCTGTTGTTACGTTTTGGAGGGTTAAAATTGCGAACTAAACTGAACGCGTCATCTGAAATTGACATCAGATGACTGTGTGCAAGAATCGTTTAATTTGACATTCATAGTTAATGACTGAAGCTTCAAGTTTTCCCATTTTATAGTTTTTAGACATTGCAAAATAATGTAATACACGTACACGTTACTGTCTGCAAAAAAACGCGTACGTACTGGTTTTTAAAATGGATTGAAAGTTTTGACAACGACGAAAGGTTTACAACCGCCTGTTAAAATGTGTATATCAAAAAATAATTTATTTTCTTTCAGTTAATCTCCTTCTCTGAATGCTCCACCAAACTTTCAATTTGCAAACGTCATGAAAAAACAGGCCTGATTGTATTAGGGGACATTTGGAGGATTCACTCGCAGCAACAGATTGGCTCCTTTTGGATCGATGATAACTCCTGGTGTAGCTTGATCTACGATCATCTGGTGGGTGTCATTGGTGGAGAGATCTGGCGAATGTTGAAGAAGGAGAGCTACTGCACCTAATATCAAACAGCAAGGAACCATAACACTCGAGTTAAGTACCGCGTGGGTGCCATTAGCTTGTCACAGCGTGTTTTCACCTCTGGGGTTTAGGCATATAAATGGCTTTCAGAATGTAGATTTGCTTGTTTCGTTTGTAGTTGGATTTGTCACGCTTGATGACGAAAGCGGATACGGCGTGTGAAATATTAAAATTGGAATCTATTGGCCTTACAGTGATTTTCATTGGTGTAATTGGTACTCGCATGGCGTTAAATTTAAAGTTTTATTTAAGGTTCTATAAATAAAACAGCTAGGAGCAATACATTCTCGTATTATTTCTGAAACTAAGTATTAACCTGCGTAAGTATTCAGCTCGCATACAACTCGGTGTCCCAACATATCGAAAGACAAAACTTACCTGCTACATGAGGACACGCCATTGAAGTCCCTGACAATGTTTCTACATTATACGATCCTGTGTAGGCTGCGCTCAAGATGTCTACACCGGGAGCGAAGACGTCTGTACAGGCACCGTAGTTAGAGAAGATTGCCCGGAAGTCATGCTCGTTAACGGCACCAACTGTAAGAACCTGGGTGAGGACAAAGGTCATGGCCCCAACAAATTTAGACATGACATGACACATGACATAATTTGTTTTAAAGGCAGCTCATATTTGAATAAAATTGAGTGAAACGGCTGCAATGTAGACTACACTTGTTGACTAGTATAATAGCGCCTTCGGTCAAACTGTGACATACATGTAAAAGTTGTATGGTTGTTAATGGCAGACTTGGCATAAAATATATATTTATCAATTTTTACTACGATAGTAAACAAATGCCATTAACTTTAAAAAACAATGTAGGCCTATATAAAAGCATAGGCCTACATGATTTTTGCCTGTCACAGAACAGAGAATGTCAACAGAGGGCGCATCGTTTGATTGGTGGGATAGGCCAGGGGAATGTTTCAAAATCGGTACTGCGACCCTTGAATAAGTTCTCTTTTTTTGTAAGTTGCGCAGCTCATTTGAATACAATTGAGTGAAGATTATACTTTGTTGATGGTGCATGAAAAAAATGTGCAAAAAGGAACCCAAAATAGTTTTTATTTGACGGAGAAGCATTTGAATTCGTAAACGCTATGAACACGTTTTGGGTATCGCCCTGTTTGCAACTCTGCAAAGAAATTAAAGATGATGGTATTCACGAAAATGCTTATAGTCTATAAATAGATGACGAAGGAATATTTAACCCCATTATTACACTAGTATTATATTATAGGCCTATCAAAACGTGTGTAACGCAATGAAGATGAATATGTGTTTACATTTTTCTGGGGGAATGTGAAAACAGTACGGGTAGTTTGTACAATTTATGAACACAAAAAATTATTTGTTTAGATAATGTTTCCATACGTATGGTGCCTGTTGCACATTTTATATTCCTACCTCAGGCAGTCTTCCCGGCGAATCGAGACAAGCGTCGCTGTTATCATTCCCCGCACACGCCACAACCGTTACATTGGTCTTGGCAATGAAACTTCTGACTACATCATCGAGGTACTTTGAGCCACCGGGAACGTACGTGGACATTGCCACAACTGCTGGGTTCTGAACTCTCGTAACCAGATAGTCAAAAGCTAAAAAGAGCGGGAATAAAAAAAAAACAATGTGAGGCCTAAAGAACAATGAATTCGATTTGATATAAACATCTCGTTGCTCGCCATTGTCTTCAAAGTTTGAAAATAGATTTTTTTTTGTTAACAAGTGATTGCATGTGTCACATCATCTATAGGCCTATGCGTTTGCTCTTGAAAATTAGGTCTAAACGTAACCTGTAATATAAAAACAGCAATTCAGATTGTAGTCTGCCCAAGGAGCAATGTTTTATCTAGTTCATGAGCAGTCCAGTCACAGTAATTGGTTTTGGAGAGATAACTGATGTCTGACATGTAGGCCTTTACCCAAGATCCTCTATTTTTCCGCCAGTAGTGTTGTTTGCGCCCTCTCGTGACGCTGTTTATCTTTGTACCGCCTTTTTGGCTGCTCAAATTGCGTCTTGCTGTCCGTAATAAATACTTTCTAAACGTTTACAAGACTAGTATTCGATCGTAGTTACTTGGTGTAGGAGTGCTTTCCCATTAGTGGCGTTCATTATAATTATATGACTCTATTGATCATTTAGAAACCTGTCGTTGAATGTTGACATCAAGAGTTGACATCAAGAGTTGACATCAAAATGTTGACACCCACGAGGAACGTGACACTTGGAACCACCAGCACAACAAGCAGGACGGAAAACGACTAATTACCTGAAATAATCCTACCCTCGTCCGTTTCTCCAGAGCATCCAGGGAATACTTTCATAGAAGATAAATTAACATCTTTCGCCACACCGAAAACGCTTCCTCCAGCGGTACCCGCTACGTGAGTGCCGTGCCCGTGACAGTCTACACCCTGGGAAGGATATAGTCATGATTATTTTTAATAGGGTTAAAATGGTAGTAAGGAATCCATAGCACTTTAGGACTTTTAGTGGCGTGTTTCACCACATGACAAGAATTTGTCGATGTCATTGGAGGATCTGACCAGGAGCCAGGAGTGTTGCAAATCTAAAACTTTTGCTAAGCGGAATACATTTCACAGTAGATTTAATTGGTTACCATTAAAACTTTCATACACATTGTATAGACTTTGGTTGGTTGTCTGCTTCGCATTGCTTATCAAAATACTGGCTTAGCACATTTTTTTCTGCGAAGACCGCTCTTTGAAAATGGCCCATGAAGACAAACTGATTGTCAACTGCAGGATAGCGATGTGGTAAATTACTAACAGTAACTTCACTGATTTCAATTTCATTCGACATAGGCCTACTGATTATGAAAATTCAATTAAAACACCACTGAAATAAAATTAGAAATGGGCTCTAGAAGTATAGAAACAAAATCATCCAACTCTATCTCTCTCGATGAGATAGTCATAAGAAAATAATGTCCTTGTCATACGAAAATAATGTGACGACGTTGATGTATAATTATCTCTTTCTCTGATCGATCATGACGAATAAACATTCACTCTGCGACCATCTTGTGGCAGATTCCTTTCACGCAATAACAATTATAGTACAAATTCTAATTACATTAAAGGAGCTAGACTATTTTCCCTTCCAGCCTTTGTTTTGCAAAGATGAAGGCCTAGACTCCATCCTACTATGAATTTCAAAATGTTGGTTACAAAGACTTACGTTACCACCAAAAGCATCGAAGATGATTGTTGCTCGATTTTCAAAATCCAAGTGTTTTGGGTTGATTCCAGTATCGATTACATACATGTTGACACCACTACCAGTATCTACAAAGAAATAATCGAGTTGTGAGAATGGACTAGGAAAGGGGTTCTATGGGGCCAGACTAACTTTGGGATTTTTCTAATCCAGATTCTGGTTAAGTCTGACCTAGCTGGCAATGGGTCTGGCACCCTAGAACCCTTCTCTGGGTCAACCATAACTTATGATATTTCAGAGAATATGGCCTTTACTGAAATAACAGAGAAGTGACACTGTTTCCTTGTTTTTTAATTTTAGTTTTTCAAATATGGAATCATTTATAGCTATGAATGAGTGATCCTTTAAAAAAAAAACGGGTCCCCATAGAGAATGTATGTGGTTGTTTGATTTTGTGAAATTCCTAATGAGAATGACAGCATTCTGTTTATTTACCAACTACGTTGTAGTACCTATCTAGTGGCAAATTGTCTTGATCAATGCGGTCTAAATTCCACATTGGAGTACTGCCACCAAGTCTAGCTTTGCTCAATTCCTGCACGTACTCCACGCCTGACATGCTTCGAACCTGTAATTGCAAATGAACATGCTTAATGTTAACGTTAGGCAAAACCTCTTCAGCAAGTATGTTTCATTATTAAATCAAGCGAGTTTCACTGCAGCCAACACTGGCCGTGTGTTTACGTTAGCCAATAAACTAGGCAGATGATCGGATGGTAGGTAAAATCATCGAAATGTCTTACCGTGGTCTTACCGTATCTATCAAAGTCCGTGTCAATTTGGCTTCGATTCCCTGTATGACGTTTTTATGACGTGCCAGGATCGTGGCATCGCCCGATCGAAAGGCACTCCGCCCATAACTGCGTAGCCTTGATGCGAAACCATTCACATTAGAATCGTCCTGATACACAAACAAATGGAGACACAATTTTGGAGACACAGTTGAATTAATGATCATAATTGATCATTGCATTGGTGTTATTTTCCCCGCCCAACGGCGTCTCAGAACTGTAGCCTGTACTCATTGCGAGAGAGTCTATGCGAGAATATAATCCAATATAATCCAATGGTGGCTCGGGCAGGACTCAAACCAACGAACAAGCTCTTGCTTTAAAAGAATGTGTAGATTTATTGACCTCTACACCTTCCCCTTTCATAATTTTTTTTTAAATAATAAAAAATAAATAAATAAATAAACAATCTTGTGTTTAATTCACATTATGGCCAATTCAGTTACCTTTCTTGTACTAAATGGTGCACACCCCTTTAATATTTTGCATTACAGCAGCATTTTATATTGTCTACTACCTATTTCCATTCTGTTATATAGTTACATAGACCAAACAGGTTTGCACTTTAATCTTATCTCGAATGATTTACAGCATACCTGTAATGATTGAAAACCTCAAATAGCCTACTTAGCAACGACAGAGGTTTCTTTATCAAATTAACCTTTCTATTGATAATAAGCTGGCATAAATTTTGAAAAGCCTGAACGGTGAAAGTAATGATTGATTTTTAAACAGCAATTTTATCTTTTAAGTTATAATACTCAAAGCCAGTAAATATGTTTGTACAATGTACAAAAATGTTTGTACAATGTCTGTAAAGGCATCTATCCTATTATAACAATCAATACATGTGTATATAGAAACATAAACTTGTTAAAAGCTTATTTTGTTGTGTGTCAGAAAGATACACACTAAGAAATAATGGTTCAAATCTGCACCCATATCGTTGATACAATAGCAGCAGCCCTGTGGGTGCAGACTTGGCACCCCCTGGATGTGTGCCTCCCCTACGGGCGCAGATTTACACCCTCAAAGGAGCAAATATGCACCCGTAAGGGAGGCACACATCCAGGGGGTGCCAAGTCTGCACCCACAGGGGTGCTGCTATTGTATCAACGATATCCACCCCTATGGGTGCAGATTTGAACCATTATTTCTTAGTGTGTACAATGGTGAAAACGCATTCAATCTATTTGCATTTATTTTAATTTTAAATTGATCATCAGATGATCAGTTTCAGATTTTATTTTAACGCGATTGGAAGCATTTTTTTCTTTTTGGAAAAAAGCAAACCACATTTTTTTCAAGTACAATTTCGTGGTTTTGAAATAATAAGTGGTTTTTAATCAACCAATTTTCAGTTTTTCCCTAAAAAGGAGGCAAACTAAGTAAGGGGTGGCAATGGGCACCCCTTATAAACCTCCTTCATAACAGAACAGAGTTAAATACATAATACATAGTTACATACTATAGGTCTAAGCAGTCTTTAATTAAAGATCCTGTAAGGGATGGGAACTGGTACCCTGATAAACCTCCTTCATAACATAGTGAAATAATACTAAATGCTATATTTAAGTAGATTATTGAGAAGATTATAATTCAGTAATTTTGTAATCTGGTTATTACCAAAAGAATTGTAAATCTTACCTTCAACTTGACTAAGTACTTCTTTGGAACCTTCTGAATACTTCCTGATGATAACAAAGGTGCTCTATTCCCAGCATTGCAACCCGTCAGAAATATCAAAACAAGCAAGAATCTCATGATTCGCTGAAAGAGAAACATTTATTAAAAACAATGGTAGGAAATATTATTTTTCACGAACGAATGGCGGAGCCAAGGGGCGTTTTTCTGTTCACCCCACCCCCTTCAATACCTTTGGATTTGCCCAAGGTGGATGGCTCCTCAAATGGACAATGAACAGTTAAAGCTAGACACTTTAAGTAATTGAATAAATTTAGGCAACGCATTTGGTAACGTATGTTAATGTTAAACCTCTTGTTTAAGAATACATAATAAAACTTAAAACGTTTCATTGATTTGAGTAAACAACCAACAACTTTTACGTTAGTTTGTGTTTTTATGTTTTACAACAATATTGCCAGATAGCAATTTTTTAACTTGGGCATATCCAGAAGCCTACTTAAGCAGCAGCATTTCCCAGAGTCCGGCATTCTCCTGAGGACGATCAGAGCATACTGATCGAAACGTCGAGTTGTAACCTCCAGTTCTTTTCAGAATTAATTACTACTCAATACAGAATTTCACATGGTGTCACCGCAATTAGTCTTACTCATAACTGTGCCCGTTTACTAAAAAAAGAAGCCCATCTGACGATATTATTTCTCAGGATTGGTTGATACCTGACAATTGATTGATACCTGACAACTTGACACCAAGCAATATTTTAGATAATATTTGGTTAAATTTGATAATCTGGAAATACCAATGTTGTAGCTTTTGTTAAGAAAATGAAATAAAAAGAATAAAAATAAAGTGGTGAGGACAGAACAATCAGGTTCGTCATATAGCCATATTCACTCTGTCCATGTTTATGGCAACCTACATACAGCGGCGTAGCCACGGGGGGGGGCCTGGGGGAACGTGCCTCCCCCCCCCCCCACAAATTTCCAGTGCCCCCAGGTGCCCCCCTCAACGAAAAATCCTCATAGTGCCCCCCAAAAAAAACGAAAACAGAAAAGAAACAATATTGTTTTAATAAAATACCCAGTACTAACGCTATTTGAACAGCATAGTTATTGGTTTGTCTGTATCTCCTTACCTGTGAATGGTGCAACAAAAACAGTTATTCGTTCAGAAAACGCCAAACCTTTTACTTATGTTGTTGAACAAATAACCCGCAGACTAGAACAATACTGCGATGTGAGCTTTATACTTGAGTCAACTCCTGTACCGGTTTGATTATAGTTGTTGATATTAGGCTAAAAGACCGACAAAAAAACGTTGGTTTAACCATGGAGCTATAGCTCCATGGTTTAACTATTCTACTTGATGGTTTGACGTCAGTGGACCCAATTCACCATTTATCTAGGTTGGGTAAACAATATTCATCACGTGATATTGACTCTATGATTATTTAAGGCGGTTATATTAAGCCAGGCACTTATCATTAACAAGATTTCGGACAAATATATCTGACATCTGTTAATTTAAAGAGTGTGGCAATCTCATGGTGCTATTGATTAGGCCAGCAATGCTCAGCTAGCTTTAAACTATGGTATTCCACCAGATCACATCACAATCTCTTTCTGCCGTATACTCGAACATCCTACTCTATGAACACTTGACGATTTTACGGGCCAGTACTGACAGAATGGTCAAAGTAGTAAAGAATGATGGTGCAAACCCATTCAGTGACTCTACATCTTTGTTGATTTTTTGTTTTTGTTTTCCAAGATGCATTTGTCATACATATTGAAATACAGTGAATCCGTATTTGACTATTTCCAAAGTTTGTCTCTTTGACAATGAGTTTTGTGGGAATAGTAGACTTTTTTGTTTGAACGTACCAATGATGACCGGTTGGTCAAATTGGGGAACGTATAGAAGAGACAGGATATTTTTCAGATCCTTTAGTAGCAATAGCTAAGCTTTCATGCCTTACTCGGCAATCATCAGTTGCATGTAATGGTTCAAATTAATGAGCCTGGTGGTCTCCTGTCTTATTTTTAGATAAGACATTGAATTGATGTTCTTTCCAAACAATTGTAATGTGTCCGTTTTGTTTGAGTGAGAGAGTTCGTTGTTTTTATGTGATTTGTTCCTCTAATAAGGAAAGTAAAACATTTAGGCCTTTCTGAATGCACAGCTTCATATTTTGTTTACAGAGAACATCTATGATTTTATTATTCAACATAGTTCCTTTTATAAAACAACAAGTCACGATCCATTTTATCAATACCCATATTAGGTTTTTTTCATATTTGTATAAATGTTGTCTTTAAGTCCGTTCGTCTGTCTGACTGTCCTAGTTTCTGTCCTCTGTTTCAATTATCTTGTCCCTTGTATCGTCTATGTAATCAAAAAGGCATTTCTACATAAGCACTGAGGCCTTTTGAATATGCCTATATATATTATTGATTTTGCACTGTTTTCTGAAATATTTGCTGATTTGGCATTATTATGTACATTTCTTTAATCTTACGTGTTCATCTAATTTGTTTGAATTTCATCTACGTTTGAAGGGATTGTACACCATTAGTGAAATGAATATAAATGCATCAATAATTTACAAGAAACTAAGTTATTCCGTTGTTTCTTTACCGAGATAAAATGTATTCAATTGTGTGTGTTTATGAATTCACAGCCCGTTATCCATTTCAGGTTTGAATGTTTATTTTCGTATTCCAACAGTTCAGACTGAATAACTTCATAGGATGTTTGATACAATATACCATTTAACCAAAAAAGTTTTTTTTAACAATAATTAGTTTAGTAAAAAAAAAATTAAATAAATAAATAAATACAAATATTGGCCTGTTTAAAGGAGTGTACACCTTTGGTAATAACTGATTACAACATTACAGATAAAAATTCTGAAATGACATCTCAATAATAATAATAATAATAATAATAATAATAATAATAATAATAATAATAATAATAATAATAATAATAATAATAATAATAATAATAATAATAATAATAATAATAATAATAATAATAATAATAATAATAATAATAATAATAATAATAATAATAATAATAATAATAATAATAATAATAATAATAATAATAATAATAATAATAATAATAATAATAATAATAATAATAATAATAATAATAATAATAATAATAATAATAATAATAATAATAATAATAATAATAATAATAGCGTTCGAAGGCGCAAGACGTGTGTCAACTTTGCTCCTGCAAAATCACCTTTTCAGCGTCTTAACAACAGCTTTTTTTTTATATCGGTGAGTAATAGGTTTTACCACCAAAGAAGAGGAATCTTTCAACCGAGTTTTGTAGACAAATTATTGTTCTGACTGAAGACCTTTGAGGAATTGTTTTTTCGTCAGGGCTGGCAACAGCCCGACGACGCCATCTTAAGGTGTCGCCATGTTTTCTAACACCCTGAAGAGACCAAACACAGTGAGATTCACAATCAAGCACAATAGACCAACAGCCAAACAAGTATATGACGCCGCCACTAAGGATTTGAATACGGACAATGCAGTCAAATGCATCGCTGAACTGGACAACAACTGGTACAATGTAACATTCAGTGGCGAACATTACTGTGAATTGATCGCAACAAAAGGACTTCATTTGAATGGAATGTTAATAGAATGCGAAAGAGTTGAATTGATCAACTCAGTTGTAGTGTACGTGAAGGCTCCATACGAGATGAGTGACAACATAGTCATGAATGCCTTAATGCAGTATGGCACAGTGGTCAATATCCGAAGGCAGTATCACTCTTTCGACAACAACATAGAAAATGGAATCCGGAGCTTGCTTCTGAAACACATCAAGAAACCAATCCCGAGCTTTATCAGGGTTGGAAGTTTCAACTTACCGGTACGACATCGGGGACAAGAAAGAACATGCAAAATCTGCCAACAACCAGGGCACATGGCCAGAGACTGTGACCGGCGGGGTCGTTGCTTTATCTGTGGCTCTAGAGAACACCGATCAGACTCCCATGACAAACTGGAGCATCTGAAGAACATGCCCCCGGTAGACAAAGTGTTAGAACATACAAGAGACAGTGACGACGAAAGGGAAAGACAGTTTAAAGAAAACAGCGCTGAAGAAGGGGAAATGGAAGAGGAAGAGGAGGAGGAGGAGGAGGAGGAAGAAGAGGAAGGAGAAGAGGAAGGAGAAGAGGAAGGAGAAGATGGAGAAGATTTTGACAACAAATCAACAACCCTTGAGGAAGAATGGGAAGAAACAGAAATTATCATCACAGAGATTAAAAATCGAACGGAAGAAACTACGCCAACCCCACAAGCGAAAGAAGCCAAAAACGAAAACGCAGAAAGGAAGGACAAAGGCACCACGGAAGAAAGAACAAAAGAGCCAAATAAAACCCAAAACACCCAAAAAGACAAGGCAACGCGAAACGCGATTCCCGAAAAAAAGAAGGAGAACGGTTTCTGGGATGAGGCAGTGGCCAAAGACCTGAAAGAGAAGAAGCGGCAGAGAGAAACCAACAACAAAAAAACAGTCCTCAAACAAAAACGAGCAGAGAATTCGAATACCGACAAGGCCAGCCAAAAATCAGCCGACGATCAACGAGACAACACGCAAGAAACTGAACAAGAACTTAATACCCAAAGCAAAGGTCAAGCTCTACCAGACATGATGGCTAGAAAAATGCTCAAGAAGAAGATTGGATGGGCTGAAGCTGTTAAAAAGAATTTGTCAGAAGACAGGCAAACAACAGAGACAATGACAAACAGCGAAGAAACGGAAGATATGGAACAAGAGACCCAGATTCGAGGAGAACATCATGTATATGAACAACCCCCAAGTCAAGAAGAACTGGTGCCATATGTCAGAAAAGGAGTCCAACGATTCAGGAAGAAACGCGGTGGTGGAGCAATCGCGCAATACAGAAAAGGACCATATCAGATTGGCCCAACACGTCAAGATACGAAAGATAAAGCAAAACAGAAGTAAAATTCAAGACTTCAACACTATTAATGGTGAGGTGTCTTTTTTATTATAAACCGATGTTTAGATTTGTCATTCTTTTTCAAATGGTATACACAATAGCTACACTAAATGTTAATGGACTTAGGAACCCACAAAAGAGGGACATTGTTTTTGAATACCTTTTAAGAAAAAAAGCGGCCATTGTTTTTCTCCAAGAGACTCATAGTATGGTTAAGGATGAAGCGGAGTGGCGCAAGCAGTGGTGTGGGCAGATCGCTTTCAGCCATGGAAAAAACAACAGTTGTGGGGTTGCTATTCTCACTTCTGAGAAGAGTGGTCTAAATCTCACTAATATTACGCATGATTCTAATGGCAGATGGGTCAAAGGCGACATAGGAATGGGTGGAGAGGTGATTAGTATCATATCTATGTATGCGCCAAATAACGCTACGTTACGCAAACGTTTCTTTGTGGAATTTGGCAAGTCTTTTAAAAACATTATTACTGACTGTAACTATATTGTTTCTGGTGACCTGAACTGTGATATCAATGCTAATGGAATTTATGATCAAAGCAAAACCTCCCTGTTAAATTTTATTCAGGAAAATAACCTCAGTGACACGTGGGCCGCATTATGAAATGAGCCCGGTTTTACATTTTATCACAAAGGGATCAAGAAACCTAGTAGAATCGATTATATTCTCACGTCCAAAACGCTAAGAACTAATTTAAAAGAAATTAGCATTGATTCATCTGGGCTTTCGGATCACAGTACTCTTATACTCAGGTTAGAAAATCAAACTGTTCCTACCGGTAAAGGAAGATGGTTTTGTAACAATGAAATACTTAAAGACAGCCAATGTAATTTGAGGTTAGAGTTGTTCTGGAATTTTTGGAAAACCCAGAAAGTTTTTTACGAATGCCCGCTTATTTGGTGGGATTTGGGTAAAAACAGGTTGAAAGAAATTCTTAAAGAGTATGATGGAGAAAAACGATATAAAGAAAGAAAAGAGGAAGACACCTTAAAAAAAGAATACCAAAACCTTATTAGCAATAATTCCGAAGATATTTCATTTAAAATTAGAGATATAGAACAAAAAATTAAACTTTATGAGACTGCTAACTGGGAAAGAGCCAAACTCAGGGTCCACGTTAAACATAAGTGTGATATGGAGAAACCCAGCAAATACTTTCTTTCTACTGAAAAAAAAAAAAAAAAAAAAACCTTATAGGGGAATTGAAAAACACAACAGATCATATAATTAATAAACCCTCAGAAATGGTGGATGCTGTTAGAATTTTTTATAAAGACTTATTTTCTACCCAAAAAATTAATAATTTTTATCTGCAGAAAATTCTAAATTTGGTCTCAAAATATGGATTTTAAGAAGAATCTGTCCAAAACATGGAGAAAACAATCACTGAAGAAGAACTTTACTTGGCGCTTAAAGATATGGCAAAAAATAAAGCGCCGGGATTAGATGGCCTTACGGTCGAATTTTACTTAAATATTTGGCATCTTATTAAGAGTGAATTTCTTGATTTGGTTAATTACTGTTACGAAAAAGGAAAGTTACCAGACTCTATGAACAGAGCATTAATTAGGTTAATTTATAAAAACAAAGGGGAAAGAAGCGAACTTAAGAATTGGAGACCGATCAGTCTCCTCAACGTTGACTACAAGATTATTTCAAAACTTATTACTAAACGCCTCAGAATCATCTTGCCTGAATTAATTGCTGAAGATCAAACTTGCGGGATTCAAGGTAGAGATATTCAAGATAATTTAATGGTTCTTAGAGATGTTATCGATTATGTGAATTTTTATAAAAAGGAAGCTGCTATTATAAGCGTTGATCAAGAAAAAGCTTTTGATCGTATCGAGTGGAAATATATGTTCGCCATGATGAAAAAAATGGGAATACCCTGTGTTTTGAGGCGGTGGATTGAAATATTTTACAAAAATCCAACGGTTACTATTAACGTAAATAATTTTTTCACCGAGCCCACTATCCCCTCTTTTATATGCCATATGTGTAGAAGGTTTAGCCAATCTTATCCGAGGTAAAAATGGAGTTAAAGGAGTTGGTCTACCAGGCCAAAAAGTTAAATATCAAATTGTCCAGCATGCTGATGATACCAGTATTTTTATTACCGATAACAGTGAGTTTATTTCATTACAAAATATTTTTCATACCTACGGCGAAGGGTCGGGTTCTAAAATAAATGAGCAAAAAACCCAAGGCTTGTGGCTCGGTGCGTGGAAAAACAGGAAAGATAATCCGGGGAATTTCAATTGGAACAACCAAAAGATTAAGATCCTTGGTATTTATTTCGGAAATGGTATTAAACCTGAAGACATATGGCTGGAAAGAGTCAACAAAATAAAAAATGTCCTTAATAGATGGAAAGAAAGGTCACTGACTATGAAAGGGAAAGCGGTGGTTGTTAACAGTCTTATTGGTAGTAGTTTAGCTTATTATGGTTCAGTTATTCCTTGTTCGCAGTACTTGAAAGAAGAAATAGATAGAAGTATTTTCAATTTCTATTGGTCCTCCAAACCTGATAAAATTAAAAGAGATACTATCAGAGGACCACCAGAATTAGGTGGAACCGGTCTAATTAACATAACTTGTAAATTAGATGCTTTGTTGTTAAAATGGCTTCAGAAATACTGTACCAGACACGGAAAATGGAAGTATCTCTTTGACTTTTGGATCAAAGCAAACAAACACTGACCAAACACCTGGGTGGTTTGTTTTTAACAACCTCAATTTAATTGGACCTAAATTACCCATTTTTTATAGAGACCTTGTGAAAGCTTTTCAAAAAGCCAAGGGTGTTATAAAACTAAATGTGACTTGTATTAATGAAGCTCTCCAAATACCTTTGTGGAACAATACAATTATAACTAATACAAAAAAAAAACTTGATACAAAAATATTAAAACCTCATGCAATGTTATTGCTGGAACATGTTGCCAACAAAGGCAGACTTATATCTCCCCAAGAACTGGCTAAGAAATGTAACATAAAGCCAATTAATGCCGGAAAAATAGTGGCAGGTTTAAAGAAACATGTTGATAGTAACTTGTTACAAGAAAACAGAGAAGGTCCAGCTCGTCATGTCAGCAGTTTTTTATATTTCCAAATAAGCGATGAGACAGTTCATGTTGCGAATATTACCGTTAAAAGTATTTATAAAAGTATGGTTAGGGAATGTTCATACTGCCTGTAGTTGAAAAGATATGGCCAGTTAAACTAAACATTAGCCCACAAGCAATTTTTGACTGGAAAGAGATTTGGCAAAAAGCTAACAATCAAAGTATTGATTTTGATGATAGAGATCTCTGGTATCGTTTACGCCACCGTATCCTCCCAACTAATGATGTTTTACAGAAAATGAAAAAAATTGTTTCCAAAGACAATCAATGTGGGTTATGTAAACAAGAGAAAGAAACTATAGAACATGTTTTTATATATTGTAAAAATACGTGGACATCCTGGATATTTTTAGAATATGTCCTTCGTAAATATAAGGGTAACAAACATTTTTATCTCAACGATAGCAATAGGATATTGGGATACGGAAAACAAATTGACACTTTTTGCTTAATCTTGATCGCCAAACTTCACAAAACTATCTGGACCTCCAGATGTCTCAATTTAGGTGAAATTAATCCATTGTCGGATCAGAATTTATTGAGAAAGTTCCAACACAACCTGAAAAGAATCATCCTTTTGGAAAAACAGAGACTCACCATAGATAGTTTTGTTAACTTTTATGCAAAAAATCAAGCCTTGTGTCAAGTAAACGGAGAAAAAGTATTATTTACCTTTTAGTTTTTATCTGTTATTTTACTTGTATAAACATTTGTTAAAGTCTGTATTTTTGTTCTACTCCGTAATTAAGCGCATTCGCTGATTTGTAATATATTATTGTAATACTGTGGAATGTGTGGTTGAATGAAATAAAAGGAGACGTATATCTCCACTACCAATAAACAAATAATAATAATAATAATAAAAAAATAAAAAATAATAATAATAATAATAATAATAATAATAATACAGAAGATTTATAATGCGCACATATATACCAAGAAGTGCTCAAGGCGCTTTACAGTAAACAAGAAATCATACAATAGCATAACAATACAATAGCAAGTACAATATACCGTAATACTAAACAAAATATTTTAAAAAAATGCATAAATGAATGTTAGTAGTCCTTATAGGCAATACACATAAGATGAGTTTTAAAGTTTTTCTTGAAGGAGCAAACAGTTTGAGATTCACGAATGTACAGAGGCAAATCATTCCAAATGCGTGGAGCCACAACTTCAAAAGATCTGTCACCCCAAGAATGTTTAGACTTTTGTTCAGCCAGCAGAAATTTTGCAATAATTTGTATTTAAAATCTGAGTCGTTTATAGTCTTACATATTTTTAATATTTAATGTAAAGCGCATTTGGGACATGATTAATGTCCTATATAAAAATGAAACAATGTTATTATTATTATTATTATTATTCAAGTAGAAACACGCTCCTGACGAAATTAGCCCATGTCTTGTTCAAGTGACTGGTAAATAAACCCTCATAGAAAGATATCTTACATAATTAGAACCCTTGTGAAGGACATGGGCCTATCATGTAAATATTTATGTTATTTGGAATGTTTAGTTTTTATTTATAACTATGAACTTTCATTTCTGTCTTTAGAGTCATTTTATCCATTGTTATATGTCTTGCGTCAGGGATATTGAAGAATTTATTATATTCTCCATTCACTGACGAAGCACAGCACTGTTTAATCAGAGGTTTTAAGTGCCTGCGGACAAAATCTACATGCGAGCCAGACTATAGAGGGCGGCATTTAATGCGACTTTTGAATGCGGACAAAATCAATTACATATATATGACACAATAAAACTTCCTCATGATCATAAAAAATAATATTAGTACCTGATTTGGTTCAATATCTGAGATTGGAAAATAATCCCTTTTTAAAAATGCCGCTAGGGGCGCTCTGAACTTTGATGACGTCACCAAACATTTTTTTTAAAGATAAGATGTCACTAATCATTTTATTCACAGAAGTCATATTCAAATTTCCTGTGGTTTTTGAGATAGAAAATTATTATTTTTCTAAACCCGCCATAAGAGGGCGCTGTGACAGATTATGGCGTCATCAGTCACATTTTTGAAAAGGTCACATGTCAATAGTAATTTCGTCCACGGAAGGCACGCCCAAATACCATATCATGTTGGCTGCAGATCCTGTAAAAGTGCTTCAGAATATTTTTTCACTTAAACTTCCGGTTTCGACCGGAAGGAGAGGTCAGATTGGGTCATCTCTGTGTACAAAATGTCACATAATTCAAGATCTGTAAGATGATGCAAAAATGGTGTAAATATCTAGCTCCAGTTTTCCATCATTTATTTGAATGGTCACTCAATTGTTGTGTTGTTCCAATTATCTGGAAAACCTCAACTATCACTCCAGTGCCAAAAATATCTAAACCATGTATTCTAAATGACTATCGACCAGTCGCACTTACATCTATTGCTATGAAGTGTTTATTGATCCTTTTCAGTTTGCTTATTGTGCAAAAAGAGGCGTTGAGGATGCTGTTGTTACAATGTTACATAAGATTTATGAACATTTAGACAAACCTAGGTCTTATGTTAGAGTCTTATGTGGAGTGTCGTGGCCGAGCGGTCTAGCTTACCGGACTCAAGTTGTGGTGTTAGCAGCAGAATGTGGGTTCGAATCCTGGCCGTGACACTTGTGTCCTTGAGCAAGACACTTAACCATAATTGCTTCTCTCCACCCAGGGGTTAAATGGGTACCTGTGAGGGCAGAGTTGGTTGATTAGCCCTATATGCGCTGTAATGGCAGCAATTGAGCTGTACGCTCCCCAGGGAGCTGAGATGGTTTCAGGAATGATTTATGAGCCTTATGAGCAGGGGTAATAATATGCACCTTGAGCACCACTCAGTTGGTGGATACGTGCGCTATATAAGTCCACACATTATTATTAAGTTATTATTGTTATTAGAACACTGTTCATCGATTTTTCATCAGCGTTTAATACCATGCAGCCCCATGTATTGATTCGTAAATTACAGAACATGAACACTAATCCTTACGTGTTGTTATGGATCAGTGATTTTCTGTTTAACAGGTTACAGAGAGTTAAAGCATGGAGGAAGAAATTAGGCAAACCCTTTCAAACGGTGTGGAATCCAACACAGGTGCTCCACAGGGCTGTGTTCTGTCACTACTACTTTTTGCATTATACACTAGTAACCTTAACTGTAGCAGTAATTCTTGCTCAGTTGTTAAAGATTGACTACAACGGAATAATGATAAGTGCTGTGTTGCTGTTTTCGTTCGAGAAATGTGTAATGATTACTAACATATTATTATTATTCAATAAAACTTGTTCCTTCATGCAAAAGAAAAATCAATTTGATCGGCGTTCTACGACCCAGAAAAGCCCAGTTTCACCAAAAGCCCTCAACTCATTAATAATTCATACTTCGTGTGTGACGTAGCACCCATGACGCTTTGTTACCCCCACGAGTCGATCGTGTGTACTGTATGCATTTACCATACATGCAATGCGGAACAACAGCGGACAAGCGACATCTTCTAGACCGAAAAACAGCGAAAATGTCCGATAGCAGCGAATATTGGGAAGATCACAGTATAGATGAGGAAGAGGAGTTTCATATAGGCACTTCTGAGGATAGTGATGTCAGCTCTAGCGATGAGGGGAGCTCCCCAGACGAGAGAGAAGGCGAAGACGATGACGAAGAAGTCGAAGTACGTGGCGCTGAACCATACCGGTTCGAGCCACTTGCGGCGCCTGCAGTTGACCAGCCCGGTGACGGTGATCGTCAGGCCGAAGACGACAAACCAAATCCTGATGATAGACGGCTAAACACAGACTGGTAAGCCCACAAAATGATTCATGAATGAAATACTGAATGATGCTTCGTTTGATCAATTCGTTTCTGCTGTACAAAAATAGTTGTAGGCTATACTTGACAAAAACATGAACGAACATGATGGAGACCCAAGGTACATAATGTAGTAGTACATGTACACAATTGTACATGTGTACAATACATGTCCAGTGGAAATTTGGGGGTAATTACTATGTCTTGCGTTTTTTGATTTGTTGGCAATATTAGCCAGTATCTATGAAGACATGATGGGAAAGTAATCACTGCTCAAAATTCAAATAAAATCATGATCTTTTACCATCATGCTTTAAGCATAATTGACATTTAGTCTTTCCCTTCAAATCAAAGGTTGTAGCCCCCTGCACAATAAAAATGTTTGATCTGCCCATGGAAAAATGTATTCCTTCGTGATGTACCTGTCCTTGATCAGTTCATGGGGGATGTATTTCAAGATCAATTTTTAAGTAGTGCAACCCCAATGACAAAGTTACTAAAATTATATTTTCCAAACTTGTTTTTTTTTAATAGGTGTTCGTGTGGACATTGTGTTCTTCAGCCTTTGCTCGCAAACTGTATATGTTGCAAAGAAGTTGAGAAGACAGAGAACATGATGCGGCAGCTGGACATCAACGTGGATGATCCCAACCAGTGCCTTACCATCCATGATTGGTTTGATGCGATCTGCCTCCACCCAGGAGTGCTTGCAACAGCGTATCTTCAGTACAGAGCATACTATGGCAGAGATGCAGTTGAAGGAACGCTTGACCAGTAAGTGATTTGAGTGTTGACTGAATGTACAAAGCCAATGTACCATCAATTTCAATTAATATTTTAGAGCAATGTCAGTTTTGAATGATCTGCATATCAAGCAGATTACTTTTGATTGACCAGAATGAGCACCGGTGTTTACTTCAGAGTAGCCGCACACAACTGAATATGACCTTGGTTGACCCACGTGCATCTATATCTTATTGCCACTTAGTTGGTGGATACGTGCGCTATATAAATCTATACATTATTATTATTATTATTATTATGTAATTGTTTACTTTTGATCATGATTGCCTTTTGGTATGGTTATAGTTTTATAGCATTTCAGTTTCACATGGTGTTAACGTAAACAATATCGATACTCCACCATGCAAATCACAAATCTTATGTTTATAATTTTGTCTGATTTTTTGTTTTGTTTTACAGAAAATATCGCCATGTTGCATATCGGCAAGTGGTGAGGTGGTGTTGGGGTTATCTTGGCCGTTTCAACCGGGTGCCACTGCCATCATGTGTAACGGACGCAATCCGCAGGACGTTCCCAAACCCTGATGGACAGTACAAAGGATTTTCGTATCCACCACTGGATTAGGCCGATTTGCTTTGTTTTATTTTTAAATTGGTAACATTCTTCCCTAGTTATAATGATCTGGAGGAGTTACAAATTATTTTGTGCGTTCATAAACCATGATCAATGGCAGAATCAATTACGTGTGTATTTCATTTTGTGTCTTTTCGGGGGGGGGGGGGGAGAAGTTGATTAATTTAGCACTAATGTGAAATAAACTTGTTTTATGTTGCCAACAATACACTATGGTAAAAACATTACAAATTCGGTATGGCAGAAAGATGCCAAGAACTGAAAATTTTACAAGACTTTAGTACTTTCGAATAAATGACAAGACAAAATATGTATGTATTTGCAACCAACAATTGAGTTTATTTTTGAGGTTAAAATATCAAAATAGAACAAGTTGCCTCTTGATGACGAAAACAACTTAATCAAAATCCTGTACATACTTGTTTGGTACTTGGCCATTGTTCTGTTAAACCGAACTGGAAATCCTTTGAAATCCGTTTCACACTTGCTGCTCTTTTCCCAGGAAAAAACTTACAATCAGCATAACTCTACTGCTGAGCAGGTTCAGATTTTCTCGGATTAAAGCTAATTCAATTAGGTTTTTTGGCTTTGCATCACAAAAGGGAGAAGTGTGACAAAGACTAATATTGTAAATCTCATGTTGGTAAATCTCATGTACTTCTGCCTATAAAACTTAAAACTTGTTCTGAGTGTACAGTGGCAATAAATTGTAAAATACAAGAATAGAATAACAATAAATGTGTACAGGCCATGTCATTCTGTCTTCAATCAAATATTAATAAAAAATATAAAAGACATGTATATAGCACCAAATCCATTTGAATAAAATGCTCCCAGGCCCTTTAAATATAATAAAATAACCTAAAGTAACAATAGCAAAGATAAAAGATTAAATACATGGGAGCCAGATAAAGTGAAATTGAAAGAAATGAGTCTCTGGATTCTTAATACTATTTCTAGTGCATCCACCAACAACACATGAAGTCGACATTATATAACTGTTACACAACAACGTCGAAAAAAAGCTTCATAAAAATATAATATACACGGAAGTAACATGGCGTCTTCTGTTTACTCTCGGGTGCTCATGGGTTATACGTCATCCCTTTTCGCTGGTTTACAAGTCCGCTGGTACTATATCGTGGATTTCATAGTGGATTTTCAATGGGTCTTTGTCGGGAACCAGTGCAGGGCGGGACATTTCAAAAATCGAAGAAGCGGGGTCTAATTTTTTCGGTCATATTGCAACAAAATTATAAAGAGAAAAACATGACCACAACAATAAATTGTTACCTGAACACAACATAAACAAGGTTCGATAGTCAATTTAATGTGAGAGTTCTCGTTGTAGTCCATCTTTAAGTATGCGGATGATACTTCACTGACTGGTTTTATTTCTAATGATGACGAGAATTCATACAGAGATGAAGTACGGTAACTCGTTTTGTTAACTGGTGTGATGAGAACCACCTGGTGATAAATGTTCGGAAAACTAAAGAAATTATTTTTGATTTTCGTAAAATTAAGAATGTGATGACACCTCTGAGGATCAATAATGAAGGTGTAGAAATTGTCGACGAATATAAATACCTAGGGACCTATAGGCCTATTGACAAAGATTTAAATTGGAATTCTAACATTCAGAAAATGTGTGGTAAGGCAAATCAACGACTTTATTTCCTTGGTAAACTTAGGTCTTTCAATGTAGATAGAGATGTAATGTTTTTATTCTACCAGAGCGTGATTCAATCAGTTATAACCTTCTGTGGTATTGTATGGTTTAATTGTCTGACTAACAAAATTATGCAAAAACTTCAGCGTATAACCAGAGCTGCTAGTAAAATTATTGGTGTCAATGTTAAAGAACTTAATGATATCTATGAAAAAGCTCTATGACCAAACTTGAACTCATTTATACAGATGCTACTCACCCGTTAAACTCACAGGTAACTTTCTCTAGGTCTGGTAGAATTGTCCCCTCTTTGAAACGAACAAATCGTCACAGGTTTTCATTTCTCCCAAATGCAATTCACCTCTAATGGCCCTGTCACACTGTTGCGTATCGTACTAGCGTATGCCAGCGTATGAAAATTATCACTCATACGCTGGTATACGCTGACATACGCTAGGGGTACGTTAGGCATAGGTTGTATACGTTTCAAGCACGGTGGCATACGCTGGCATACGCTGGCATACGCTGAGGCAGAAATAAATTTTTAAGCATGCTTAAAAAATTTGTGCGTATGCGGACGTATGGTTAATACGCTAAGCATACGCTAGGCATACGCTGAATACGCTAGAGGTACGATATAGGGACGTTACTCAGGTCGAGTACGCTGGACATAAGTTGCCATACGTTGGCATGAAGGTGTACCGTACAGCTAGCGTATTGATAGCGCATTGATAGCGCATGAGTAACGTACTTCTAAAGTATGTCTGACGTATCTGCAACGTATATAGACATCTTGGCGTATGACGATTGAGTAACGTATTTAACGTACAACTTTGTCACGTGATAGGCGGATAGGCGGTACGATGGGCATGCGCAGTTCATACGCTACTCATACGCTAGCCATACGCTGGTCATACGCTGTTCATACGCTGACATATGCTGGTCATACGCTGACATACGCTGTTCATACGCTGTCCATACGCTGTCAATACGCTTGCCATACGCTACTCATACGCTACGCATAGGTTCAATACGGTTAGTATACGCACAATTCTGTATTTTCAAGGGCTTTTTGTGCGTATGAAAATTATATTATGAATTTTCATACGCAACTCTTACGTTTCTCTCATACGCAACAGTGTGACAGGGCCATTAACAAAAGGCATGTTCGTTAAATTTTGATGGGGTCGGGAGCAAACACTGGTTTTCCTGTATGTCTGCGTTGCTGTTACTGTCTTTTTGGTCTCTACAACTTGTTGCAAATATGTATAGTTTTTTGTGTAAATTTTACCGTTTTACTTTTATACTTATTATAACAGTGTATTATTAATTTAACTTTACCTAATTTAATCTTATATTTTAAAGTAAAACTTAATTTTTTCTCTTATTTATTTTTATGTTTTTCAATTTGCATATTATTTTGATCTATTTTTATTGTACACCTGGAAGTAGATTTTCATGTTTTATACATGACTAATAAATATTTTGAATTTGAAATTTGAATTTGAATTTGGTTCATGAGATATGATATTTTGAAATATTAAAATTGGATTTTATTGTATTTCGATATATGACGTCACCATGACGTCACAACTTTACATGAAACTATATGTCGCAACTTTATTGACAACTACATGTGTATAAATTCCCTCCTCACTGAGCAGGATTAATTAGGGACAAAGTACATCGTTATTGGAAATGCCTGGTACGATTGCAAAACTGTGGGAATTCCCCTAAAACATACTCGGAAATGATCACCGCTATATACAAGCCTGTTGTAATTTTGTGTAATTACTTGAGTATGACATCAGACGTGCACAGTCAATAATTACTTGAGTTCGACATCAGACGTGCACAGTCAATACTTACTTGAGTTCGACATCAGACGTGCACAGTCAATAATTACTTGAGTTCGACATCAGACGTGCACGGCCCGGGTTGCTTATCATAGTTGCTTGAAGAATCAGGAGAAGTTTGTGTAGACAATCAGGAAAATCATCGTTGTGTATTCTTTCGTTAGTGTATATCTATACCATGGGGTAAGTTTTAACGAATGCCGCCATTTTGTATATTAAATAGAAACCATCCTGTGACATATAAACTTACAAGATACATATTCCATGTGAAGCAACATTTGGCGTATATTTTTTGTTTAGGCCATTCCAATTTTATTAGTTGGTTTACGGATTTTTTAGGAACTGAAAAAGGTTGTCAGACAGGGGGAAAAAATGATGGTAAGTGTTGTATACATGTACATGTAAATCCATTGGACGACGATCATAAGGTGTTTTTTTTTATACTGGGATTTGCCTCCGTCTCAAAATTCCATGTCAGTTATAATAAGGCTACTTTGCATCTTTTAAATTTCTGTTTAATACCCATTATAATTTATTTATTATTTTGTATTATTTTAATAATTGTTACTGCGAATTGGAAAGGGTTTTTTGGAATTTTTTTTACAACCACTAACCAGTTAAAAAATGATTCCATCGATTTTTGGGGGTACAGAAAGCGAAAACTATCTTTAAAATCCACTTTTATGATGGTTTTCGGACTTGATTTCCCTTCTAAAAAAATCCTCCCCTTCAGAAAATAGAAGGATACTATTATAGGCTCCTAGTTGCCACTGCGCATGTACAATGACCGTGTTGGTCACTTATGGGGGAGTTGACAAGATCAGACTGACATGACTGAGGAAGTCATCGTATACCAAAAATGCCTGATTTTTAATGAAATAAATATCCTGGAATAATTTGAAGTATATGTCCATCATCATCCATATGTTCTTCACCTTACTAGGTAGGTAACGTAAGATTACATTATTGGTTATATTTAATGAGAAAAAGTGGCGGTCGGATACGACATTCTACCCTAGGATCCTTCTGTTTTCTGAAGGGGAGGATTTTTTTAGAAGGGAAATAAATTCCGAAAACCATCATAAAACTAAAAAAAGTGGAGTTTAAAGATAGTTTATGCTTTCTGTACCCCAAAAAAACGATAGAATAATTTTTTACCTGGTTTATATGGAACGCCACAGCTGCCTTCGGTGCCCATATCGCTTCATTCGGCCGATTCACCATTTCATTTGGCCGATTCAGGAGACGGCAATAATAAGGCGTTTATCCAGCTTTCCTCCCTCCTTTACAGTCACGTAATTCAGAAAAGTATTCTTTGCTGACGGGACGAACGTGCGACATGACATTTTGGTTACATACAAGTATTAAGGGACGGGTATCAAACTATTATGTTTACATCGCGTATTACACTTTCCGTCTAACACCCAACCCAATGTGCACTGTTCGGTGCTAGACCAGCGGCCGTGGGATTGGGTGTTAGACGGAAAGTGTAATACGCGATGTAAACATAATAGTTTGATACCCGTCCCTTAATACTTGTATGTAAACAAAATGTCATGTCGCACGTTTAATTGTCTTGTCAGCAAAGAATACTTTTCTGAATTCTGTGACTGTAAAGGAGGGAGGAAAGCTGGATAAACGCCTTATTGCCGTCTCCCTTGATGAAAGTATTGGTTCATTGTCCAATGCAATGGGCATCGGTGAACAATCCCTTACAATCACTGCAAGTGCCGTCGACATGACTGCCTCTGGACACGGCTAGAAATGTGATAACTGACGTTAGGTTAGCCTAAACTAATACTAGGCCTACATCGATGGCTGTAATCCACAGCTTCGTTCGGGTGGAAATTTATCGAAATGAAGATAAACTCTGCGGACAAGCATGGAGGAAGGAAGAGAAGCAATCCACTTCTACTTCTGATAGTGCTACTGAAGAATGTCGTCTCCGACCGCCACTTTTTAAGAGGATTTTTGGAATTTTTTTGCAACCACTAAACCAGGTAAAAAATTATTAGGCCTATATCGTTTTTTGGGGGTACAGAAAGCATAAACTATCTTCCAACTCCACTTTTTTTAGTTTTATGATGGTTTTCGGAATTTATTTCCCTTCTACAAAAATCCTCCCCTTCAGAAAACAGAAGGATCCTAGGGTAGAATGTCGTATCCGACCGCCACTTTTTCTCATTAAATATAACCAATAATGTAATTATTCCAGGATATTTATTTCATTAAAAATCAGGCATTTTTGGTATACGATGACTTCCTCAGTCATGTCAGTCTGATCTTGTCAACTCCCCCATAAGTGACCAACACGGTCATTGTACATGCGCAGTGGCAACTAGGAGCCTATAATAGTATCCTTCTATTTTCTGAAGGGGAGGATTTTTTTAGAAGGGAAATGAAGTCCGAAAACCATCATAAAAGTGGATTTTAAAGATAGTTTTCGCTTTCTGTACCCCCAAAAATCGATGGAATCATTTTTTAACTGGTTAGTGGTTGTAAAAAAAAATCCAAAAAACCCTTTCCAATTCGCAGTAACAATTATTAAAATAATACAAAATAATAAATAAATTATATAATGGGTATTAAACAGAAATTTAAAAGATGCAAAGTAGGCTTATTATAACTGACATGGAATTGCGAGACGGAGGCAAATCCCAGTATAAAAAAAACAGCTTATGATTGTCGTCCAATGGATTTACATGTACATGTATACAACACTTACCATCATTTTTTTTTTTTTTCCCCTGTCTGACAACCTTTTTCAGCACCTAAAAAATCCGTAAACTAACTAATAAAATTGGAATGGCCTAATGTACACTATGGGCCAGAGTCGCCCGTGTGCGATTTTTTTTTCTGCAAACGAGAATTGCCGTCCCGCGATATTTCAGCCAATCATATAACGCGTATTTTAAGATGACGTAGGACACATTAACATTTGCATATTAGATACAGGCAAACTGATCCGTGCACGCAAACATTAACAGTACATGTACATGTGTAATGTACGATGTACATGTACATGTGTATGTACGATGTACATGTATTGTACGCAGCATGTACAATGTACTGTATGTGTATATATCTGTGCGAAGCAGTAAGAACTGTCGCCTATTGAACGCAGGGCCCTGTAATCCAAATTCCATGTACAGTGTACATGTACACTGTATGTAGTTAAATGAAATAACCGTTTAGTGAGTTGAAGTAACTTAGTAGTGGTTATAAACACTTTATATAAATACATTTTAAATAATGATGCCTCTTTTCACAAGAGTATTATTTTAAAGCAATTAGAACCATACCCTATATTCATGGTCATACAATTATATGGGGGATGAAAGATAATTAAAACCAAGGACACAAACATATTGTATAAGGGAGAAACACATATTTTATATATAATGGGATGACAAACTAGCCTCACATCATTCATAACTTATTAAATGTTTCTTTTGAAGCCTTTCTGTCTATAATTTCATGATAAGTATTTTTTCAAAATGAATTTGTAAAGTTCACGACTAAACAATCTGAATGTATTTTCACTATTGCTGAAGCTTTCATATAGGCTGGAGTTATGCATCAACAAATACATTATCCTAACAGAAAAGAAATATATTTTACTCCAGTTCAAAGCTAAAATTACGTCTTAATTGTTAACCTGGAAACCCTGGTAAAATTTGAAAACCATGCAGTTTTTATGTTTTTCTGAAAAGTGTGATTAGACTTTTACGGGTCAAGTCTGACTGCTAATAAATAGTTAATTCAAAGTTGATGACCAGTTGTGACAGTTGTACTTAAACTGCCATTCACATTCATGAAAATTTGTTTTGACATTTATTATTAGTTCATTTATAGTGTTACTTTCCTTCCGTTTTTCTGATTCAATTGAGACAATTGTATGTTGTATGTTAGGAACCTAGAATAGATTCAGTTATTTGTGACTGGATTATTTTACTTTCTTTCTGATTATTGTTTAATTCTTATCATTTTACTTTTTGCATTTCCCACTTTTTTATTGTTGCTGATTCAGTTAGATCAGTTTGCTTACACTTTTACTCTAATGAGAGGTTTTAGAAATCATCTAGTTTCCACTAATCATGTTTCCGAGTTGTTTGTAAATTCATAGCTCACTGTTCAGTCACTGTGAGAAACCCTAAATTCACTGTATCATCCTGGTTACAAGTAGTCCAGATGTTAAGACCATTTACGCTTATGCCTTCAGCTGGGTGAAATTGCAACTTTAGTTTTCGTAGTTTCTATATCAATTGTTAGTACCGATAGTTATACTATTGTTAAATCCACTATTGATTTTACTGATAATGTATTGCAAACGCACAGTTTGTATATTGTCTATTCAGGCCATAGTATGATATGTGAACACTTCACAGTTCACATCATCAACCAAGGTATATAGTCCTGGGTGGGTTTGTTTACATTCCAAGTTTCTAGTAAAGTCATCAACTCCAGGTCTGGCTATAGGGACTGATAGAAGAGGCTTAATGTGATTAATAAATCATCCCACTTGTAGAAGAAACTTATGTGTCACACAAGTAAATCCTCCATGTGTTCATTTTAGGGGTATTATATTTAGAGTTGTACCCCCAGTTCTTTTCAGAACTAATTACTACTCAATTGAGATTCCACATGGTGTCACCGCAATTAGTCTTACTTATATTTAAAGTTGTTATTTGTGTACAACTTATTTAACTTAATATTTGGGTTACTCACAATAAATCACAAGTAATTTTGTTTAACTTAAACATGGCTCATGATACCCTTACAGTGGTTTAGTTTTTTATAAATTTGAAATAAAAATGGGATCCTTGTCATGTGGTAAGTGGAACACACATCACGTGATTGGCATCCTTTTTCCCATGACAAATCTTCCAATATTTTGTCATCCACTTAGCAGAATATTTCACTCAGTGAAATATTCTGCTACATTTTTGCTCAAATGCATCAATATTTGTATATTAAAATCCAAACAACATAATAAATGTTCACATTGGATGCACAAACAATTTAAATAAGTTTAATGATTTTACTTTTAAAAAACAAGGCTGTGTCAAATACATGTACCATGGAATAGCTGATAATCTGGGGTAGGCTAACAATCAGCAGGCATAGTATTTCCTTTTTTTCAGTGAGTTTTCCCTATGGAAGTACGGTTGACTCGAGACACATTCGCTTACTAGTACATTATGGGGCACTGGCCGCCGCGCGCGCCGCGATCTTGGTACAATGGAAGGTAATAGGCTGTCGCGATTAGGAATCATGAATATGTATGAACGTCTGATTGGCTGAAATATCGCGGGATGGCAATTCTCGTTTGCAGAAAAAAATATCGCGAGCCGCGGTGTACAGGGCTGCCACTCTTGATTTGCTGTTTTCCCCCACCACGAATGCGCATTTCCCCTACATTATCCCTACATACTTAGTATCAATTTTTCCCTACAAAATTTCGTTTTCCCCGACGAATTAGTTATTAATTAGGCCTAACTTCGAATTAAATAACTAGGCATAATGACCAGATGTGTAGGCCTTCGTGAATGAATTAAAGGGAATATATAGTCTTCCCGGATGAACGTGAAAAATGCCAAATGGCAACCCTGGTACAGTGTGCAGATAGCTTGAGTAACATTAACCGCAACAGCATTCTTGAAGTATTGCAATAGTAGGTAGTGTGACACTCGATATTAGGTGCGCGTATTGTTAGGTGTTACCCTAACTGGGGTCAATCAGAGTTTAAACTACAAGTGAGAGCACTTCATTTTTTTCTTGACTGACAACAAACGCACTGGACCCGAAAAGAAGTTTTAAGTTTCAAGTTTATTTCTACGTTCATCACAGTCATGAAAACTTCAAATACATAGGCCTAACAATGACAACAAAGAAAAAATGTAAACGCAATATCAAGATTGATCCGAGTCATTCAGAACAAGGTAGGGGGGTGGCAGAAAAAGCAAAGCTTTTCAAGTCTGGGTCCTTGAAATCCCAATAAGGCAAAATACTGCATGAAAACGGAAGATGAGGGGGTCAAGGGGAAACAGATCTGCACGTTTTCCACGGTCCGTTTTGAGCACGCACGTGCGCGTTCTCTGTTCGGATACGTTTGATTGGACACAGACGTCCTGCAAGAGGTTTTGCGTAGATGACGTCACAATGCACGCGTTTAAAACGGACTGCAGTAGGCCTATATCACGTACATAAATATATACTTTTTTTTACAATATTTGTGGATTCCCCTACTCCCCCTACAGTATTTCCATTTTTCCCGCAGGGGCCCCCCCTATTCCCTACACTTTACTAAAATACCCTACGGTAGGGATTTTTTCCCCACGACACGAGTGGCAGCCTTGGCCGTGTATCAATCTATACGGCTACGGGCCCGTAACGGGCGCCCTCATGAGTATCAAATCGAGAAGGTCGTGTACTTATACTAGCTCGAATGACAGTTGAGATGCGATCATCACTGCTGCTTGAATGGACCGCTTTACAGTACCTTGCCTCGGTCAATTATTTTGTAGACTCATTTGAAAGTATCCACTTTCTCTTTATGGGAACAAATGGCACAGATAACTGTTGAAATTGCGAAACGCGGGAAATATGCACGGTTACTTGATTATTTTTTTTAAATAAAGTTACTGTCATGTCGTCCAGGCCTACATGTTTAAACCAAAACTATGAAGCTGATAATTTATGTAGCGGATATTCTCCAAAACAACGATATTATGATACTTTTATTTCAGGATATTGTGGTCGAACTCACCAGAGGGACCGCCCGGACCGGAGTGTAAGACAACGGTTAATATTGGTGGACTCACCAAAGACCAATTCAGAGAATGTGTCCGCACTAAAATGGCCGCCGTATTGGAAAAAGCCAATGAAACTGAACTCAATTCAAAACAAATTACAACTAACTGTGTAACCAACGTTGTGGACGCAGTGTACTATGCAAAACGTCACCCAAATGGAGTTACATCACGTACATACCTTAAGGATCAAAAAGTCCTCCTCGATGATTTCAAGATCAGAGGGTTAATAGTCCCAACTGCTTTGATAGATGAAAAGGCATATATATACCTGCAAGATAATACTAATCCCCTAACAACAGAACAATTCTGTGACTTGCTAGATGGCGTCACTGTTGAATATATAAAGAAACTGAAGGTACTACATCTGCCAGTGGCACAAGGGGCAACCACCTATATGGAGGAGCGTGCCAAACTACTGATTGTAACTGAAACCTGTCAACGTGTACTAGTGGGAAGAATCCTCGCTGATAAGGCAACCAAAAATGACATAATGAGAGACGATGGCTACAGCTATTGGAAGAAACATATTTGGGTTATAGCGTCCTTTTCAGCGTTACTGGTTACCCTGGAAATGTGGCATTTAAAGCTTGGAGAATCCTTCTTCAATGAAATGTCATATTCTAAACACTAGTCTTCAGATGGACAACCTCGTTCTCACTAGCGTACTGCACCCTGGTGGGAAAAGTGTTGTCCTCAAAATACGCCAAAAATACGCCAAAAACATGAATCTTTTTTCTTCTTTTTTTTGTTCTTTTTCATACTATAATGCCTATACAGATCTTTTTAAACAAAAAATGTTTGAGTGATTTTACCGAAATTATGATGAAATAAATTGGCCTAGTCCCGGCCTCCCCACTGCAGTACACCCTACTCTTAGTAACGGTATCAGACTATCACCTAATTTGAATAATTTTGAATAATTCATGCACTTCTATTGCCATTGTACGTATTCAAATATTTCACGCCAGCAAGCCTGGCCTGCCGAACCTCGGTCAAACCCAAACCAAACAGTAGTGGACAGCATCAGTAAATGCAAAATCCTGCTCGAAGACAACTTTATAATTTAATGAATTAATTTATAATGAAATAATGTGAATAATTTTGAATAATTCATGAACTTCTATTGTCATTGTACGTATCTAAACATTTCTCGCCAGCAAGCCTGGCCAGCTGAACCTCTATCAAACCCAAACCAAACATAGTAGTGGACAGCATTAGTAAATGCAAAATCCTGCGCGAAGATAACTTTATAATTTAATGAATTAAGTAATAATGAAATAAGGAAATTATATTGCTGGAGGTATATTTATTATAAGACTCGGCATATCAAAGATTTAATTTACTTTTACAGATAAATGTTTTTTTAGTTAGTAGTAAATAATTGCCTCTTTCACTATGTACAAATACAGAGTCATAAACGCATTTAATTAAAAACGTGAAATTTAATTTACAGATTGCCTTCAACCAAATTTCAATACATTAGTCTTTGAATATGTAATGCCCCTGTTCTTTCTTTTGTTTTGTATGATCGTTTTGGCAAAAGGTAAAAAAAGAACAAATATACACAGAGAAGAAAATTACACAGGTTGTGTAAAATCTTACCCTGTTTTAGATGTTCCCTAATAATTAAGTAAAACTTTACCAAACAGGTGTTGGGTAAAATGTTACCTAACGGTTGTATAATGTATAACTGCGATATTGGGTAATTTTATTTACCTAACTTGTAGGTAAATGCCAGTAAAATTTGACATACTTGTGAGATATAGGACTAAATGGTTTACCTTTATTGTATGTAAATTGTATAAAATATTACTTTTTTTAATGGGTATTTTGTCTTTCTTACATTATTGTTTGGTAATAGGCCTATGGGAGTTTTGTTTTGTATCTGGCCCAGTTACAACTGCAAGGATTTCCTCAACTGGTTGAGGTATTTGGAGGTTAAACAAATGTTGAGTTTCTAAATAACTGTGTTGTTCTCCTTAGTTCAGGTTAAGCCTTCGTCGTTCCTAGAGAAGGGCGAAACGATGTAGCCGATTGACAGCGCATAATGCATTGTACACGACTTCAGTACACTGTTCATGTGTGTGAACGCATGCCGAGGACACGCGGATATCTCATCCCACAAACGATTCAGGCATAACCTTAACTACCGAGAACAATAAAGCTTAAATACTCAACAATTGTTTACCTTCAACCGCCTCAATCAGTTGACGATACTCCCATTGCTGTGACATTATTCGCCTTCGTGTTCTCCATCTTGAATTTGACATTAAATAAGTCACAGCGCCTCGTGGGGGACTTTACATAAAATCCTGTATTTTATACACTTTCATAGTAAAATTCTACTAAACTGTAAAATTTATTTATAACTTTTAATCTCGAGTTATGTATTTTTACAGTTACAAAATATATTTGTATTATTTTTCACTTTTACTTAAATTAAGTTTTTGTTTACATAACGTGTTCTATTTAACTTTTGTTTACTATCTGTTCTCTGAGTGTAAGTTCATCTATCTATTTGTCAAAAGTCAATGTCAAACCAGAGACTGGAATCAATAATAAGGGAATGCACAACATTGGTTAGTACGAGATTATCCAGCCAAAAATATTATCTAAAACCTTGATTGGTGTAAAGTTGTAAAGTTGGTAGATGGATCGACTATCCTGAGAAATTATTTTGTTTAAAATGCTTTCATCTAAGAGAAAACAATTGTCAAACGTACAAAAGGTAGCGTTTGTTTGTTTGTTGTCGTGATGAAACATTCAGGTAGTTTTAAAATTAAGGGTTTAAACTAAAAAATAAAAAAAAAGTCTCCGGTTTCTGGTTTTCGCGCGCGTCGCCTCAGACCCGCACGTTGGCATTTTTAGTGTTTGTTAGGTGTTCGGGTATGCGCCCGAAACACCTATTGTTATTGTTCGGTTTTTTTTTTTTTTTTTAGGTGTTCGAGCTACAGCGCGAAACACCTATTGTTTTTGTTCGGTTTTTTTTTTTTTTTCTTTTTCTTCTCCTTCTTCTTTTCCGGATCGATTGTCTACAAAAAAACACATACTTGCAAACTTCATATGAACTTGAAACTTGGCACATACTTAGAACATAACACGTAGATGAAACATAATTTGTAACGTCATTATTAGGTCATCAGATATCGAATTTCGATCAATCGTTCTTTATTAGTTAAAACGTTTTGATTACGTTGCAAATGAAAGATCTACACGGCTTTTTCAACGCTAAAAAAGTGCGCCCTCTGTTGGTGAATGTAAATCAGCTCTGGTCGTGCTAATTATGTATGCACGTAAAAATCATATCTCAACAACCACAACAGGTAAATTGACAGTTTTTGCACCATTGTACAGATTGTTAATTGTCAAAAATATTTACACAAAGGTGACCCCAATTTGACCTTACTTCCTGTCCAAACCGGAAGTCAAAGTTTAATGTTTAAAAAAATCATATCTCCACAACCACAAGAGGTAAATTGAAATTTTTTGTATCATTGTATAGATTGTTAATTGTCGAAAAATATTTACACAAAGGTGACCCCAATTTGACCTTACTTCCTGTCCAAACCGGAAGTCAAAGTTTAATGTTTAAAAAAATCATATCTCCACAACCACAAGAGGTAAATTGACATTTTTTGTATCATTGTATAGATTGTTAATTGTCAAAAATATTTACACAAAGGTGACCCCAATTTGACCTTACTTCCTGTCCAAACCGGAAGTCAAAGTTTTAATATTAAAAAATCATATCTCCACAACCACAAGAGGTAAATTGACATTTTTTGTATCATTGTACAGATTGTTAATTGTCAAAAAATATTTACACAAAGGTGACCCCAATTTGACCTTACTTCCTGTCCAAACCGGAAGTCAAAGTTTAATGTTTAACAAAATCATATCTCCACAACCACAAGAGGTAAATTGACATTTTTGTATCATTGTATAGATTGTTAATTGTCGAAAAATATTTACACAAAGGTGATCCCAATTTGACCTTACTTCCTGTCCAAACCGGAAGTCAAAGTTTAATATTTAAAAAAATCATATCTCAACAACTACAAGAGGTAAATTCACAATTTTTGTACCATTGCACAGATCGTTAATTGTCAATAAATATTTACAAAAAGGTGACCCCAATTTGACCTTACTTCCTGTCCAAACCGGAAGTCAAAGTTTAATATTAAAAAATCATATCTCAACAACCACAAGAGGTAAATTGACATTTTTTGTACCATTGTATAGACTGTTAATTGTCGAAAAATATCTACACAAAGGTGACCCCAATTTGACCTTACTTCCTGTCCAAACCGGAAGTCAAAGTTTCATATTTAAAAAAAATCATATCTCAACAACCAAAACAGGTAAATTCACAATTTTTATACCATTGTACAGACCGTTAATTGTCAAAAGATATTTACAAAAAGATGACACCAATTTGACCTTACTTCCTGTCCAAACCGGAAGTCAAGCATTTAATATTTAAAAAAATCATATCTCAACAACCACAAGAGGTAAATTCACAATTTTTGTACCATTGTACAGATCGCTAATTGTCAAAATATATTTACAAAAAGATGACCCCAATTTGACCTTACTTCCTGTCCAAACCGGAAGTCAAAGTTTAATATTTCAAAAAATCATCTCAGCAACCACAAGAGGTAAATTAAAAAATTTTGCTCCATTGTACAGATCGTTAATTGTCACAAAATATTTAAACAAAGTTGACCCCAATTTGACCTTACATCCTCCCGAACACCTTGAGTTTGTGTCGAGACAAACTCTGAATCTCTAGTTTTTTTTTCTTTTTCTTCTCCTTCTTCTTCTTCTTTTCCGGATCGATTGTCTACAAAAAAACACATACTTGCAAACTTCATATGAACTTGAAACTTGGCATATACTTAGAACATAACACGTAGATGAAACATAATTTGTTACGTCATTATTAGGTCATCAGATATCGAATTTCGATAAATCAAAAGATATTAGCTAAAACGTTTCACTTACGTTGCATGAATCAAGCAGCTACATGTATACGCGGCGCTGCACGATCTTTGGTTACAATGGAGCTCCATGTACAATCGACGCTGTTAGTGTTAGGTCTTGGAATTCGTGTGAAAATGGATTGCCAACGATCTTTGGTTACAATGGAGCTCCATGTACAATCGAATCAACGCGCACTGTTTGTTACAGTGTGTTACTGTATTTCGTGTACAAATGGATCGCCAACACAGATACAGTCATAAAGGGTAGGTATCTTGAATTTAATTTTAAGAGGATTTCCTGTATTTATCTTCGTGTTTTTATAGAAGAAAGGCCATTTCTTTAGAGGGACTACAGAGTTCGTCGTTGCATTGTACCTGTTTAACTTAACGTTACTCGTTAGTTAGGCCTACGTAGGGGCTACGTGAACATACTTTGGACAGTAAACAACTCCAGTTTTCTAACAAAATATGAACAGATGTCACCAAAATGTATTTAGAATATAAATAAGGATAGGAAAATTCAGTTGTTAAGGTTATGGCAATTTTTCAGAAGAAATGTTATGCCATATTTTTGTAATTTTGTGGCTCCAAAAATCTTCAGTTTGTGCACAAATTAACATTAACTAGTGATTTACTGCATTCACAATTTTTGTACCATTGTACAGATCGCTAATTGTCAAAAGATATTTACAAAAAGATGACCCCAATTTGGCCTTACTTCCTATCCAAACCGGAAGTCAAAGTTTAATATTTAAAAAAACATCTCAACAACCACAAGAGGTAAATTCACAATTTTTGTACCATTGTACAGACCGATTTGACCTTACTTCCTGTCCAAACCGGAAGTCAAAGTTTAATATAAAAAAAAATCATATCTCAACAACCACAACAGGTAAATGGACATTTTTTGCACTATTGTATAGATTGTTAATTGTCGAAAAATATTTACAAAAACATGACCCCAATTGACCTTACTTCCGGTCCAAACCGGAAGTCAAAGTTTAACAATAAAAAAAATCATATCTCAACAACCACAAGAGGTAAATTCACAATTTTTGTACCATTGTACAGATCTTTAATTGTCAAAAATATTTACAAAAGGTGACCCCAATTTGACCTTACTTCCTGTCCAAACCGGAAGTCAAAGTTTAATATTTACAAAAATAATATCTCAACAACCACAAGAGGTAAATTCAAAATTTTTGTACCATTATACAGATTGTTAATTGTCGAAAAATATTTACACAAAGGTGACCTAATTTGACCTTACTTCCTGTCCAAACCGGAAGTCAAAGTTTAACATTTAAAAAATCATATCTCAACAACCACAAGAGCTAAATTCACAATTTTGTACCATTATACAGATCGTTAATTGTCGAAAAATATTTACAAAAAGGTGAGCCTAATTTGACCTTACTTCCTGTCCAAACCGGAAGTCAAAGTTTAATATTTAAAAAAAATCATATCTCAACAACCACAAGAGGTAAATTCACAATTTTTGAACCATTATACAGATTGTTAATTGTCGAAAAATATGTACACAAAGGTGACCCCAATTTGACCTTACTTCCTGTCCAAACCGGAAGTCAAAGTTTAATATTTTCAAAAAATCATATCTCAACAACCACATGAGGTAAATTCACAAATTTTGTACCATTATACAGATCGTTAATTGTCAAAACAATATTTATACCCCAATTTGACCTTACTTCCTGTCCAAACCGGAAGTGAAAGTTTATATTTAAAAAAATCATATCTCAACAACCACAGGAGGTAAATTGACATTTTTGTACCATTGTACAGATTGTTAATTGTCAAAAGTATTTACACAAAGGTGACCCCAATTTGACCTTACTTCCTGTCCAAACCGGAAGTCAAAGTTTAATATTAAAATAATTTCTAAATTCAGTATTGTATTGTATTCAAATAAACTTCTCGCGAGAACTTCAACAGACGTTAACATTTGACTTCTCCAACACTTCGAATTGATGACGTAACCATTTTTTAGGTGTTCGGGTATGCGCCCGAAACACCTATTGTTATTGTTCGGTTTTTTTTAGGTGTTCGGGTATGCGCCCGAAACACCTATTGTTATTGTTCGGTTTTTTAGGTGTTCGAGCTACAGCGCGAAACACCTATTGTTATTGTTCGGTTTTTTTTTTTTTTTTTTTTTTTTCTTCTCCTTCTTCTTCTTCTTCTTCTTTTCCGGATCGATTGTCTACAAAAAAACACATACTTGCAAACTTCATATGAACTTGAAACTTGGCACATACTTAGAACATAACACGTAGATGAAACATAATTTGTGACGTCATTATTAGGTCATCAGATATCGAATTTCGATCAATCATACTTTATTAGTTAAAACGTTTTGATTACGTTGCAAATGAAAGACTACACGGCTTTTTCAACGCTAAAAAAGTGCGCCCTCTGTTGGTGAATGTAAATCAGCTCTGGTCGTGCTCATTATGAATGCATGTTTAAGGAATTGAGCGTACGCTAATATGGATTGTCGCCCTCTATCGGCAAAAACAATTGTCTACAAAAACACATACTTGCAAACTTCACATGAACTTGAAACTTGGCATATACTTAAAACTTAACACGTAGAAGAAACATAATTTGTGACGTCATGATTAGGTCATCAGATATCGAATTACAATAAATCAAAGTTTAATATTTAAAAAAATCATATCTCAACAACCACAAAAGGTAAATTCACAATTTTTGTACCATTGTATAGATTGTTAATTGTGGAAAAATATTTATTGTGGAAAAATATTTACACAAAGGTGACCCCAATTTGACCTTACTTCCTGTCCAAACCGGAAGTCAAAGTTTAATATTTTTAATAATCATATCTCAGCAACCACAAGAGGTAAATGGACATTTTTTGCACTATTGTATAGATTGTTAATTGTCGAAAAATATTTACAAAAACATGACCCCAATTTGACCTTACTTCCTGTCCAAACCGGAAGTCAAAGTTTAACATTTAAAAAAATCATATCTCAACAACCACAAGAGGTAAATTCACAATTTTTGTACCATTGTACAGATCGTTAATTGTCAAACAATATTTACAAAAAGGTGACCCCAATTTGACCTTACTTCCTGTCCAAACCGGAAGTCAAAGTTTAATATTTAAAAAAATAATATCTCAACAACCACAAGAGGTAAATTCACAATTTTTGTACCATTATACAGATTGTTAATTGTCGAACAATATTTACACAAAGGTGACCCCAATTTGACCTTACTTCCTGTCCAAACCGGAAGTCACAGTTTAATATTTAAAAAAAATCATATCTCAACAACCACAAGAGGTAAATTCACAATTTTTGTACCACTATACAGATTGTTAATTGTCGAAAAATATTTACACAAAGGTGACCCCAATTTGACATTACTTCCTGTCCAAACCGAAAGTCAAAGTTTAATATTAAAAAACGAATTGATGACGTAACCATTTTAACTTCAACCGAACACCTTGTTTTTGTTGTGACAAAAACTTATATCTAGTTAGGTGTTCGGGTATGCGCCCGAAACACCTATTGTTATTGTTCGGTTTTTTTTTTTTTTTTTTTTTTTTCTTTTTCTTCTTCTTCTTCTTCTTCTTCTTCTTCTTCTTTTCCGGATCGATTGTCTACAAAAAAACACATACTTGCAAACTTCATATGAACTTGAAACTTGGCACATACTTAGAACATAACACGTAGATGAAACATAATTTGTGACGTCATTATTAGGTCATCAGATATCGAATTTCGATCAATCATACTTTATTAGTTAAAACGTTTTGATTACGTTGCAAATGAAAGACTACACGGCTTTTTCAACGCTAAAAAAGTGCGCCCTCTGTTGGTGAATGTAAATCAGCTCTGGTCGTGCTCATTATGTATGCACGTAATTTGGTGAATGTAAATCAGCTCTGGTCGTGCTAATTATGTATGCACGTAAAAATCATATCTCAACAACCACAACAGGTAAATTGACAGTTTTTGCACCATTGTACAGATTGTTAATTGTCAAAACTATTTACACAAAGGTGACCCCAATTTGACCTTACTTCCTGTCCAAGCCGGAAGTCAAAGTTTAATGTTTAAAAAAATCATATCTCCACAACCACAAGAGGTAAATTGAAATTTGTTGTATCATTGTATAGATTGTTAATTGTCAAAAAATATTTACACAAAGGTGACCCCAATTTGACCTTACTTCCTGACCAAACCGGAAGTCAAAGTTTAATGTTTAAAAAAATCATATCTCCACAACCACAAGAGGTAAATTGACATTTTTGTATCATTGTATAGATTGTTAATTGTCAAAAAAATTTACACAAAGTTGACCCCAATTTGACCTTACTTCCTGTCCAAACCGGAAGTCAAAGTTTAATGTTTAACAAAATCATATCTCCACAACCACAAGAGGTAAATTGACATTTTTGTATCATTGTATAGATTGTTAATTGTCAAAAATATTTACACAAAGGTGACCCTAATTTGACCTTACTTCCTGTCCAAACCGGAAGTCAAAGTTTAATGTTTAACAAAATCATATCTCCACAACCACAAGAGGTAAATTGACATTTTTGTATCATTGTATAGATTGTTAATTGTCGAAAAATATTTACACAAAGGTGATCCCATTTGACCTTACTTCCTGTCCAAACCGGAAGTCAAAGTTTAATATTTAAAAAAATTATATCTCAACAACTACAAGAGGTAAATTCACAATTGTTGTACCATTGTACAGATCGTTAGTTGTCAAAAAATATTTACAAAAAGGTGAACCCAATTTGACCTTACTTCCTGTCCAAACCGGAAGTCAAAGTTTAATATTTTCACAAAATCATATATCAACAACCACAAGAGTTAAATTCACAAATTTGGTACCATTATACAGATCGTTAATTGTCAAAAATATTTATACCCCAATTTGACCTTACTTCCTGTCCAAACCGGAAGTGAAAGTTTAATATTTAAAAAAATCATATCTCAACAACCACAGGAGGTAAATTGACATTTTTGTACCATTGTACATATTGTTAATTGTCAAAAGTATTTACACAAAGGTGACCCCAATTTGACCTTACTTCCTGTCCAAACCGAAAGTCAAAGTTTAATATTAAAATAATTTCTAAATTCAGTATTGTATTGTATTCAAATAAACTTCTCGCGAGAACTTCAACAGACGTTAACATTTGACTTCTCCAACACTTCGAATTTATGACGTAACCATTTTAACTTCAACCGAACACCTTGTTTTTGTTGTGACAAAAACTTATATCTAGTAAGCAATTGCTTTTGCTTTTGCTTCTGCTTGGTAAGCAATTGCTTTTTCTAGGTGCTTCTTCTTGTAAGCAAATGCTACTTTTTATTTATTCGGCCCAATAAGTCTTTCGAACGAGATAAGTCATTCGAATGAGTCGTTCGAAATGCATAGTAAGTCATTCGAACGGGTAAAGTGTTATTAGGTGTTCGGGTATGTACCCGAAACACCTATTGTTTTTGTTCGGTTTTATTTTCTTCTCCTTCTTCTCCCCATCGATTGTCTACAAAAAAAAAACATACTTGCAAACTTCACATGAACTTGAAACTTGGCATATACTTAGAACTTAACACGTAGATGAAACAAAATTTGTGACGTCATGATTAGGTCATCAGATATCGAATTACGATAAATCAAAGTTTAATATTTTAAAAAATCGTATCTCAACAACCACAAGAGGTAAATTCAAAATTTTTGTACCATTGTACAGATCGTTAATTGTCAAAAAATATTTACAAAAAGGTGACCCCATTTTGACCTTACTTCCTGTCCAAACCGGAAGTGAAAATTTAATATTTAAAAAAGTCATATCTCAACAACCACAAGAGGGAAATTCTCAATTTTTGTACCATTGTACAGATCGTTAAGTGTCAAAAAATATTTACAAAAAGGTGACCCCATTTTGACCTTACTTCCTGTCCAAACCGGAAGTGAAAGTTTAATATTTAAAAAAATCATATCTCAACAACCACAAGAGGGAAATTCAAAATTTTTGCACCATTGTACAGATCGTTAATTGTCAAAAAATATTTACAAAAAGGTAACCTCAATTTGACCTTACTTCCTGTCCAAACCGGAAGTGAAAGTTTAATATTTAAAAAAATCATATCTCAACAACCACAAGAGGGAAATTCACAATTTTTGCACCATTGTACAGATCGTTAATTGTCGAAAAATATTTACACAAAGGTGACCCTAATTTGACCTTACTTCCTGTCCAAACCGGAAGTCAAAATTTAATATTTAAAAAAATCATATCTCAACAACCACAAGAGGTAAATTCACAATTTTTGTACCATTGTACAGATCGTTAATTGTCAAAAAATATTTACAAAAAGATGACCCCAATTTGACCTTACTTCCTGTCCAAACCGGAAGTCAAAGTTTAATATTTAAAAAAATCATATCTGAACAACCACAAGAGGTAAATTCACAATTTTTGTACCATTCTACAGATCGTTAATTGTCAAAAAATATGTACAAAAAGATGACCCCAATTTGACCTTACTTCCTGTCCAAACCGGAAGTCAAAATTTAATATTTACAAAAATCCTATCAACAACCACAAGAGGTAAATTGACATTTTTTGCACCATTGTACAGATCGTTAATTGTCGAAAAATATTTACACAAAGGTGACCCCAATTTGACCTTACTTCCTGTCCAAACTGGAAGTCAAAGTTTAATATTTTCAAAAAATCATATCTCAACAACCACAAGAGGTAAATTCACAAATTTGGGACCATTATACAGATTGTTAATTGTCGAAAAATATTTACACAAAGGTGACCCCAATTTGACCTTACTTCCTGTCCAAACCGGAAGTCAAAGTTTAATATTAAAATAATTTCTAAATTCAGTATTGTATTGTATTCAAATAAACTTCTCGCGAGAACTTCAACAGACGGTAACATTTGACTTCTCCAACACTTCGAATTGATGATGTAACCATTTTAACTTCAACCGAACACCTTGTTTTTGTTGTGACAAAAACTTATATCTAGTTTTATTTGTTTTTGCTATGAAACGACGTCCAATTGCCGCCAAAATTGCTGGATAGATTCGAATTATGCCGTACTGTGTTTTAAACAACTTTTTCACATAGGGGTATGAACATTTGCCCGATTTGTGCGGCCTCTCTTAGCCACCATATTTTGCGTATGGGAAATTTGGTCTGGTTCCAATAACTGCGTACGCATGTATCGCGTAACTCACTGGTTGGGAGAAATTTAAAAAAATTAAAAAATATATAAAAAACGTGTCACCGCACCGATTTTGAAACCGACCTGTGACCAGAAACAAGAGACTTTTTTGCCAAAAGGTACGTTTCCAAAAAAATAAGTGTTGTGCTAACGTGCTTTCCCTTTAATGACACATTGTAATGAGCTGATAAAATATAGTCGGTTGTATTTGGATTTAATTATTCACATTGATTTAGAGAGCGACAGCACATTGACAATTTACTATTAATGAATACATTCAATCTTTTCCATACTAAAATATTAATCTCACCTCTCTCGCACGGAGTAAACTTTCTCGGACCGAAGATGACACCACAGCACCAGCATGTAAAGCTTTCGCCGTATTATAGACTGATCTCACCCGATGTGTCTGGAGCGATCCGCGCTTCGTCGTATTTATAACATTTTTATCGGGTAAACCGTTCGACGGCAATTAATTAACTTTATTTATTTCATCTTGAGTTCTGCATGGTTGGCGATAACTGTATATTGTATTCATAAATGCACAAGACAATTTTGACAATCTGCTTGGACGAAACGTAATCACGTGGGGTGTATTAACGGATGGTAAAGACATGGTTCGTCAAAATCAGAGCATGCAGTGGGATATGTTCCAGCTGTTCTATTTAGCTGGCGTGCGATTTGAACCAATCAGAGTGACGAAGATAGGCATCACGCGCCTGAATCATGTTCTTTGAAACAAGTGTTTTGTGTGTCCCCAAAACGTGAATTTGGCCATTTCTATTTGGCTTCATTCAACAAAAATTACAAATATTTTATATTTTGAAAACGAAATCGAATCATCCAAGGATAATCACCCGTTTTGTGTGCTTTCGGCTCGGTTCTTATCGTCCGTGACCACACTCAAAACCGGTCATTAAAAGGTACTTGCGGTTCCCTTAGTAACTGATTACTCGATGAGCAATTGACCATCTTACAATATTTCTACGTCAATAAAAAAAAAACAGCAACATCTGTTCGTAATAAGATATCTTACCTTCAATTAATCATTGAGAGATTTAATTGATTTTGGTGTCAGACCTAAAGATGAAACTTCAAGTGTTTAACCGTGTGCGGTGATCGTGTGGGTACGGTGACACGTTCCCCATAGCATTTCTGATAAGGAGTATTATTAACACTGTTGTACGGCATAATAGTAACAACAAATTGGGATCCGTAAGCCATGACTTGCACCGATCATGATGAAGTAGGCGGGCACACTAAATACGAAATGTTAAAAAATTATTAAAACTCTAAAAGACAAAAAATATTGATTGATGTCTCACCTTTTATGTTATTCTCAATTTAACCCTCCTACTATAGCTGCACTTTAGCGGCAAGTGGCTATAGAGGTCAAAATCAGTCAACTGACTGTTTTGACTGTTGACCCCAAAAACAGGGGCATTGTTGACTGGCTTTTACTGTCATTTTGACCACCCTGAACAATACCAGACAATGCTTTCATCAGTCAAAAACGGTCGAATCATTTTCGCCTGTAAATGTACCCAGATACCCGACCGAAACTGTCATTACCCGGTTCCATTTTTCGGTTCCAATTATCCGTAAACGACGATTTTTTTGGTAAACTTTTTTTGTGGGAAATGGGGATGCTACGAGTTGTTTTTAATATAGAGGCGGAACATTATTACATTAAGTCCACATTTATTCTGACTCTAATAAAACAAGAGAAACTTGTGTTCATATTTGTCATTTTATACATTCAGTATGTGTTTTTTTTACAAAAGTGTGTACGGGTACCCGGATATCCGAAGATTTTCAATTTCGGGTATCCGGTTCCCGAAATAAACGAAAACGAACAGCCTTAATTAGGCCAATATCGTAAATTTTGCCTTTTAGAAAGAACCTGCTAGGTTCGAAACATAAGGCCAATAATTATGCTTGGATTTATTGGTTGGACCGCCGGCACAAAAAGAATAAGTTTCTTCGTATACGATTGCAAGTGTCAGCCCCACTATACGATAAATAGTATCTGTATATCAAAACCATGCAGCGGAGATGGTCAAAATAAGATTCAGGTTCTTATAATACAACCATTCTTAATGGGAAGTATGTTCCAATGAAAACCCCCAAAAATATGGAAAGTGACAGCACAACACACATACATTAAGTTTGATACCTGCACCACTATGGATCTGTGTTTACATACACTGTCATTATATGACCACACTATTGAACATGCTTTATACACGTATTCAATTAATCAGCAATCGTGAATACAATATTACACTCAAAAACGCTAATCCACATACCATATTAATGCAAGCGTGAAAAATGCATTTAATTGATTCTAGCTTTTAAAGTGCATTTGGTTCTTAAAATATTAAATCCCCTCCTAACCCCTTGTCCTATATACCCTCACCTTATTCCAAATCCCTCCCCTATATTCCTTCTTACATTCCTCCTCCCCCACCCCTACTTCTTAATGTTTTGTCCTGTTCCACAGACCAATTTTGGTTATTGATGGAGACCCAATCTCAGTACATTTATTTCATTACAGCTTTGATTCAATTTTTGCCCTACACTGACGTGTGTATAGCACTGTATACTCAGTGCTTTGAGAGCGTCTGTGGAAAAAACCTTCACAGGCGACTCAGGCGGGATTCGAAACCACAACCCAACATCTTAAACTCTCGACCACAAGCTTGCCCGATGATGATTGGCTGGCTAGAATCCTATATAGCAGCGGGTGCTACGATATTTATAGGTTGATGAAATTCAATTGTTTAACCCTTCTACACATAGAGGCCACTGTAAACCACTCAATGTCCAATGTGTTGTACACATCCTTAACCCTCCTACACATGGAGGCCACTGTAAACCACTAAATGTCCAATGTGTTGTACACATCCTTAACCCTCCTACACATAGAGGCCACTGTAAACCACTGAATGTCCAATGTGTTGTACACATCCTTAACCCTCCTACACATAGAGGCCACTGTAAACCACTCAATGTCCAATGTGTTGTACACATCCTTAACCCTCCTACACATTGAGGCCACTGTAAACCACTCAATGTCCAATGTGTTGTACACATCCTTAACCCTCCTACACATAGAGGCCACTGTAAACCACTGAATGTCCAATGTGTTGTACACATCCTTAACAACCGACGCAAAAATTTCATGAATCTATAAAAGTTGTATCTGTTTTGCATATACTACATTCTTGCTTTTACCAAAATATGTTTTGGCAAGGTCGTAACTAGGATACGACTTTGTTGTAATTAGGCGAAGAAATTTCTAGTTTATGAACAGTGGAAATGGCCGTTATTTCATGGTGGTATTCTAAGGAACCGGTTTTGATGATTTCATTACGCTATGTCATTATCACATCGACGGTCAGGCAGTTCCTTTCATGGAATCATTTCTGAAGACATTGATTAAATCTTGGTTGATGAGAAAGATGAATCGAAGGCCAGCAATCTGTGAGGAAAAAAAAATCCACCAAAGTATGAAATCACATTCATTCTATCAAATCATTTTCCCATAGTAGGTTTAATTTTTTTTTTAGAATGTGCAAAATTAAAGTGGAATTTTCCCAATGTGGCTTGGGGCAGAAAAATAAAATAAAAATCAGGTTGGACCTTATCAAAAAGCGCTACATGAGAACGATTACCAAAAATTAATTTTTACTTGGCCTTGATGTTCAATTTCATCAATCCATGTAATACTAAACATAACGCTATTCCGTGCATGTCACCACAAATTTATTTAGGGGGTTGATTTTTGTAAATTAAGTGAGCAAAGCCTTTACAGTGGTGGGTGTCCTGGGGACCCCTGGAAGCTCTTTATTTCAAAAATTTATTTCAAAAAGTTATTTCAAAATCAAAGAACCGCAATATTTGCCGTCTCCCATTCCCATCCCCCCCCCCCCCCAAACAACAAAAAACTTTGTTCTTAATTATTCCAATATTAACAATGTTTGCCCTAAAGTGTTGATTTAAAGTTAAACAATTCATACCTCAACAACAGAGTTGTTATTGAGTTTGCATTTCATGCCTTTCATGACGGGTTTGCCGTCGATGTGGATGGCCCGTTTACCCTCGTTGGCGATGTAGAATTCCCCGTTGTTTCTGAGCTTGATGAGGCCCTGACGTCTGGATATTTTCCAGGCTGGCCCCTCCAGAGACAAGTCTACATCGATGGTACTGTCCGAGGTGGAGCGGCCAATCGTTATCTGTCGCAAAAGGATTGTCAAAGTATGCTAAGTAAGTTAAATAAGCGAAGTCAGCTAACTGACGGGTCAAGCATGGCAAACAAAGGTTCAAGGTTCATTTTATTTCCACAGTATCAGAATTTATAATAACAATAAAAGTATTAGACACAATTATAAGTATAGACACAATAGGAAGTAAAAGTGAGCACAAGATATGGGTGATACTGCAGAGGGACCCATTGAGAAGCAGAGCTTGTAAACACGGGGCCCCTTAGCGTACATGTGCATTGAGTATTACAAGTATAGACACAATAGGAAGTAAAAGTGATCACAAGATATGGGTGATACTGCAGAGGGACCCACTGAGAAGCAGAGCTTGTAAACACGGGGCCCCTTAGCGTACATGTGCATTGGGTATTACAAGTATAGACACAATAGGAAGTAAAAGTGATCACAAGATATGGGTGATACTGCAGAGGGACCCACTGAGAAGCAGAGCTTGTAAACACGGGCCCCCTTAGCGTACATGTGCATTGAGTATTACAAGTATAGACACAATAGGAAGTAAAAGTGATCACAAGATATGGGTGATACTGCAGAGGGACCCATTGAGAAGCAGAGCTTGTAAACACGGGCCCCCTTAGCGTACATGTGCATTGAGTATTACAAGTACAGACACAATAGGAAGTAAAAGTGAGCACAAGATATGGGTGATACTGCAGAGGGGCCCATTGAGAAGCAGAGCTTGTAAACACGGGTCCCTTAGCGAACATGTGCATTGAGTATTACAAGTATAGACACAATAGGAAGTAAAAGTGAGCACAAGATATGGGTGATACTGCAGAGGGACCCATTGAGAAGCAGAGCTTGTAAACACGGGTCCCTTAGCGTACATGTGCATTGAGTATTACAAGTATAGACACAATAGGAAGTAAAAGTGATCACAAGATATGGGTGATACTGCAGAGGGACCCACTGAGAAGCAGAGCTTGTAAACACGGGGCCCCTTAGCGTACATGTGCATTGGGTATTACAAGTATAGACACAATAGGAAGTAAAAGTGATCACAAGATATGGGTGATACTGCAGAGGGACCCACTGAGAAGCAGAGCTTGTAAACACGGGCCCCCTTAGCGTACATGTGCATTGAGTATTACAAGTACAGACACAATAGGAAGTAAAAGTGAGCACAAGATATGGGTGATACTGCAGAGGGGCCCATTGAGAAGCAGAGCTTGTAAACACGGGTCCCTTAGCGAACATGTGCATTGAGTATTACAAGTATAGACACAATAGGAAGTAAAAGTGAGCACAAGATATGGGTGATACTGCAGAGGGACCCATTGAGAAGCAGAGCTTGTAAACACGGGTCCCTTAGCGTACATGTGCATTGAGTATTACAAGTATAGACACAATAGGAAGTAAAAGTGAGCACAAGATATGGGTGATAGCAGAGCTTGTAAACATGGGCCCCTAATAGCATACATGTGCATTGAGTATTTACAAGTATAGACACAATAGGAAGTAAAAGTGATCACAATATATGGGTGATACTGCAGAGGGACCCATTGAGAAGCAGAGCTTGTAAACATGGGCCCCTTAGTATACATGTGCATTGAGTATTACAAGTATAGACACAATAGGAAGTAAAAGTGATCACAAGATATGGGTGATACTGCAGAGGGACCCATTGAGAAGCAGAGCTTGTAAACATGGGCCCCCTTAGCGTACATGTGCACTGAGCTGGAAATAAGAATTTCCATAAAGGAGGAACACAAAATATGGTCAATATATATGGTGATTATAAAGTTGGTAGGACATAATGCACATAGACATTAAAGATAACAACCGACCTCATTTGACCTCATCAGGTATCTGACTAGACGACCTCTCAGTACCGCTAGGGTTTGATTATCAAAGGCTGGCGATGTTATTCCTAGCAAAAAAAATAAACATTGTTGAATTGTTTTTACTGTCTCTCTCTATTAAACAAGAGAATGTAGATAAATTTATTTCTCAAGATGTTTGATATCATCACCAAGTCAGTGGCGCACCCAAGGGGGGGGGAGCTCGGGGGGCTCGAGCCCCCCCCCCAAGGGCCCGCTGATGTTTTATTATTTTTTTTAAAGAAGGGGCCGGGAAAGAGAGCAAAATCTGAGCCCAAGTCTTGTCTACAGAGGAGTTCGGCAAGGAGTAGGGCAGTGGTACAAGGGATGGGGACTCAGGAGACTCAAGCTCCCCTCCAAAAGTTTTCCATTTATTCCACTCACTATTATATTTTACGGCGTTGCGTATGCATGTGCATGTAAGCTTGAAGGGCCACCAGTATATATAACAAGCATTTTTAGACATTCTCCCCCCCCCTGCCATGGTGCACCCTGATCAGGGAGCAGCTTTACTTAATTTTATTTTCATTTTCTGTTGTCCGTTTCTGTTGTTGAGGTCGTTGACTGTCGTTGAGGTTACTCGTAAATGTTTTTTAAAATTTAAACACGCCCGCATTATAATCAACTCCTTTCCAGTTTGTACACAATGGCCCAGGATCGGGTTTTAATTTACAAAGATTATGCGACACTGTTTTAGCAAACACCGATTGGATAATATTGGGATTTGGTTTTGCCGCCAAATTCGTGTTTGAGAAAATTTAGCTCCGCCCGGAATTATCACAAACTTTACGTCCGCGCAATGAAAATGTTTAAATATAGAAATCTTGCAGACGAAACAATTAGCTCAAGTTCTTTACATCAAGAGGAGGAAATTATATGGAAGGTAAAACCCTACGAGTCTGAATCATGTCATAATGTCTTCTTTTTATGACTAGAAACCACCAGGAAACATTTAACATGTGCCGTAGGTTCACTGACGAGCACGATTAGGGACATGGCTACAGCCGCGCCAGCGGTTATGGTTTGGGTCCGCCATGTCTCTCCCCCATATTGGATTTCAAAAAAAAAAATTTTTGAGCCCCCCCCCCCAATAAAATCCTGGGTGCGCCACTGCACCAAGTAAACGGTTTTGTACAAATGTTGGCTCCTTATGAGTACAGGTTAACGAAAAATGGTGTATCCAGTCTTTATTAACAGTTTTTTTTAGCCTACCTGTGACACTATCGACAAGGTATTGCCATTTAGTAATCTCATTCTCAAGATGTCTGATTTCACGTTTCTGCCTTCGATCAAATACTGATAACTCTGCAGAAAAACAAAACAAAAGCAGAATTACTGAAGAAATTCTTGGTTCGGGATACTGTACAATTTATTGGATTTGTTTGTTCAGTTTGTTTGCAACATTTTCTAGAGGAATCAGCTCTTACCGTGTTCAAGGATGTCATCTCTCTGATCCCTGTAAGAAAACATCAAAAGAAAACAAAGTTACAGGCTTTATATAAACATCATATGACTTTATCAAGATTAACCCTAACCTTCCCAAATCCTCCAAAATCCTCTTTGCCAAAGTGAAAGATTTTGAAGGATTGAGGTTATGTGGAAATTGCAGTGGTGAAGGATTTTGAAGGATTTTGAAGGATTGAGGGCAGATGTGATTATTTGCTTGGTGGATTATGGAAGATTGAGGTTATCAGGCTTTATTTGACAATGGATGAAAATAGAGGATTGAGGTTACATGATACATGTTGGTCTTTCCAAAAAATGATTTTGGAGGATTGAGGTTATTAGGCATACTTGCCATCCTTCCTCCATGGTACATGTACATCCACGTTTGTTGTAGTGATTTCCAAAAACTGAATTATTCATGAGTTTGTATAAGTCTTTTTCAAAATCTGACGTTGCGTCTTTTCTAAATTCAGTGTTTAAATTAATGTAGGATTTCATCCATGGCGATTCATCAAATTCTAAAACGCGATGAATTTTAGTTAGTTTCATACCGAGTTGTAAATATTTTTGTAAATTCTGATAATGAATAACGTATTTTGTTGTGTTGCCTAAATTAGCGACTAATTTTTGAACGTTTGGATCGGGTTCGTCTTTTAATAACTCGAGCTGATACGGCGACATCCATTCTTTCGGTACTGTTAATTTCTCTGGCGCGAGCGGATAATCGTTGTGAGAATCGTGTAATTCTTTAGGGTATTCCAAATATGTCCTCTTCCGTATTTTAATCCTTTTTTCTTTTTATGAAAATAAAAATCATTAATTCGTTCTTGAGATAACCATTTAAAATTACCCGTTGGTAAAGGTTGACTCATCGCGTAGCCGTATAAATTATTCGCGTCTAAATACATAATGTAGCTCGTTGGTTTTGTTTTATCGTAACCCTCGCATTTGGGGTTGTTTGCTTTAGAGTATCTATTACTCGCCATAACTATTCCCCCTCTCAAACCTTTTTCTATAAATAAATACATGTCGATATCCGTCAACAACTCTAAAGTTTGTTTCGAATGTTTTAATAAAGCGTCCCAACTTAAACCAGGACTCGTATAATAATGAGCTGGATCTAAATCGTATTGTTTCATACAAGTATCGCGAAACTTTTCAAACACATCCGCTAATAACGAGACATCGGTACACACATACAAATCGTGATAGTCTCCTAAATTTTTACAATCAAATTTAGCCCAAACCTTTTTTGCGTGTGAGTATTCTTCTTCGGTAATATGTTGCTTGTTTAAATGACTATAAAAAGCTTCTTGTGGAGGAAGTTGTTTTTCTTCAAATCTTTCAAAACTATTCATGTACTCGTAAGGATAAATACCTTTTTGTTTTAAAAGATTTTTTTTTTCTAAATCGGGTTCGTGTAATTTCGTAATACGAAAAGATTTACTCGATTCAACCATTTTATTGAGCGAATAAGGTAAGAATTGAAAACTATCGAGAAATCGTAGTTGACCGATTGAAAAAGAAATATACTTTTCCATATTGTTTGGAATACACGTTAGTTCTCCTTTTGTTTTACTCATTCCTTGCATGATAAGATGAGAGTCGTAGTTCTTCTCTACTAAAATTACACAAGCAACGATCACAAAAGTGTTTTTTAGCTTTATGCCTCGTTTGATCGTAAAGTAATTTATTAAAATCCTTGATCCAAACGTAGTGAGATCTAGTTCCTCCTTGTTCTTGTTCTTGGATTAATAATAATTTTAGTCGTTCTTTTTCACACTCGCCGTCACTAATGTATAAAGGAATGACTGAATTGTATTTATCCAAACCATAAACGTTTGTCGCTAAACAATTTTGTTTCTCTACTCGCTTAATCTGACTGATTGGTGTAGGAGTCTCGATACCATCAAAATTTAAACCATCCTCTGTTGGGTATTTAGACATTCTTTGGGGATCTTTTAAAGTTGGAAAAAGAGCACTTCGTAGTGTCCATCGCAAACAATCGTCATCTTTGTTTTTTACGTTGATGCATGCTTTTTTATTTTTTATGTAGTCGCATAGCTCGATATAAGAACCCCCTCTCAAAGGTTGATATTTTGAAATTGTAAGTTCTAATCGTTCAAAACGATCTACGATCCATCCAGAACCTCTATTTGTACAATTTGCTATAACTTCTCAAATTCTATCAAAACCCTTAGCTAATTCAGCTTTAATATTATTCATATTTAATAAAGTTATTTGTTCAGAAAAATGAAGAGGAAGCGTCGAAGAATCAATACCGCCGTCATCTTTTTCTTTATAAAATTTAACCCACAAGTATATCATAAACTTGTACGGCCCAAATTCTTGTAAATCTAAAGTCAACTTTTCAATTATCGGCGTTTCAACACCTTTGTAAAATACATGTAAATCTTTTTCTCTTTTATGACCCATCGGTATAGTCATTGTTCGCTTTCGCAAATATTCCCCGCCATCGATCGGTGGTTCGTCAAACTCTAAAACACCCCTACGCCAATCTCTCACAATCTTATACAAATCTTTTCGCGAGTGTCTTCCTGGTCCTATCGGAATAGCTTCATCTTCTATAACAACCTCAAGTTGACGCTTTGTTGATTTTGTTAATGGCTTTTGTTTATACCGTTTTATATATATTTTTTACCGCGTTGTAATAAGAACGTTTATCAAATTTACCCTTGCTGTTTTGCACAAGAATTAATGGTCTGTGTTCTCGCGCAAACTCTTTCAATTCTCTCAATGTCCATTTCGATATATATCTTTTTCTTCTTTCTTCCATACTCTCTTTACTATTAAACAAGATAATATTTTTTTACTTTTTCAATTTTATAGATGAGATTTTTAAAATTTTATCTCAATTTTATAAGTAAGATTTTTACATTTCCAAAAAAAAAAAACAATCAGTAGCGGCCCCCGCCGTATAATTTTTTAATTTTATATATATTCGCTATAAACGAGTTGTTGTCTTTATCAACTCTTTCATCACAAAATTATAATTTTTTTCTAGCGAGAGTTTCAGCTAGTGATAAAGCTAATTTTTTCCTACAAAGAAACATACAATTAGTACATATTTGCCCTTTTGCTTTTGTACCCATTTTACATCTTTTACAAGCAACTGTCTTAGATTTTCCTTGTCTAATACGCCACACATGCATAGAGCAATATACATCTACACCCGTGCTTGGTCTACTACATTTTTCGAACGAACCATTTAAAAGCCATTCGCACGAACTGTTTTTTCGTTGTGGTAATTTCTCTTTATATTTCATTATTGCTATTAAATAATCCTGCTTGATCAGTTTTCCATATTTACCAGATCCAGCGCCAATTTTAATATTATTTTTTAATACAATCTCTTTTAGCTCAGCTTTGCTCTTTAATCTATAGTTTGTCATATTTACTATAAATCTAGATAATATTTTTTATTTTTTCAATTTTATAGGTGAGATTTTATATATATATTCACAAAATCACTTTTAGTACCTTTTATCCCCTATACCTACCCACAAACTACTAAAAAACACAAACTCCATCAGCTATTAAAAACAAGCTTATCATTTTATTAAATTTAATCAACACCTTTCATGCTCCACCACGCAAGCGCCAACAACCCAAAACGACAATATTTATATTTTGATAAAAGTCATTTTTATGAAAAATCAACTACTGAGCTCCATTTACATCTACTAAAGCTGATTTTTAGATGAGAGAAAAATATAGCTTAGTTTTCTTCCACATTTACATAAATAAAAATCGTTTTTTCATTTTTGTTCTAAAAATCGTTTTTATGAAAAATAAAAGTCATTTTTATGGAAAAAATCGTTTTTATGAAAATAAAAGTAATTTTTTGAAAATAAAAGTCATTTTTATGAAACAAATAGGCTAGTGCGCCAGGAGCCCCATATATATATACTACTACACCTGTGCTCACGCTGTATTGTTTGGAAAATCGTTATTGGAAATGCCTGGTACGATTGCAAAACTGTGGGAATTCCCCTAAAACAGAAATGATCGCCACTATATACATTCCTCCATGATATATACAAGCCTGTTTTTGTGTAGTTACTTGAGTTCGACATCAGACGTGCACAGTCAATAATTACTTGAGTTCGACATCAGACGTGCAGTCAATAATTACTTGAGTTCTACATCAGACGTGCACGGCCCGGGTTGCTTATCATAGTTGCTTGAAGAATCAGGAGAAGTTTGTGTAGACAATCAGGAAAATCATCGTTGTGTATTCTTTCGTTAGTGTATATCTATACCAGTAACCATGGGGTAAGTTTTAACGAATGCCGCCATTTTGTATATTAAATAGAAACCATCCTGTGACATATAAACTTACAAGATACTTATTCCATGTGAAGCAAAATTTGGCGTATGTTTTTTGTTTAAATATGAAAGTCTACATTGTTCTTTTCCTATAGTAAAAGTTAATAAGTTAGGCCAATTCTACAAAATAACTGTCCAAGAAATGAACAAAGAGCAGAATATTTATCATGCACCTGCATGCACTATGTGTATATATGTAGCTGCGATAAATATTGATAAGTTATTCATAATTCAAATAATTTCTTTTGTATACTCTATGATCTCACTCTCTCTCTCTCACTCTCTCACACACACTCTCACACACACACCCACACACACACCGACTTGTGTTGTGGGGTATTCCTTTGTTCGTTCTATTATCCCTTTTTCTATAAAATTCTCCTGTGGGGTACCAGAATTTCTATAGATTCCTTGTGGGGTACCATTGTTCCATTGTGTTTGGTACCCCACAACGAATGGTGTGTAAGTACACACACACACACACACACACTCACACACTCTCTCTCTCTCTCACTCACACACTCACACACTCACTCACACACCCACTCACACACCAAATCTCTAATTTCCGAGATATTCGTACTTTTCCAAAGTCCAAAAACACTGTGGACGTGTGTAAGTCCACACAGTGCACAGAGTTCCTACACTGTGTGGACATCCTTTGTTCTGAAGTCCACATAGTGTATGCACCGCCTGCACACACACTCTCACTCACTCACTCACTCACTCACTCACTCACTCTCACCCGATCTGTCCATGGTATGCGTAGCATATACTCTATGATACAGTGCTGTTTTACATTGTTTCGTTTTTTCTTAACATTGAAATAAATGTCATTAATAATAATAATAATGTGTGGACTTATATAGCGCACGTATCCACCAACTGAGTGGTGCTCAAGGCGCATTATATTATTACCCCTGCTCATAAGGCTCATAAATCATTCCTGAAACCATCTCAGCTCCCTGGGGAGTATACAGCTCAATTGCTGCCATTACAGCGCATATAGGGCTAATCAACCAACTCTGCCCTCACAGGTACCCATTTAACCCCTGGGTGGAGAGAAGCAATTATGGTTAAGTGTCTTGCTCAAGGACACAAGTGTCACGGCCGGGATTCGAACCCACATTCTGCTGCTAACACCAGAACTTGAGTCCGGTAAGCTAGACCGCTCGGTTATATAATCATATAACTGTGTTGTATTTGGTACGGATTATACTGCAGCCGAGTGAAGTACATGTTGCATCATAATGTACACTATGGGCCAGAGCCGTGTACAGGGCTGCCACTTTTGATTTGCTGTTTTCCCCCACCACGCATGCGCATTTCCCCTACATACTTAGTATCAATTTTTCCCTACAAAATTTCGTTTTCCCCGACGAATTAATTATTAATTAATGTTTTTTCCTACAAAATTTTGTTTTCACCTACAAATAAGTTATTAATTAGGCCTAACTTCGAATTAAATAACTAGGCATAATGACCAGATGTGTAGGCCTTCGTGAATGAATTAAAGGGAATATATAGTCTTCCCGGATGAACGTGAAAAATGCCAAATGGCAACCCTGGTACAGTGTGCAGATAGCTTGAGTAACATTAACCGCAACAGCATTCTTGAAGTATTGCAATAGTAGTGTGACACTCGATATTAGGTGCGCGTATTGTTAGGTGTTACCCTAACTGGGGTCAATCAGAGTTTAAACTACAAGTGAGAGCGCTTCATTTTTTCTTGACTGACAACAAACGCACTGGACCCGAAAGAAGTTTTAAGTTTCAAGTTTATTTCTACGTTCATCACAATCATGAAAACTTCAAATACATAACAATGACAACAAAGAAAAAATGTAAACGCAATATTAAGATTGATCCGAGTCATTCAGAACAAGGCAATAGGTAGGGGGTGGCAGAAAAAGCAAAGCTTTTCAAGTCTGGGTCCTTAAAATCCCAATAAGGCAAAATACTGCATGAAAACAGCGAAAACGGAAGAGGAGGGGGATCATGGGGAAACAGATCTGCACGTTTTCCACGGTCCGTTTTGAGCACGCACGTGCGCGTTCTCTGTTCGGATACGTTTGATTGGACACAGACGTCCTGCAAGAGGTTTTGCGTAGATGACGTCACAATGCACGCGTTTAAAACGGACTGCAGTAGGCCTATATCACGTACATAAATATATAATTTTGTTACAATATTTGTGGATTCCCCTACTCCCCCCTACAGCATTTCCATTTTTCCCGTAGGGGCCCCCTATTCCCTATATACACTTTACTAAAATACCCTACGGTAGGGATTTTTCCCCACGAGTGGCAGCCTTGGCCGTGTATCAATCTATACGGCTATGGGCCCGTAACGGGCGCCCTCATGAGTATCAAATCGAGAAGGTCATGTACTTATAGCTCGAATGACAGTTGAGATGCGATCATCACTGCTGCTTGAATGGACCGCTTTACAGTGCCTTGCCTCGGTCAATTATTTTGTGGACTCATTTGAAAGTATTCACTTCCTCTTTACGGGAACAAATGACACAGATAACTGTTGAAATTGCGAAACGCGGGAAATATGCACGGTGACTTGATTATTTTTTTTAAATAAAGTTACTATCATCCAGGCCTACATGTTTAAACCAAAACTATGAAGCTAATAATTTATGTAGCAGATATTCTCCAAAACAACGATATTATGGTACTTTTACTTCAGGTCATTGTGGTCCAGCTCACCAGGGGGACCGGAGTGTAGGACAACGGTTAAAATTGGTGGACTCACCAAAGACCAATTCAGAGAATGTGTCAGCACTAAAATGGCTGCCGTATTGGAAAAAGCCAAGGAAACTGAACTCATTTTAAAACAAATTACAGCTAACTGTGTAACCAACGTTGTGGACGCAGTGTACTATGCAAAACGTCACCCAAGTGGAGTTACATCACGTACATACCCTAGGGATCAAAAAGTCCTCCTCGATGATTTCAAGAGCAGAGGGTTAATACATGTAGGCCCAACTGCTTTGATAGATGAAAGAGGATATATATACCTGCAAGATAAGAATCCCCTAACAACAGAACAATTCTGTGACTTGCTAGATGGCGTCACTATTAAATATATAAAGAAACTGAACAAACTACATATGCCAGTGGCACAAGGGGCAACCACCTGTAGGGAGGAGCGTGCCAAACTACTGATTGTGACTGAAACCTGTAACCGTGTACTAGTGGGAAGAATCCTCGCTCATAAGGCAACCAAAAATGACATAATGACAGACGATGGCTACAACTATTGGAAGAAACATATTTGGGTTATAGCGTCCTTTTCAGCGTTACTGGTTACCCTGGAAATGTGGCATTTGAGGCTTGGAGGAACCTTCTTCAATTACTGAAATGTCATCTTCTAAACACTAGTCTTCAGATGGACAACCTCGTCCCAGGATTTACCTCGTTCTCACTAGCGTACTGCACCCTGGTGGGAAAAGTGTTGTCCTCAAAATACGCCAAAAACATGAATCTTTTTTTTTAATTTGTTCTTTTTCATACTATAATGCCTGTACAGATCTTTTTAAACATAAAATGTTTGGTTGAGTGATTTTACCGAAATTATGATGCAGTAATACACGCTACTCTTAGTAACGGTATCAGACTATCACCTAATTTGAATAATTTTGAATAATTCATGTGCTTCTATTGCCATTGTACGTATCCAAATATTTCTCGCCAGCAAGCCTGGCCTGCCGAACCTCAGTCAAACCCAAACCAAACATAGTAGTGGACAGCATCAGTAAATGCAAAATCCTGCTCGAAGACAACTTTATAATTTAATGAATTAATTTATAATGAAATAATTTGAATATTTTGAATAATTCATGAGCTTCTATTGTCATTGTACGTATGTAAATATTTCTCGCCAGCAAGCCTGGCCAGCTGAACCTCTATCAAGCCCAAACCAAACATAGTAGTGGACAGCATTACTAAATGCAAAATCCTGCGCGAAGATTACTTTATAATTTAATGAATTAATTTATAATGAAATAATTTGAATATTTTGAATAATTCATGAGCTTCTATTGTCATTGTACGTATGTAAATATTTCTCGCCAGCAAGCCTGGCCAGCTGAACCTCTATCAAACCCAAACCAAACATAGTAGTGGACAGCATTAGTAAATGCAAAATCCTGCGCGAAGATAACTTTATAATTTAATGAATTAATTTATAATGAAATAATTTGAATATTTTGAATAATTCATGAGCTTCTATTGTCATTGTACGTATGTAAATATTTCTCGCCAGCAAGCCTGGCCAGCTGAACCTCAGTCAAACCCAAACCAAACAGTAGTGGACAGCATTAGTAAATGCAAATTCCTGCTCGAAGACAACTTTATAATTTAACGAATTAAGTAATAATGAAATAAGGAAATTATATTGCTGGAGGTATAAGACTCGGCATATCAAAGATGTAATTTACTTTTACAGATAAATGTTTTTTTAGTTAGTAGTAAATAATTGCCTCTTTCACTATGTACAAATACAGAGTCATAAACGCATTTAATTAACCCTTTCAGTACCAGCCCATTTTTCACAGTGTGACCTTCTATACCAGGTAAATACTGGTGCAGATAATCCCTTGTGTACCATAGCAATTTTGGTGGCTTCTAATGAAGAGCGCCACCATTCTACACTCTGTAGTTAATGTACATGCACATGTGTGCAATTCCACTGTACAGCATGCAGCTTTAAGTATTACAAATAACATTTGGAAGATTAGAAACTTTGCATGATTACATTCATTCATTCATTCATTGATGGTTTATTACACTAAAAATGTCACATGGCAGCCAAAGGCTCAATTGCGTGCACTTTTTACAATGTGTTACAATTAATACAATTAAAATAAAACTATTACAATTTCAGAATTTAAAATGTATATACATACAAACACACTTAAAACAGGTGTAATAAAATAATTAAGAAATTAAAAATATGTGGCTAAATAATGTAATAATTTATGTGTGTTGTAGTGTTAAGTAGATTAATAAAATACGGAATGGCACTGTTACGAAATCTCTGAGTTTTACAGAAATACTGTTGATATTTAACCTTTTGTCTCAAAAAACAGTCAACAGGATTTTTCAAAGGGAGCCAATTTGGATACTGAGGATGGCTAGCTAAAGCAGTGGCAAAATCAACACAGATATTGTGTCTTCTCACTTCCAGGGTTTGAAATTTACATACTGATAGGGCCAGGTTGTAAGATACATAATCAACACCAAGGATAATTCTACAGGCTCTTTTTTGGATACTTTCTATCAGATTAATCTGTTTCTGAGTAAGAGCCTTATTGAATACTGGGACACATTTACAATTTCTAACATAATGTTTACGCCATTCTGAACTATCTACATGTATCTATTGATTGAAGGACATTCAATCAAAATGACCCCCCCCCCCCCATTCAATGTTGGTTGGGATTTTGGGCACACGAACACAGTTGTTGACCAACATTGAATAGGGGGGGAGGGGGGGTAGGGGAGCCAAGAGTGATGGAGATTCAAATGTGTACAAAGAGTGGCCAAAAAAACTGATTAATTTACAATAACAAATCCACTTTTTGGTTATAATTTTTATGAAAATACATTCACCGGCGATTGCACTCTATTTTGAACAGTAAGGTTGAATAATTATGCTCGTTAATATAGTTTACACATAAATCTAAGGTGTCTGCTTACCACAACAATAATTAGTTGTTGGCAAGTCGGTTATCTCAAAATAGGTTGTTTGCAATTTATGCAAAGTGCAAAGTATGGTATTTCTCAAAGCAAGGAACTACGCACATCGGATATGTACATTGTTTACATATCATCCTCGTTTGTTTTCTATTGTGTAATCGCCGGTTGCTACAAACAATGCAGTCACGTTTTCTTCCAGAAGGGTTTTTGCCAGGATAATGCATTTTCTCCATCAGCCGAACACGAAGGTTATTCGCATTGGATCGTGTAAAACGCAGCATTGTATTACGTTCCCAACCTGTGAGTAGGCCGTCTATGACTTGAAGACGGAAGTCAAGATTACTGACATGCTTGTTTGTTGGTATGCTGTTGAAAATTACCGTGGCATTGAGCATGGATATGTTCAACATACTGAAAAACACTCGTTTCCACCATTTCAAACTTCTGTGTGTATGTGTGTAGTACTGAAAAATTTGATTAGCGAGATCGGTTCCTCCCATGAATTTGTTGTAGTTATCTATAGATTTGGGCTTAGCAATTTCACGAAATCCACTTTCGCTCTTCTTACACCGAATTTGTTTTGTAATTACTTGGCAATCACCTACATTTGTTAGGAGTACAACATTTTGTTATCATGCCAAACAATGCATAACTGACCAGCCTTCTCATAAAATGTTGGGTTATCTCCCTTTTTCATTCTATTTGTCTTTGGGTGGGCTGCATTCGGTATTCCCTGTGCAGTATAACGCACTGGACCACAACATCCAAATCCTAATTGAGACAGTTTGGATACCAGAGCTGGTCTGTTAAAGTAATTATCACAATAAATTACATGTCCTTTATGTTCAAGTCCATTTAGAAGTTCAACGACGACTTCTCCTGGGATGGTTAGGTCAGAGGGATGGCACTTTGAGGGGATGAATCGGTATCTACATGTACATGTAGCCTTCTTGAAGTTTTTGTCTCCTTGGCAGCAGCTCCTGTGTACAGCATCCACGAATAGGTGTAACCCGTCTCTGACTCGTTCAAAGAGAATGCCTTAATCCCCATTTGACCTGTTTTCTGGGCATGTATTGTAGAAACACGAGGCGTCCCTTAAATTTGAGCATACTCTCATCAGGAGATAGGTTCTGTCCAGGGTAATAGAGGCTGCGAAATTTGGGGAGGAGGACATTCAGCAAAGGCCTAACTTTCTTAAGCTTGTCACATCCAGAGGCTGGTTCAGGCAACCGGTTGTCGGAGAGGTGAAAAATCGCATAATGGAAATAAATCTATTTCTTGACATTATGGATGGATAAAATGACATCCGTAGAACTTCATATGTTGACCAGTACATACTGTACTGAGGCGACTTGTTGATGCCCATAGCAAGCAGTAGCGCTACAAATGCCATCATTTCATTCGAGTGAGTGGGGGTCCAGGAGGTTTCTGAAACAGTTTGCTCTGCGTAGCGGTTTGTTTCGTCTACAAGCAGATCCCAGACGGCACTGCAGAAGAACAACTGGAATACCTGTACTGCAGAAAGGCCTGAGAAGTCACCTGCAGGACCAGAGCTTCCGGTGAATTGCATCGGCTTCCTGTTGAGATGACTGATCTCTTTCCAACCCGATCTGAAGTCTGTTTTCTTCCATCTGGATTTGGCATTTTTCTGCGGAAGGGAAGAGACATAATGCATGAGGGTGCTTTTCGTCTATCACACAGTATAGTTTATGAAAAGTGTGCCTAAAATTGGCACTATTTCCGCTGTTTTTTGATGACCAGATTGATGAAATTTTGGGGCCTTTTTTTATAATCTCGTAATACAATAATTTTAATTTGGGGGAAGGTCCACAGTTATGGCAACGGTTGTAATGTAATTAAATATCCATTTGTTTTTTAGTGTCATGCAAAAATAATGCAATTGCATATATTTCGTCTTTAAATTTAATAACATGTTACACGCCGTCTTCTATATTTTGAATACATAAATGAATAACATAATCACGTGATAAATCTTTTAATCCAACATGGCCGCCAATGGTGGCCATCTTGGCTTTTTAAATTGACGGACAGTTATTTAGAGGATAGATGGTTGGTGTGGTTTTTGTGTTGGGGCAATAGTTTACTCACGATCTCGTCAAACATGAAATTACGCGGAAAAGAGCATACGTAAAATAGAACTGGCATTTATCTACACTCAATGTTAAATTCGTTGCATACAGCTTAAAATGAAGCTATTCTACAAAATCCAATTAAAAACTGATGTAAAAAAGGTAGTGCCTAACTAGTACATGTAATGTTATACGGTCATGACCTACACAATATAAATACCTCATCCTGCGGATCCACGTCGCTCGAATGTCCTTTTTCGCCTTCGCTTGAGGATTCATCATCACCCTGCTCCTGATCATCGCTGCTTTCATCATTCTCCGTGTCGATCTCCATTTCCGAGTCACTATCATCAAATATCTCTGCCAAAATGGCAGCATTTCTATCGCTGTCCATGATTAAGTTTCGATTCGGCAGCCACTATCCCGCAGCCACTTTTTCTTTTGAATAACGCGCTGGCTGGGGGGGGGACGCTAACTTAACTATGCGCGGATTAATTAAATCGTCGATAGAGGGCGACCGTCATGAAATTCGCCTAAGCATTTTGGCTTGGGACCAATAAGCTCCGGCGGTCGTAAAACAATACGTTTGCAAAGGTGCCATTTGTATCCCCTGGTCTGGAACAATGACCACAAATATGTGCCATTTGGCGCCCGCGGTATGGATAGGGTTAAAAAAGTGAAATTTAATTTACAGATTGCCTTCAACCAAATTTCAATACATTAGTCTTTGAATATGTAATACCCCTGTTCTTTCTTTTGTTTTGTATGATCGTTTTGGCAAAAGGTAAAAAAAGAACAAATACACACAGAGAAGAAAATTACACAGGTTGTGTAAAATCTTACCCTGTTTTAGATGTTCCCTAATAATTAAGTAAAACTTTACCAAACAGGTGTTGGGTAAAATGTTACCTAACGGTTGTATAATGTATAACTGCGATATTGGGTAATTTTATTTACCTAACTTGTAGGTAAATGCCAGTAAAATTTGACATACTTGTGAGATATAGGACTAAATGGTTTACCTTTATTGTACGTAAATTGTATAAAATATTACTTTTTTTAATAGGTATTTTGTCTTTCTTACATTATTGTTTGGTATAGGCCTATGGGAGTTTTGTTTTGTATCTGGCCCAGTTACAACTGCAAGGATTTCCTCAACTGGTTGAGGTATTTGGAGGTTAAACAAATGTTGAGTTTCTAAATAACTGTGTTGTTCTCCTTAGTTCAGGTTAAGCCTTCGTCGTTCCTAGAGAAGGGCGAAACGATGTAGCCGATTGACAGCGCATAATGCATTGTACACGACTTCAGTACACTGTTCATGTGTGTGAACGCATGCCGAGGACACGCGGATATCTCATCCCACAAACGATTCAGGCATAACCTTAACTAACGAGAAGAACAATAAAGCACAAATACTCAACAATTGTTTACCTTCAACCGCCTCAATCAGTTGACGATACTCCCACTGCTGGGACATTATTCGCCTTCGTGTTCTCCATCTTGAATTTGACATTAAATAAGTCACAGCGCCTCGTGGGGGACTTTACATAAAATCCTGTATTTTATACACTTTCATAGTAAAATTCTACTAAACAACTGTAAAATTTATTTATAACTTTTAATCTCGAGTTATGTATTTTTACAGTTACAAAATATATTTGTATTATTTTTCACTTTTACTTAAATTAAGTTTTTGTTTACATAACGTGTTCTATTTAACTTTTGTTTACTATCTGTTCTCTGAGTGTAAGTTCATCTATCTATTTGTCAAAAGTCAATGTCAAACCAGAGACTGGAATCAATAATAAGGGAATGTACAACATTGGTTAGTACGAGATTATCCAGCAAAAAATATTATCTAAAACCTTGATTGGTGTAAAGTTGTAAAGTTGGTAGATGGATCGACTATCCTGAGAAATTATTTTGTTTAAAATGCTTTCATCTAAGAGAAAACAATTGTCAAACGTACAAAAGGTAGCGTTTGTTTGTTTGTTGTCGTGATGAAACATTCAGGTAGTTTTAAAATTAAGGGTTTAAACTAAAAAAAAATAAAAAATAAAAAAGTCTCCAGTTTCTGGTTTTCGCGCGCGTCGCCTCAGACCCGCACGTTGGCATTTTTAGTGTTTGTTTTTGCTATGAAACGACGTCCAATTGCCGCCAAAATTGCTGGATAGATTCGAATTATGCCGTACTGTGTTTTAAACAACCTTTTCACATAGGGGTATGAACATTTGCCCGATTTGTGCGGCCTCTCTTAGCCACCATATTTTGCGTATGGGAAATTTGGTCTGGTTCCAATAACTGCGTACGCATGTATCGCGTAACTCACTGGTTGGGAGAAATTTTAAAAAATTTAAAAAAAATATAAAAAACCGTGTCACCGCACCGATTGAAACCGACCTGTGACCAGAAACAAGAGACTTTTTTGCCAAAAGGTACGTTTCCAAGAAAATAAGTGTTGTGCTAACGTGCTTTTCCTTTAATGACACATTGTAATGAGCTGATAAAATATAGTCGGTTGTATTTGGATTTAATTATTCACATTGATTTAGAGAGCGACAGCACATTGACAATTTACTATTAATGAGTACATTCAATCTTTTCCATACTAAAATATTAATCTCACCTCTCTCGCACGGAGTAAACTTTCTCGGACCGAAGATGACACCACAGCACCAGCATGTAAAGCTTTCGCCGTATTATAGACTGATCTCACCCGATGTGTCTGGAGCGATCCGCGCTTCGTCGTATTTATAACATTTTTATCGGGTAAACCGTTCGACGGCAATTAATTAACTTTATTTATTTCATCTTGAGTTCTGCATGGTTGGCGATAACTGTATATTGTATTCATAAATGCCCAAGACAATTTTGACAATCTGCTTGGACGAAACGTAATCACGTGGGGTGTATTAACGGATGGTAAAGACATGGTTCGTCAAAATCAGAGCGTGCAGTGGGGTATGTTCCAGCTGTTCTATTTAGCTGGCGTGCGATTTGAACCAATTAGAGTGACGAAGATGGGCATCACGCGCCTGAATCATGTTCTTTGAAACAAGTGTTTCGTGTGTCCCCAAAACGTGAATTTGGCCATTTCTATTTGGCTTTATTCAACAAAAATTACAAATATTTTATATTTTGAAAACGAAATCTAATCATCCAAGGATAATCACCCGTTTTGTGTGCTTTCGGCTCGGTTCTTATCGTCCGTGACCACACTCAAAACCGGTCATTAAAAGGTACTTGCGGTTAAGACTGTTCAACGTTCCCTTAGTAACTAATTACTCTATGAGCAATTGACCATCTTACAATATTTCTACGTCAATAAAAAAAAAACAGCAACATCTGTTCGTAATAAGATATCTTACCTTCAATTAATCATTGAGAGATTTAATTGATTTTGGTGTCAGACCTAAAGATGAAACTTCAAGTGTTTAACCGTGTGCGGTGATCGTGTGGGTACGGTGACACGTTCCCCATAGCATTTCTGATAAGGAGTATTATTAACACTGTTGTACGGCATAATAGTAACAACAAATTGGGATCCGTAAGCCATGACTTGCACCGATCATGATGAAGTAGGCGGGCACACTAAATACGAAATGTTCAAAAATTATTAAAACTCTAAAAGACAAAAAATATTGATTGATGTCTCACCTTTTATGTTATTCTCAATTTAACCCTCCTACTATAGCTGCACTTTAGCGGCAAGTGGTTCTAGAGGTAAAAATCAGTCAACTGTTTTAACTGTTAAACCAAATGTGCACACAGGGGCATTGTTGACTGGCTTTTACTGTCATTTTGACCACCCTGAACAATACCAGACAATGCTTTCATCAGTCAAAAACGGTCGAATCATTTTCGCCTGTAAATGTACCCAGATACCCGACCGAAACTGTCATTACCCGGTTCCATTTTTCGGTTCCAATTATCCGTAAACGACGTTTGAAAATACTGATTGAATATTTAAGTCACACAAGTGGAAGTCTCCAATCTTTTTGGTAAACTTTTTTTGTGGGAAATGGGGATGCTACGAGTTGTTTTTAATATAGAGGCGGAACATTATTACATTAACCCTAACTCCCTAAGCATTGTTACTGAACAATAAAAATCCTTCAAAATCCTCCAGCTGCCTTTGTTGTCTAGGGAGTTAGGGTTAAGTCCACATTTATTCTGACTCTAATAAAACAAGAGAAACTTGTGTTCATATTTGTCATTTTATACATTCAGTATGTGTTTTTTTTACAAAAGTGTGTACGGGTACCCGGATATCCGGAGATTTTCAATTTCGGGTATCCGGTTCCCGAAATAAACGAACAGCCTTAATTAGGCCAATATCGTAAATTTTGCCTTTTAGAAAGAACCTGCTAGGTTCGAAACATCAGGCCAATAACTATGCTTGGATTTATTGGTTGGAACGCCGGCACAAAAAGAATAAGTTTCTTCGTATACGATTGCAAGTGTCAGCCCCACTATACGATAAATAGTATCTGTATATCAAAACCATGCAGCGGAGATGGTCAAAATAAGATTCAGATTCTTATAATACAACCATTCTTAATGGGAATTATGTTCCAATGAAAACCAATAAAATATGGAAAGTGACAGCACAACACACATACATTAAGTTTGATACCCGCACCATTATGGATCTGTGTTTACATACACTGTCATTATATGACCACACTATTGAACATGCTTTATACACGTATTCAATTAATCAGCAATCATGAATACAATATTACACTCAAAAACGCTAATCCACATACCATATTAATGCAAGCGTGAAAAATGCATTTAATTGATTCTAGCTTTTAAAGTGCATTTGGTTCTTAAAATATTAAATCCTCTCCTAACCCCTTTTCCTGTATACCCTCCCTTATTCCAAATCCCTCCCCTATATTCCTTCTTACATTTCTCTTTGCTCCTCCCCCACCCCTACTTCTTAATGTTTTGTCCTGTTCCACAGATCCATATTTTGGTTATTGATGGAGACCCAATCTCAGTACATTTATTTCATTATAACTTTGATTCAATTTTTGCCCTACACTGACGTGTGTATAGCACTGTATACTCAGTGCTTTGAGAGTGTCTGTGGAAAAAACCTTCACAGGCGACTCGGGCGGGATTCGAAACCACAACCCAACATCTTAACCTCTCGACCACCGAGCTTGCCCGATGACGATTGGCTGGCTAGAATCCTATATAGCAGCGGGTGCTACGATATTTATAGGATGATGAAAATCAATTGTTTAACCCTCCTACACATAGAGGCCACTGTAAACCACTAAATGTCCAATGTGTTGTACACACATTGTTTGTGCATATAAGCAGTGGCGTAACCAGAGGGGGGGCAGGGGGGGCTTGCGCCCCCCCGCTCAGAACCCTTGCCCCCCCCTCTTGCCCCCCCCCATATGAAATCATTAACATAGTAAATGGTAAGCGTAATGTAATCTTGCACTTCTTTGGCCCCCCCCCAAATTTATTCTTTGCCCCCACTTGCCCCCCCAAATGAAAATGTCTAGTTACGCCACTGCATATAAGCCACACTGACCCTTTGAAGTAATCTCCAATGTACATACATGCATACAAAGACACATGTATACCACAGTTGACCTTATTTTCAGCAGGTTATACTGTAAACGGACTCCCAATAATAAATCACCATCAGCCACTGAGACCAATAAACCATACCAAGCCTCCATCATCCATTGGGATTTTCAGCAGTTATTTTGTAAACACAGACTCTCCATAGTAACCTACCACCAGCCACTGAGTCTGAAACAAAGTAATATGCCCTGCAATATGTCAATCACAAACCACTAAAACCAACAGACATATGAGGCATTATGTTACTATGCAGTATAGCTATGAGGAGCCACTGCCTACCATAGCAATGGCTTGGAGTTGCCTGAATGGGTTGTTTCAAAAAATTCACTGATTGTAGGAGGGTTAACAACCGACGCAAAAATTTCATGAATCTATAAAAGTTGTATCTGTTTTGCATATACTACATTCTTGCTTTTACCAAAATATGTTTTGGCAAGGTCGTAACTAGGATACGACTTTGTTGTAATTAGGCGAAGAAATTTCTAGTTTATGAACAGTGGAAATGGCCGTTATTTCATGGTGGTATTCTAAGGAACCGGTTTTGATGATTTCATTACGCTATGTCATTATCACATCGACGGTCAGGCAGTTCCTTTCATGGAATCATTTCTGAAGACATTGATTAAATCTTGGTTGATGAGAAAGATGAATCGAAGGCCAGCAATCTGTGAGGAAAAAAAAATCCACCAAAGTATGAAATCACATTCATTCTATCAAATCATTTTCCCATAGTAGGTTTAATTTTTTTTTTAGAATGTGCAAAATTAAAGTGGAATTTTCCCAATGTGGCTTGGGGCAGGAAAAAAAATTTAAAATCAGGTTGGACCTTATCAAAAAGGGCTACATGAGAACGATTACCAAAATTTTTTTTTTACTTGGCCTTGATGTTCAATTTCATCAATCCATGTAATACTAAACATAACGCTATTCCATGCATGTCACCACAAATTTATTTAGGGGGTTGATTTTTGTAAATTAAGTGAGCAAAGCCTTTACAGTGGTGGGTGTCCTGGGGACCCCTGGAAGCTCTTTATTTCAAAAAGTTATTTCAAAATCAAAGAACCGCAATATTTGCCGTCTCCCATTCCCATCCCCCCCCCCCCCCCAAACAACAAAAAACTTTGTTCTTAATTATTCCAATATTAACAATGTTTGCCCTAAAGTGTTGATTTAAAGTTAAACGATTCATACCTCAACAACAGAGTTGTTATTGAGTTTGCATTTCATGCCTTTCATGACGGGTTTGCCGTCGATGTGGATGGCCCGTTTACCCTCGTTGGCGATGTAGAATTCCCCGTTGTTTCTGAGCTTGATGAGGCCCTGACGTCTGGATATTTTCCAGGCTGGCCCCTCCAGAGACAAGTCTACATCGATGGTACTGTCCAAGGTGGAGCGGCCAATCGTTATCTGTCGCAAAAGGATCGTCAAAGTACGCTAAGTAAGTTAAATAAGCGAAGTCAGCTAACTGACGGGTCAAGCATGGCAAACAAAGGTTCAAGGTTCATTTTATTTCCACAGTATCAGAATTTATAATAACAATAAAAGTATTAGACACGATTACAAGTGTAGACACAATAGGAAGTAAAATTGAGCACAAGATATAGGTGATACTGCAGAGGGACCCATTGAGAAGCAGAGCTTGTAAACACAGGTCCCTTAGCATACATGTGCATTGAGTATTACAAGTGTAGACACAATAGGAAGTAAAATTGAGCACAAGATATGGGTGATACTGCAGAGGGACCCATTGAGAAGCAGAGTTTGTAAACACGGGTCCCTTAGCATACATGTGCATTGAGTATTACAAGTGTAGACACAATAGGAAGTAAAAGTGAGCACAAGATATGGGTGACATTGCAGAGGGACCCATTGAGAAGCAGAGCTTGTAAACACGGGTCCCTTAGCATACATGTGCATTGAGTATTACAAGTGTAGACACAATAGGAAGTAAAAGTGAGCACAAGATATGGGTGACATTGCAGAGGGATCCATTGAGAAGCAGAGCTTGTAAACACGGGTCCCTTAGCATACATGTGCATTGAGGATTACAAGTGTAGACACAATAGGAAGTAAAATTGAGCACAAGATATGGGTGATACTGCAGAGGGACCCATTGAGAAGCAGAGCTTGTAAACACGGGTCCCTTAGCATACATGTGCATTGAGTATTACAAGTATAGACACAATAGGAAGTAAAATTGAGCACAAGATATGGGTGATACTGCAGAGGGACCCATTGAGAAGCAGAGCTTGTAAACATGGGTCCCTTGGTATACATGGTCAAATATGGTAAATATATATGGTGATTATAAAGGTGGTAGGACATATGCACATAGACATTAAAGATAACAACCGACCTCATTTGACCTCATCAGGTATCTGACTAGACGACCTCTCAGTACCGCTAGTGTTTGATTATCAAATGCTGGCGATGTTATTCCTAGCACACACAAAAAAACATTGTTGAATTGTTTTTACTGTCTCTCTCAATTAAACAAGAGAATGTAGATAAATTTATTTCTCAAGATGTTTGATATCATCACCAAGTAAACGGTTTTGTACAAATGTTGGCTCCTTATGAGTACAGGTTAACGAAAAATGGTGTATCCAGTCTTTATTAACAGTTTTTTTTAGCCTACCTGTGACACTATCGACAAGGTATTGCCATTTAGTAATCTCATTCTCAAGATGTCTGATTTCACGTTTCTGCCTTCGATCAAATACTGCTAACTCTGCAGAAAAACAAAACAAAAGCAGAATTACTGAAGAAATTCTTGGTTCGGGATACTGTACTGTATTGGATTTGTTTGTTTCAGTTTGTTTGCAACATTTTCTAGAGGAATCAGCTCTTACCATGTTCAAGGATGTCATCTCTCTGATCCCTGTAAGAAAACATCAAAAGAAAAAAAAGTTACAGGCTTTATATAAACATCATATGACTTTATCAAGATTAACCCTAACCTTCCCAAATCCTCCAAAATCCTCTTTGCCAAAGTGAAGGATTTTGAAGGATTGAGGGCAGATGTGATTATTTGCTTGGTGGATTATGGAAGATTGAGGTTATCAGGCATTATTTGACAATGGATGAAAATGGAGGATTGAGGTTACATGATACATGTTGGTCTTTCCAAAAAATGATTTTGGAGGATTGAGGTTATTAGGCATACTTGCCATCCTTCCTCCATGGTACATGTACATCCATGTTTGTTGTAGTGATTGCAAGGTCAGTGCTTGGGTCAGTGGACACTGTTTGTTGGTCCATGCGTGCAGGGAGGGTCTCTGGCCATGTACATGTATCACAGATTAGAAACACATTTGTGCATACATGTCATCTGCATACAAAGCTTTACTACTGAAGGATTTTGGGGGATTCAGGTTAGGTGTAAGCAAATGGGCCTTGGGAGTTAGGGTTAATCAAATTCTTCTACAGTGGCAGACAACATAATTCCTTCAAATAATATCCGTTGTGCTACAAATAACATTACTACATGGTAACAGTCTTTTTCACACAAATAATAAATAACACAGTCTTATATAGCACCAAAATCCGTAAAAATTTGCTGCTCAAGACGCTTCACAGAAATATAAAATCTCTAAGAATAAAAATATAATACAAGATTAACAAATCTATGAAAGAATTGATAAAAGTAAACAATTGAAAATTTAAACAAAGTATATCATAAAAGTATAAGCAAGATCTGTAGTTAATCTAAGTCCAGTTAAACGGTAAACATGCTAACAAACAAGAGAGAGACAACCTGTCAACATTTGACGCTCAAGGCGCGACACAGAAATATAACACCTCTAAAGAATAAAAAATACACAAAAAATATAACACACTTTAAATAAATCTATGAAATAACTGATAAATGTTTTTAAAAATTAAGAATTTCAGATATTTGTTGTGTATACTGCTTGTAATATGATGTAATGAGTAATAAATAACTTACTGGAGTTGGCTGTCATCCAACATGTCCTCAGCATCAGAGAAATTGAGCACGTGGTCACCCCTCGGCATAGGTTGGACTGCAGACAAACGCAATAAGTCTCATGAAAAATACAGCTTCATTCAAGTAGGGCTGTGCCGGGTACCCGACCGAAATGGTAATTACACGGTTCCATTTTTCGGTTCCAATTGCCCGTAAACGACTTTTTAAAATTCAGACTTAACATTTGAGCGGTGCGAACAGAAATCTGTGACTCTTGAACAACGTAATGTTTACACTTTTACAGACAATTATCTTTAATTCAAGAGATTGCACTCCAATAAAGAAAAGATCGATTTAAGTATGGTATCCTCTGTATTATAAAAGTCAATTTGTTACCATTTACAGTACATGTATTTGTACACCACCGGAGGCATGTTTTCAAGAAAAATGAAAATGATTTCGGGTATCCGGTTCCAAAAATATCCGAAAATGTACAGCCCTACATTCAAGACGACTGAAAATTGCTACTGCACTCCTAAACTAATGTATAAACTCAAATAGGCATAACACTTCAAAAATGTATACTTTTTGTGACTTGTCAAGACTTTTCAATGCATACAATGTAATTTGATCTGATTGAACCCTGTCAATGTCAAAGCAACAGACAGCCGAAAGGATTTGGAACACAATATGATAACTGAGGGCCAAAAAATGTGAACACCTTAAAGGAACAGTATCGTCAAGATCAACAGGGCATGGAATCAGAGTGCTAGTTTTAGATTAACTCAGTGACTGAAAATAATAGTCCACATGATAAGGTCATATTACAGTAGCTGCTCAATAAAGTCACCGTGTTCTTCTTAAACTACGACACCGATTCCATGCCCTGTTGAAAGTCCGTTCGGATCGTGACAATCTTTTTTTCTATGATTTAATTTTTTTTTCTTCTGTGATTTAATCTTTTTTTTTCTGTGATACTTTGATCTGTTCATTATATACTCTGTGGGAATGTCTAGCTGGCTATGAGCTCACCTGATTGGTCAGGAAGAAGGTGATACTGTTTCATGAGCAGCCAATGAGTGTATAGCGCTTTAGATGTCCTTGCAGGATGGAAAGATGTGGAGTTCTTGTTAATCAACTCTTGAAACGTTTCTACGGTTGGTTGACTAGTCTGGAAAATAAAGTGATTCCTTCATGAATATAGACAAAGCCTGATCCAATTCAACCATCACCACTTGCTACACCCTTAAGCCACACCCTTAAGCCACACCCTTAAGCCACACCCTTAAAGCCACACCCTTAAAGCCACACCCTTAAAGCCACACCCTTAAAGCCACACCCTTAAAGCCACACCCTTAAAGCCACACCCTTAAAGCCACACCCTTAAAGCCACACCCCTAAGACAACTGGTACTCACACAATATGCTGGATATAGTTTATTAACTGCAAATTTTATATACGAAAGCATCAGCATGTTCAGCATGTTCAGCATGTTCAGCATGTTCAGCATGCACATGAAGATGCACGTTAAGTTGTCTTAAATTTCCAAGACAACTTTTTACATGTATATGTATTCCTGTTTGTCTTCATGGATGAAAATATCAATAAACGTGTGTTGTGTTTTGTTAACTTTTAGATGCGGGTAATCCAAACCAAAGGCCCCCCCCCCCCCCCCAAACTGTTATTCTGGGTCCACCCCTGACCTTGTACCAGTGCTTGTCTGGTCAAATTTCCATGCAAAGAAATCATGTTAACTAGTAGAGTAGACATCTCCTTTATTTACTGGCTCTTACAAAACAGTCCCCAAAACAGTCCCCAAAACTGTCCCCAAAACTGTCCCCAAAACTGTCCCCAAAACTGTCCCCAAAATTGTACCTAAAATTGTCCCCAAAATTGTGCCCAAAATTGTCCCCAAAACTGTCCCCAAAACTGTCCCCAAAACTGTCCCCAAAACTGTCCCCAAAACTGTCCCCAAAACTGTACCTAAAATTGTCCCCAAAATTGTGCCTAAAACTGTGCCCAAAACTGTCCCCAAAACTGTCCCCAAAATTGTCCCCAAACATTACACGTAATCTAGTACACATCATGCATTCACATCAACAAGACAGCGAGCCATTAGGCCACCCAAAAAAAGTCTCCGGTTTCCCGTCTACGCACACATCGCCTCAGACCCACACATCTGCATTTTTAGCTTTCTTCTTTTTGCTATGAAACGACGTCACCGCACCGATTTTGAAGCCGACCTATGACCAGAAACTGAAGTCTTTGTTTATTTTGGCACTATTAAAAATCCTTGTACGTTACTGTCTAATAAGAAATACGAGAAACCAAACTTACTGAGGTAACAGTACCGAGAATGGTCTCTTCATCTTCACTATAGATGGCTTTACTGAGCACTGAAGCCTTTACTTCTGGATGCATTGACCGCATTGCCTGCTGGGATAACCTGGGGGGGGGGGGGGGGGGGAGAAAGCAGCATAATTGTCTGTGGTCAGAGGCAGATCAAGTATGGCAAAAAGTGAGGACACATCAAAAGAGGCACGTAAGAGTTACTGAAAGGTAACAAAAAACATGTAAGAAAGTTATTTTTAAAACTTTTCTGCCATTACATATCGTCGTGTGCCTGGGTACAAGGACGTAAGCACACGCTTAACCTAATCTGTCTTACGTCCTTTTTCCGGACACACAACGATATATACATTTATATAAAATGAAATTAAAAGTAATCATTTGAGAACACATCCACAATAAACCCAAAAAAAATTTCTTAGTTGATTCTTAACCCTCCTATAGGTTTAACAATCAAAGACACTCAAAATGTCCATGTACCTCCCAACCCATTGACTTTGCAGTGCACTCAAATAAATGCAAGGACATGTGGGTATGGTAGGAGGTCAAACCAAAACCACTCAACTGTATATGAATCTGCTGTACATACACAGCTCTGTGTGATTCTGCATATGACTTATACACACGTGTGGTTGACTGCCACTAACTCCAGCACTCTTAGAGAAAAATACACATGTGTGAACAATTGGCAATGCAACCAAAAATACTCAAGTGACTGTCTGTGGGTGCGGTGCTTACTGGGCCAAATTTCAGCATGGGCATAGGAGGGTTAATATAGATTTTTTTTTAACAGTGCATCACTGCTTGTAAAAATAGTCAACTGCCTGTTTTGACTGTTGACCCAAATGTGCACACGGGGGCATTTTTGACTGGTTTTGACTGTCATTTTGACCACCCTCAACAACACCAGACAATGCTTTTACCAGTCAAAAACGGTTGACTCATTTTGACATGTAAATGTACTTACTATACACAAGGTTTGAACAGTGTTCAGCTTTTAAGTGCACTAGATATACCTTAGCAAGTATATCAACATTTTGACTGATTTTGACCCTTGTAGTAATAGGAGGGTTAACCTTCTTATTATAAATTGTTAAGAATGAATAATAAAGCCGTAAAAAAGGGAAAATAGCTGAGTAAATAGATCCGAATTACAAATAAGTGAACTTACTTTGAGATGACTGGATCATACAGCAAGGCATACCATCTCTCTTCAACCTCCTTCAGAGTAAATCGACAAGAGAACTTCACTCCTTGATAAACTGACTCCAGATCATTGGTCTGCTCAACAAAAGAAATAAATAATTTTTAAAACTATTCTGTAGAGCAAAAATATCCACAAATGACCTGGGTGTCAACACAGTCAGTAAGTATTTTTGTTTATCTACTACAAAGGGGCAAACTCATTAACCCCAACTCCCTAGGCCCACTTACTTACACATAACCTGAATCCTAAATCATTCAGTAGTAAAGCAAGCACATGACATGTATGCACACATGTGTTTCTAATCTGTGATACATGTACATGGCCAGGGACCCTCCCTGCATGCATGGAGCAATAAACAGTGTCCACTGACCCAAGCACTGACCTTGCAATCACTACAACAAACATGGATGTACATGTACCATGGAAAGGCAAGTATGCCTAATAACCTCAATCCTCCAAAATCCTTCACTTTAGCAAAGAGCATGTAGCATGTAACCTCAATCCTTCAAAATCCTTCACTTTAGCAAAGAGGATTTGGGAAGGTTAGGGTTAAACAAAAGTTATTTAAATTGGTGAAATTTATGATGTTTCTATCAGTATTATGCATTAACCCTCCTACTATAGCTGCACTTTAGTGGCTAGTAGCTATAGTGGTCAAAACCAGTCAACTGTCTGTTTTGACTGTTGACCCAAATGTGCACACAGGAACCTTTTTGACTGGTTTTTACTGTCATTTTGACCACCCTCAACAATACCAGACAATGCTTTTACCAGTCAAAAGCAATTGACTCATTTTGACCTGTGAATGTACTTACCACATGTAAGGTTTGACAGTGTTTGACTTTTAAGTGCACTGTATATACCTTGGCAAGTACATCAACATTTTGACTGATTTTTGACCCTTACAGTCATAGGAGGGTTAGCATTTAGGAAAATCTATCTGGTAAATGATTGCTCAAATTCTTGCAGAGTTTTGGGAAAAGGTTTCTGTAACGTTAACTTTGTGTAAACTTTTTTTAGGAATTTAGACTTATTGTTGTTACCTGCTGCACAGCGCTGATCAGCAGCAAGTCATCTTGAGGTTTCCAGCGTCCGAGATCCTTGGCGACTGACATAAGAGATTTAGGTTTCTTGGTACGTCTTGAGGAAGACGATGGCCGATGGGATGGGGGTCGATGATTGTGGGATGTGGAGGGTCTTGATGATACCTGCTTCATAAGTTAAGAGTAAAAGATGATTGATGAGGATTGAAAGGGGATTCGTGGATCGCACTTCATCAGAACAAAGTTTAAGCTGAATAAGTTCTCTTAAATATTGTTGACAATTTCTGACTAGATTACAACTGATCACAGGATAAAAATGTTACTGTAATCTTTTCCCTTTTATCATTTTATTTTCTGAAAAAAATAAGCAATTCATTGTGATATTTCCCAGTAACAGCTTCACTTAAAATTAATAGACTTTGGTAGTCGCAGAAATTCTTGAAAGCGACTTCAAATTTCCTGCACAAAATGTTGATTAAAAAAAATGTCTTTTTTAAAAGCCACAGCTGGAATTTGCCTGTCCAGAGAGAGAGAGAGAGTAGATATATAGAATCTTTAGAAGCCGGAATAGTCTTTCCTGGGTACTGGATTCGTCCAAGAAATCTCAGTTCCAATTCTCACTTTAGAATCGATTCCAATAAGCCTAGTAGCTAATTTCTAAAATCTTTCATCAAACAGAGGCCATTTTTGTTTCCCCATGCACAAATCTCTTGAGAATCAAAACGAGGCTTGTGTTAAAAAAATAGACTGGTGCCGATGGTGTGATGAGCCATGTCATAGTAATCATTATCATACCCCTCGGGGAACTAGAGAGTGATATACACACAAACCTTTCTCCTTTCTGCTGTGGGTGGCTGGTGTGGAGGAGGTCTTACAATTTCCTTCTCTTTCTCTTTCTTCTCTTCTTTTTCAACTGGCTGAGACGGACCAGACGGTGACGTCGTCGAAACTTTTCCTTTAGAGGTCTGAAGTTGAAAACAATGAGTGATTTCTTATTTCACTTGTCAAATTTCAAAGAAACGTTTCAAGAAAGGATGTACATGTATAACAACAGGTATGGAAGTTTATTCTTGTTAAGGGCAAGGCTACTTCTCCTGGGTAAAGAACAGTTCCATTAAAATATCAGAATGTCTATGGGAATGTTTTTTAAGGGGCACCAAGGCTACGACCTGAGCAATGGAGACCCTACTTGCACAAGGATGCTGATGTTCTTGAAAGAGTCCAGCGTCGTTTTACCAAAATGATTCCCGAGCTTCGCTACTTGACATATAATCAAAGACTTCGCAGGTTGAACCAGACTAGTCTGGAGACCCATCGACTCAGAGGTGACCCAATCGAAGTCTTTTAAGATCGTCAAAGGCATGGAGAAGTTGAACATGCACGGTTTCTTTGTTTTCGCCAACTCTTCAACCAGAGGTCATCTGCTGAAGATTTACAAGCAGCGCTCACAGCTTTTCCCTAAGGGGTCATCGACACACATAGTATTAGCCAGCAATATCTTTGGGTGTCTTTTGGACGTCCTGTTTGCTAAATGGACACCCTGTTTTATTTGTAATACACATGTATATGCAAAAGTATTGTAAGTTAAACATTTGGACACCCTGTTTTTCAAAGAATAACAAATCTAGACGCTCTATTGCCATATCCTGACTTATACTCTGTCGACACATGGAACAATCTTCCAATGCAAGCAGTATTGGTCAAGACCGTGAATGAATTCAAGAGTCATCTAGAAACATTCCTCAAATACAGAACGGGAGCGTTTATGAGCCAGTGGGTAACCAGCTCCCTGCTCTGTCGCCCTCCATGTCACGGCACTGATGTATGGTGAGGTGGAGGAAACGGGTAAATACTCTATTACTGTACCTTTAAAAGGCTGCTTTCAACAAGCTCATCATCAAATTTCTTGCGTTTGATGGAACGGGAAGAACTACGTCGTTTCGTCATGCTGTCGCTGATGAGCGGAGACATGCTGTATTGCGGAGTCATCTTAGGAATGGTCGCTGTCCCTGCAGCAGTTACGACAGTACGCATGATGGTCGGACCTGGTACAGGGGGAGGTGTTGTTACTTGACTGGTACTCGTCACAGGTTTTGGGGTTGCCATAGACATGGTGATTTTACAATGGTACCATTAATTGCAGCTTTACATTCGAAGATGAAACTGTGGTTCCACATGCATGTAGCTGATTCACAACATTAATTTTAACTGCAACAAAAAAGGACAAAGAGTACACATAAATCATGATGATATTGTCCCTCCTACTAAGATTCACATTACAATTTTGTTTTTGTATATTAACCCTCCTACTAAAGCTGCACTTTAGTGGCAAGTAGCTATAGTAGTCAAAATCAGTCAACTGCCTGTTTTGACAGCTACACCGGTCAGCGCCGGTCGGGTCTAACCGGCACTCCCGCTGGCCGACCGGCACCAAATGCAAATTGATGTCTTACCGACCGGCACAAAAATTGTGTGAATATTTCATTAAATGGTAATAAAAGTTAAAAAAAGTTCATGTATTCTTCATTTCTTTGAGTTATTTGCCACTATTTTGAGGACTTTAGTCTATAGATCAATTAAAACATCGTACGATATTATAAAATAAATCTCAGTTTGTAGCGGTACAAACAAATACACTAATTAGCATTTATTTATGACGTCAGGGAAAAGACCTGGGAATCCCCATTATGATTGGTTGTATGCGCCTGCACGATGAGCTAATGCCACTAGTCTCTACCGCGTGTAAATGATGCGACGTGCTTCGTAATGTCGATGTGTAAATTTCAGGTTGGTTAAGCGTGACTTCAGAACGCGTTTAGCTTTCCCAGCGATGTGCTCAGCAAAGGGAAAATTATTCACGTGCGTCCCTCCGCCCATTCATGAAAAGTTTTTGAACGTTTTTGGAAGTGTTTTGATCAAAATAATTATGTCGCACTTTCAGAAAAGTATAACCAGCTTTTTCTCTTGACCACTAAAGCGCAAGGGCGGCAGTGATAGACACAGCAGCCGGGTCAAGCGAGAAGCCGGCAAATTCGAGACATTCTTCTGCGACCACATCTTCGTGTTCGAGTACAACTGACCTGGGAACTGATCACGCTACCGAGTCTTCGGCCACTGTGGATTTAGGCCAAAAACTCGGAGCTGCTATGCCTGACGGCCCCGGTTGCTCAAGTGTTACCTCATCAAAAAAAACAGAAGCAGGCATCTAAGTTTAATAGCGAAAAGTGGACACATGGTAGGCCATACAGAAGTTTCAGTTTTTCTGAGCCAACATTGTTGTCAATTGGAGAGGGCACTCCTTCACATCATAAATTCATGTATAATACTATGAAAATATCATACTATTATACAACAAATTATGTGAAAGGTGAGCCCTCCAAATCTATTCATAAAAGCTAAAACCCAGGAGCTTCGGGGTGCTTCGCCCCCTCGACCCCCACCGAGGCGTTGCCCCTGGACCCCACCAGGGGCCCTTAAGCGGGCCCCTGGACCCCCAGCCGTGAGGAGCTGCACTCCGTTCGCTCCGCTCACTATGCTCGCAATTGACAAAATTAGCCGGCACTCAATTTGGTCTGGTGACAACCCTGCTTGTTACCAATCATATTGTACTCACACGGTTTCACATTGTTTTACATGTATGTACTCGTTAATGATCACATGTCAGAAAACTGGAATGAGTTTCATTCACGTGTGCAAAACAAGTCTGGAGGATTCTCTCATAAATTTTACAAAACTAAGCCATCGTACAATTGTGGATTGCATGCCAAACATTTGTGACTGGGTGAGTGAATATTGCATGCACATCAGACTAGGGGTGACGATATTGATTTTTTTGATAGTCGATTATCGACTGCCATGATATCGGCGATATACGATGTTATCTTCTCAATATAGGTATGTGAAGAAAATATTCAAAGTGAACCAATACCAATGCAATTAGTACCACTGGAAAGAGTTTGAAAAATCCTACACAGTGGTACCAAAGTTATTGAGAAATCTTAATTGATAAGGAAATTACACGCATTTGGAGCTCATTAATTAGCGTCATTTCTCTGACAGGTACTTGATTAGAATTTTGTGACCGAAAACGCGACTTTTTTGAATAAAAACGATTGTGGTTTGAACAAAACGCCATGATTCCTTCGTTAATCAGCTGCGACCGGTCGCGTCGACCCGGCCGCGTCAGACTGCGGGTAAGTCAAATTTTTTTGGGACCCATAAAATACAATGAAACTTTGGGATTTTAAAGATGAAATAACAACAATAATGTAGACTAACCTTTCAATAACGTAGGATTGGGCCTTAGAGTGGTATTTGTGCCGTCAAAACAGTGATTTCTTAAACTTTTCCAGCGAAGGTCAAAACATTCCAAAAATAAAAAAATCAAACATGGCGGATGTAAGAGGGGATTTCCCACTACGTCATCATCGTCTACAGCCAATCAGAATGCGAATTTATGGGGATTTCCCCAGCGTGCATGACGCGATGCGGAACAGAAATCGGGCAGAAAATATCGGCCGCGATCGATGCGTATCTTCACATACCTACTCAATATGCAGATTTTTTAAATAAATGAAAAATGTATGTATCATACATTAACGACATTGGACACCGAAATATGAACTACTGTTACATGCAAGTTCTACAGGGAAGTTGCTTAGCCTTAGGTAATAAACAATTCTGAAAATTATCAACAATTCAATTGAATTGCCCCAAAACGAGCCGAGTTCTTAGACTTTTGCCGCTCGGTGTGACAAACATTTCATAAAAAAGAACTTACCGTGATGTCCATAAACAAACCCGTGGTTTATAAATGTTAAGAAATATGATGTTAAAATTTACTTATTGGTAGCAGCTGCTATTTGCGATAAGCCTTATATAACGTTAGGGTTTGAAAATTTGAATTTTTGGGCAGGTAGGACAAGGGCAAAGTCGAGTTGTCCGTGTCGAGTTGTCACAGGTCAAGTTGTCTCGTGAGTCGAGTTGTCTCGTGAGTCGAGTTGTCTCGTGAGTCGAGTTGTCACAAGGGTCGAGTTGTCTTAACCCCAATGGTATGACCCTCTTAGGTGTCTGAACGTTCATCATGCTGCCCGGCCCACGCCATGCACATAATCATATTCATAATGCATCCATGACCATGATTGAAGGTCTGAGTGAACAGTTCATTTTGATATAAAATATCTTTGCTTAATATTTAACTACTATATTTGACATTAAAAGGCATACCTACCAATTAAAATAGGACTCGTTCTTAGTCTTACTCATACTTATGAGTGTGACTCCATTTACTGTAAATTCTGAATCGCTGAATGACATGCTACGCTGAAAATTCTCGCTTGAGTTTGGCAAATGTTGCGCTTTGTCTGATTGTGGATTGTTCCCAGTCGTCATCAGGCTGTAATAAACGTTAAATAAAAGTTGGGCTCTGTCTATGCATTTTTATAACCGAAAGAGGGCGCGCTGTAAATTCACCGGTGCCCAAAAAATAAAAGACACGACGTTATCCTATATCATTTCACCAGCAATTTCGAGCAATTTTTGTATTTATCTTTTTAAAAAAAGGAGAAATTACTGTTTTCATTGAAGACAGGAAAACAAAAAGAATAAAATATTGTCGAGCTCATGGTTTACCAATAATTAGGTGCCGTTTATTTATGATGGGGTGGCCTGAGCATTAATGTCATAATATTTTGTTTTCCTTTCTAAAATTAAAATATCACTTCAAATTTAACAATTAAAGATGTCAGAAATTATCGGTTAAATAGTCAAGATCACTGGTCAAGCAATAGTCAAGCATCCTGAACTGTTGAAGACTTAAAATTAAAAGTGTGATAAACGTAAACGTTTGATAAAATGATACAAATATTTTCCAAAGACAATTTTTACATTCCAATTATTTTCATCTTGCCTTTGAGAAAGAACTTACTAGGTTCGAAACGTAAGGCCAATAACAATTATTTGCATCTCATTATTTTCCTTACATTCAGCTGACCAGCGGCGTAGCCACGGGGGGCCTGGGGGCACGTCCCCCCCCCACAAATTTCCAGTGCCCCCCCAGCGGCGTAGCCACAGGGGGACCTGGGGGCACGTGCTCCCCCCCCCCCCCCACAAATTTCCAGTGCCCCCAGGTGCCCCCCATGAAAAATCCCGATAGTGCCCCAAAAAAGGAAAAGAAAAAGGAAAAGGAAAAAACCCATACCCCTGGGCCCCCAATGAAAAGCAGTTCCCCCTGTTCCCCCTCCCCACTGAAAAAATCCTGGCTACGCCGCTGCCCCCCAGGTTCCCCCCACGAAAAATCCTCATAGTGCCCCCCTCCCAAAAAAAAAGAGGGAAAAACCCACACCCCTGCCCCCCACTGAAAAGCAATTCCCCCTGTGCCCTCCCCCACTGGCTACTCCGCTGCAGCTGATTGGGTATATTGTGACTGATATAGGCCTAACGCGTTGTGTAATCAGTGCACTATTCAATTCACACCGTAACGTGATCAAGGCCACATAACTTAAGCCTATTATTGTATCGATATGTTTCGAAGAAATTGTTTAAAATGTCATAAACAATTTCTGACAAAATTAATATCAATAAAAAATATGAATAATATTTGTTTTGCTGATCCGCGCAGCGCATCATGGCCTGGTCATAATCAGATGAAAATATGCAAAAGTAGCCCTAATAATACGTATTGAAAGTGAAGTACGCATGTTCACTAATATCATCATTCCGTGGCCAATGAGCTTCTTTCCACCTGTTCTTGTATTTATCACCTGTTGCATTTTCGATGGTATGAAAAGGACTGGAGCCTTTAATCAATATAGGAAGTTTTTATACAATGCATATTTATTTTGCGAAGGTCGCTCGTGCGTTAAGTTTAGTTTACTGACGTAAATTCCAGAAATTTCTAAATACGGGCATGCGTGTTTTTCAAATCATAACGAATCTTTTCTGGTATATCAGCCCGTTTTTCTTCCTTTTATGGAAGTATTTTCCTGGAAGTATTTGTGATGGTATCGTAACAATTCTGTGAAATGAATTTCCAAGCTGAATTTCTGTCATCCACAGACAGAAATTCCACGTTGGAATGAATACAAAATATCTGAATGCAAGTTTTCTCTTTTTTCTTGTTACATTAACGACACACTAAAAAATAAGCTGAAACTTTGACAAGTTGATTATTATACATCGTGGAAGTTCTCTCCCTTCCTCCATGTTCTTATAAAGTATTGATGCATCTACAGACATGTTTAAGTGTTCCCTGACTTTGTGCTGAAAATTAAATAAGATATAAATATCAACGGATAGGGCTGTAATGCTTATGATGACGGTGAAGAATTTTTTAAGGGCTTTTGACCGCCTCGATTAATTATGATTATCGATGAGCATGCAGAGTTTGGGTGAAAGACTTGAGTGAACCATAGTGGAAGGGAAAGCCACAGTGTCGCAGTCCCCGTTTCCGCCCACGCCAACAGTTTTATACTCCTTTCTGTCGACGGTACTGCCTCGACATAAAACACCAATCCTCCTTTCTTCACTAAAACGTTGTTGTGTCATGCTAATTATTACTTAAAGCAAAAATTACTTCAACTTTTCGGGTTGGTTTCAGGACGTTCTATGTAGGCCTATATATCTCTTTCGATGTCTTTTTCACGCATTGCATTTCTGGAGCCTCACTAATACTACTTTCTTTTTTTTACTCTCTTGTGATTCAGTACGGTGATACTTTAAAACAACTGCCTTTTCCTCAAGGATTAGTTCGGACTACCGAACCCTATCCTTCAAAGACTGTCTGTGGAGTGTCGTGGCCGAGCGGTCTAGCGCACCGAACTCAAGTTCTGGTGTTGCCAGCAGCAGGGTGTGGGTTCGAGCCCCGGTCGTGACACTTGTGTCCTTGAGCAAGGCACTTAACCATAATTGCTTCGTCCTTCGGATGGGACGTAAAGCCGTAGGTCCCGTGTGTTGTATAATGCACGTAAAGTGGATTGTCGTGCGGTCTAGCGCACTGAACTCAAGTTCTGGTGTTGCCAGCAGCAGAGTGTGGGTTCGAGCCCCGGCCGTGACACCTGTGTCCTTGAGCAAGACACTTAACCATAACTGCTTCTCTCCACCCAGGGGTTAAATGGGTACCTGTGAAGGCAGAGATGGTTTGCTCTATATGCGCTAGAAATGGCAGCAATTGAGCTGTATACTCCCCAGGGAGCTGAGATGGTTTCAGGAATGATTTATGAGCCTTATGAGCCTTATGAGCAGGGATAATAATATAATGCGCCTTGAGCGCCACTTAGTTGGTGGATACGTGCGCTATATAAATCTATACATTATTATTATTATTATTATTTATCCAGCCGAGTTCAGTACTGTTGACAACTGTTGACAAGTGTTAGCTGCGTGTCACGCGTTAGCCGCCTGGTCGTATTGATTCATTTTATGCACATAATATTTGAATTACTTTCTCTATCAAACGCAGAATCTGGGCCAGTGATTAATATTTGGACTAAACTGATTAACAGTGTAATATCGATTTTGTTTTGTCGTGTTCTTCTTTTGTTTTATTGTGACTACTATTAGGGCTCTAAATAAATGTTCTCATCAATCGTGAGTCGTGACATTCTTTGCCCAAGAAACAATTTAAGAAATCGTGCATTAACTTGAAGACACAAATGGATAAATTTAAGTGATTGTCACGGTGACAGAAACTCACAACATACGAATCATGAAATATTGTATATAGTGCACAGTATGTATAGATACATCTGGGGGATGGAGAAGGGAGGGAGGGCCACAGTACGGAATCTGTCGTCCATCATTGTCATTCGCTTTGGTGGGTATACCCTACCTTTTGTCGTTGTGTTCGTCCCGTCATTAACCCATCCTCTTTTTGGATGTAATAATTTTGTTTTAGTGTTTAAACTCGTCGGTAGTACACAGTTTATTATGTTTGAAAAATGATTAGGGCCAATGTTGAATAGTAATAAATAAATAATTATATGGCTATACTTTTAATAGAGGACAAAAGGGGCAGTGGTGATTTTTAAGAATTTCTTTAAAATACAAATCAATAAATAAGGACACGTTGTCTTAACAAATCCGGGAGTCAAATCATCTCAGTAGGTGGGTGGGGCTGGAGGAAGATGGGTGGCAGTCGTGGTGGTCATTTGGATTGGAATCAACCCTCCCCCACCCTGAGCTCACACCTTTTCAACAACACTGGATTTGAACCACTATGGCCGACCATACGAACCCTTTTGTTTGATATAGGCAGGTCAGAGAGGAAGACACAAACAAACCAACATTTAAATAAATATTCTTTAACAAACAAATCAATTGGCCTTTTCCAAGTTTTCAAAACCTTCCTAATTGGGACAGTGATGTGGTTTTCCCGCACCATGAGTGCGGTGGTGGAAACTATCGTAACCACCACCCGAGTAACAGCACAATTTGCACCGTCAGCAACAGCTGATGACCCCACTCCCAAGGTCGTTTTGTGGCAAAGTGAAAAAATAGAGTATACAAAAATAATAACGCAGCATATCGATATTATTCTGTCCAGAACCAATTTATCGAAAAAAAACAATGACATATGGTTGAATGTGGGCTGCATGCGTAGACAGGAAGTTTATGAACGTTAGTGAATATAGTTAGGACAGCGCTAGGTCACTTGAGGGAAAATTCAGTTCAAACAGACATAGGTGAACCAATCCAGTGGGTTATTTATCTCCCTGGTTATCTACACACCAATAACTGCACCAGAGACTTTGATCACAGACAAGAACGTCGGGTTACCTAACTGCAAATGCCATAAGACCCAGCTCCACACACAACAAACTAAAATCCTGGCCGAGGAACTATAGGGCTGTTAAGAAATTATATTCTGGATTTCTCTGACGATTTGGAAGAAGGTGACAAACGGTAAGCTATTCCTCTTAACTTTGACAGAAATCGTCGGACTGGATTCAGTGTATTTAAGAGAAATTGTAATCGCTAGAAATTCATAGAGCCTATTTAGTGATCAAAAGGGGTAGATGAGCGGACATGCAGCCTTCGAAACCCCCGGATCTGTCAGTTTCCGGACCCCGTTCTTCTCAGAGTTCATATATACAGGCATGACAAAAATTAGGGTCATACTGATGAATGTCCACCACACAGTGTGTACCGTGCAAATACCACAAGACTTAACGGTTCGTGCATTGTTCTTGTATTAAGTGGGGTTGTTCTTATGGGGCGGGGGCTCAGCTACACTCTAATATGATGCTGCATAAACACTTTTGGTGAAATGACAGTAATAAGATTAAGAATTATATTTAAAAATTTAAGAATTATATTTAAGAATTATATTTAAAAAACGTGATGATTCAGCTTAGTTATGTATCGACGGTGTTTTCGCTATTTTAACGGCATTTTCCGGATTTTTTTCCTATTTTGTTTTCTCTGAACATTGCTACATTACTTGAATTGAATAAAGAAGGGGAACAAAGCTTTAAAGATTTAGAAAAAGGCAGGAAACAATCCTGCTTTTTACGACGTAAATATATGCAGTCAAGCACCATTGTAACATACATCCAGTTTAACATCACCCGTTTTTTTCATCATGCCTGACGAGGGCCTCTTGAGCTGCTGTGTGAGAGCTCTCCATAGCGAAATCGTAAAAATTTACGCGCAGGATACAGCCGACACTCTCAAAATAAATCGTGAGAAGCATTGTTTTTCAGTAAATACATTCCAAAATGAATGGTTGGATCTGTCACAGATTCATTTTGGCACTTTTTTAAAACTGTTAAACCATGGAGAAAGGAACACAAAACCAAGATTCTGACAGTTATTTTTGTGAAATATCTCATTTCAAAGAATTTATTGTATTCAATGTTCCGTAAATTGCCGATAAAACAAGGGAAAAAGGCCTACATCTTTAATTTGTGGTCATAAAAAGGCCATCGTCATGATCAGAGCAGACTTTCGACAGGACATGACATCGATGCCCTACTTTACAGTGACATGGGCGGATCCAGAACATTTTTTAGGGGGGCTGAGAATCAAAAACAATTATTTTTCAGTACTACAAAAATTACAATAAAATAATCAAAGGGAGAGAAAAACAAAGAACAGTGAGGAAATGGGAGTGCGTTCTCCCCTCCCCTCCCCTCCCCTCCCCTCCCCTCCCATCCCCTCCCCTCTCTCTCTCTTTTTCTCTCCTTTTTTTTTTATTTTAATTTTTTTTTAAACGATTTTAGGGGGGGGGGGGCTACAGCCCCCTTAGCCCCCCTGGATCCGCCAATGAGTGACCTAACATTACTGGCTTATTTAAGCAGCAGCAACGGTAATGACCTTATCATGTGGGCTATTCTTTTCAGTCACTGTCCCTCTAGGTTTGTTTTACAAAATTGCAAAAGATTCTTTTCCCAGACCCCATAGAGTTGTACTGTTATTCCGATCACAATGATCGAAACATAAATTCCACCAGTTTAGCTTTATAAACCAAAGAAGAAAGCACTTATGTTAAACACTTCACATGATATTTTGTATATATACCACAGCTGGCGTAAATTGAAGGAATTATTATATTTTAACATGATGGAATACCGTATCAAATTACTTCAATTTGGGTCCAGAAAGATATAATCAAGCTCTAACTAATGAAATCCGGCTGTATCCGGTACCATCCGTCTGGGAAGGAAATGTTCCTTAAATACCCATCCTGACTGTCTAGTAAAATTTACCGGCATGTTTCCATAAAACAGTGTATCCTTGCAGACCTTGCTCCTTGTTTACACCATACAGAAATGACTTATTTTAAGACTTTATTGCAGACTGAAGAGGAATGCATGCCTCTCAATATGAAAGTGCATGTAGCGCATAGATCCGGTGAGTCGAGATGGTATATATAACAGGTAACCTATGGGCCGTTTCAATGAGTACATCATGGATCATTGACGGATCCTGGACTGAGGGGGAGGGGCATGTTCCCCCTTTTTAATTGCTGCCCATGCCCATTTTTGAGACCTGTGATCCGCCCCACACTTTTGTTTTCAACGTATTATATAACCGACGGACCGTATAAGTACATATCGGCCAGCCCATTAACCCTAACACAACTCCCAAATCCTCCCAAATCCTCTTTGCTAAAGTGAAGGATTTTGAAGGATTGAGGTTACATGCTACATGCTCTTTGCTAAACTGAAGGATTTTGGAGGATTGAGGTTATTAGGCATACTTGCCTTTCCATGGTACATGTACATCCATGTTTGTTGTAGTGATTGCAAGGTCAGTGCTTGGGTCAGTGGACACTGTTTATTGCTCCATGTATGCACGGAGGTCCCTGGCCATGTACATGCATCACAGATTAGAAACACATGTGTGCATATGTCATGTGCTTGCTTTACTACTACTGAAGGATTTTGGAGGATTCAGGTTTTTTATATGTGTAAGAAAATGGGCCTAGGGAGTTAGGTTAATTTAGTTCAACAACATTGAAATTTTTCAAGGACAATATATCGTCTGAAATTATCTGATCCAGCAGCAGCCCTTTGTGACGACAGCATTTTTGTCCCGACAGCTCGTAAAAAGTGTGACGGCCCAATCGTAAAATCCATCTTGTATACGGCCATGACCGACGCAACTCGTGAAAATAATCATTAAAAGATTATAGGCATTTAAGACGTGTATCCAAAGGAAAAAAATCATTGTCTTGACACTGGTACAAGTACCGAAGCAGAATTCATCAGTTTAAACAGAAAAATAAAGGTATTCTACTGCGTATAGCCTTACTTTAGACTCTTTTTTTTTCAATATAAAAAAAAATTAAATAGAGAATTAGCTGTTGCAAACTGCTTACCAACCTAAAGGACCTGTAGTATAAATACAAAATAATGATTGGCCTTACGTTTTGAACCTATTTTTTTTCTTAAAGACAGATTAGCCTTCGAGAAAGAACCTGCTGTAGGTTCGAAACTTATAGGACAATAATATTGTGTTTTTAGAGACAGTTACGGTTCGGTTCAGAGGGCTAGCGCAACTTAAAGCCTGACTCCTGTGAGGGTACTGGATAGATAACCAATTTCATAGGTTATCCGATAGAGCAACTTAATTGAATTAAAAAACGGTTGGTAATCTCGACAAACATAAATGCAGATCACAGTTTGACATAATACTTAATTGGTGTAAAACATGTGTAGGTGCTATCGTTTTTGCAAACTATGAGTGAAATATTTCCTGTCTTCGTGAAAACAGACATTCCACATTGGAATGAAAAGTATTTAACTTTTTTATCTCGTTAACAACACATTGAAATAAGCTGAACATTTCACAGGTAAGTTTTAATACAAAGGCTTATATCTTGATAGGCATAATAAATGGGTGCATTTAGGCCTAGTTAGTCGGATATTTCACCAAAAGATAAACATTTCTAAGATTAGTAAGAAGGAAGGCATTGTTTTATTTACCAAAATTATAGTCCTAGCATCTCAACGATGTCCGTAACTTTCTGTTTAACTTATTTTACATCCACCGGCCTTTCCAGGTATTGTTTTTTTATTTTTAATTACTGGGCAAGCTACGTAATTTAAATAGTTCTCTACCACGTACCAGAAGACGAACACACGTACAAATCATGGGAGTTCTGTATTTAACACATACAGATGGATATCATTCATTGAAATCGCCGACGCGTGCATCCATGCATGTAAATAAACGTCAATTCGTAACACGATCTACACGTTTAAGATATATATAATCGCTGGTAACCAGCGGTAAGGTTATACCTTTGATAAGATATTATGAAACCAGGGAAGCCTGACAGTGTGCAGTATTAGGCTAGGCAACGACGACGCTGCGCTTACTTACGTCTCTACACGTACAAGATCAGGATTTGACAGGATTTCGATTGCATGCTGCAGTTATTTGAGTAAATTTGGAAAATTGTGTTCGAAGGTTGCAGGATAGTTTAGCATCATTATTAACGACTGAAGATGGCAAGAAAACAACGAACCGGAGGTAAATGCATTGTTAATATTAATTAAGGATTGGTATGTATACCTGTTTATCTTTACTCAGTTGGTCTTTATTTCGAAAAAGAAAAAATACTAATAATTTTATGAAATGTACAAATGCACTGGCCACTGCAGACAGCTGCGCTGAGTGGATTGAGTCGTTTGCCGCAGAATGTCATTTATTTAGGGAGGATTGTTGTGTCTCAGATAAATTACTCCAAACCTTCAAAATAGACAGTCGTCAGCAAACTTCACCTTGGACTGGTCTGGTCAATGTTAATTATTGATTTTGCCTAACCACATTGTTCTACAAAAATATGTAGTCCGTTATAGTTGCACACAAAGTAGGCCCATGGCTTACATTATTTAATTTTAATTATAATTTAACATTGGATCGTAGAGTTCAGACAGAATTTATTTATAAAGTTTAATTAACTGTTAGGTCATTAATTTTATTGTGTATAATGTTAGTTCAACAGAAATGTCTGACCTTGTCCTTGACTCTGAAAACTCTGAAATGTGTAAGAAGCTCTTTGATCGAAAAGAACACTATCGAATTTGCCAAATTAGGAACAGACCACTAACACAGTTAGATGCCATTATTCATAGGAATTACTAGCAAACTGATTGATAGCCAAACAGGAACTTAGCCACACAGGAAAGAATGCAAAATACAACCGCCACTTTTTCTATCCAAATATGACAAATTTCACAGATTTTCTTTTAAAAGATGACAGAGAAGGAGAGGAAAGTGTAGTCAAGTGAGGATTGGAAACGATATTTTGGGAGATTTTGAGCAATGAATGAGCAATGAATGTTGGCCATTTTGTCGTCTGCTAAAACACATGTAGGCCTAATAGACATTGTGCACAAGTGGTGGTTGGGTTTGACATTCTTTCTGAACTTTATATTCATTTTAACCCTCCTATAGGTTTAACAACTCAAAGACACTCAAAATGTTTATGTCTCTCTTAACCCATTGACTTTGTGCAGTGCACTCAAATACACTCAAAATTTGTATGTAACTCCCAACCCATTGACTTTGTGCAGTGCACTCAAATAAATGCAAGGACATGTGGCTAGGATAGGTCAAACCAAAACCACTCGACAGTACATACACAGCTCTGTGTGACTCTGTGGTTTGACCTACCAATTGGCAATGCAACCAAAAATACTCAAGTGACTGTCTGTGAGTGCCGTGCTGACTGGGTATGGAATATTGATCTTATTTAGACATAAATTTAGTTGGGAAATAATTATACTAAAATGACAGCAACTCGAACAGAATGATATATTATAAGGGATGTTACCATCATCAACTTTTCATCAAGTACGTTTTTTCTATAAAAAAAACAACACAAAACAACTTTAATTATTTTTGAGAATGCCATTGTTGTACAGTAGAAAACAAAGCCAGTCATTCAACCCTCAGCAATCAGTGTCATACTGATAACATGAAAGGTAAATTACCCTTTTCCTATTCTTAATTCCTGCACTGCTGTGGTATCCAGATACCGCTTTTGTTTAGATGTTTTAAAGGACAAGTAGGCCAAATCCTATTTCATTATTTATTTGAAAATATGTTATTTCCTAAAAAAAAAATAATGGAAGAATTTTGTAAGGCTATCATCATTTTTACTTGTATGGGTGTTGAATGAATTGTCACAAAATCCTTACACAATGGTATGTTTTACCATGTAATTATTGGTTCTGGGTTAAGTAATCCCATATCCACTGAAAATAATCTAATCTGTGATGCTTTAAAAAAATATTTGCTAAACAGAATACTGCTTGACAGTTTTTTTTTAATTGACCAGGAAAAGAAATAGAAAGTCTTCTTGCCAAGGTTGTGCAAACAATTTACAAATTGTCTAGGCCTTTGAAATGGGTCTAACGTCAGAACAAAGGGACAAGTCTAACATCATGCAGATTTCCCACTTAATTCCCCATGAAACTAAATGTGATTACCCGCTTGAGTGGGTGATTATTACAGAAGCGACAGAAATGCGATCATGATTGCGAAAATTCATGTTAAGTCACTCATGGTTTGTGTTAACTATTGACATCAGTTAATTGAAAACAAAATCAAATAGCGATTTGATTTTAGAACATTTTTTTTGATAGAGCATTTGTCAGCCACATGGGAGTGATCAGAAGCTTCACTTGGATTAATAATGCTATCATTTCATACCAACATTAATTTCTGGTCAGAAAAAACTCAGAATTCATGAGAATCAGATGCATGAAATATATACATGTATGCCAATGCAGTACATTTAAGAAGAGTTATTTTGTGGTAAAATTGTACAGTTTGTGTGTACGATAAACCTGTAAATATGTACAATACATGTTTCCCAGCACTCTTTGAACTTTTTTGGTGTGGTATTTGAAGTTTGTGTACTCCACCCATCATTGTTGGCCAATACAATAACCTCAACAATGACGAGGGAATACCTCTGTGTGGACAAATCCTGGTTGCAGTCATGTGGAACCAGGTGAGCCGAACGTTTTGGTTTGTCAAATCCTGAGAATAGTAAATCATTCACTGATACATTGGCTTCAGTGGTGTGCTTTGTAAATGGTGAATGTGAAGTGGGTGTAGTGATTACAATGTCCCTACGACCTTGTTTATATAAAACACCATTAACAATTATGAGGAACGGAGCAATCAGTTCCCAAAAAAGAAATTGAAATCAACTAAACTGCTGATCAGGCTTTTTTTTCTGCAACTGGACACAGAAATTGTTATCATATCGCTGTTTGTGTTGTGTTCTTGAAGTTGAAGGTAAGTAAAGCTTTTCATAAAGTAACACAAACTTCAAAAGTGCTGCGTAGTACTTTCCCTTTCATTCTGTAGTGTCTGAGTGGGGATAATCTTCTGTCAAAGCCAACATAATCAAACAACTTGTATCTAGCCATATAGTATTTCTTGTTTAAAGGGACAGTCTCGCCACGAATAGAGCAGGGCATGGAATCGGTGTCCTAGTTTAAGATGAACACAGTGACTTAAAATTACTAGCACATTTATGCAACAGCAAGGGTAATGTGACCTTATCATGTGGGGTATTATTTTCAGCCAGTGAGTTAATCTAAAACTAGCACTCTGATTCCATGCCCTGTCGATTGTGACAGTTAAATATAACTAAACATTTTGGGTGAATTGCAATCTATATCTAAAACTAGCACTCCGATTCCATGCCGTGTTGCTGTCCCGTTAACAATTTCTTCTATGCAATCATTCCTTGTTGTGTGTGTCAGTTTTTGCACACACCACGGTTGCATCATAGTTGTATTGACCCTACGTGTATCTGACAATTAGGAAATGGGCACCACCTGGTTATCTTTTTTTAAGAACGTATAACAGGCTAAAAGTGTGATGATGTTACTACATAAATGTACAGGTCTGAAAAAGATAGGGATTTGGTCAACTTTGGTGGTTTCTCATTCCACATACAGGAGATTTGTAATTAATTATACACACTATGTATTTACGCTGCGAACCGACCGAGGACTTATAACAAAGGGAACAATAGGTCGTCGGTCGCTGGTTCTTTGTTTTCAGAGGTCCTTGGAACGACCCAGTGTACAAAACCAATGGAGATTGCTTCAAAAAGTTAGACTTCAAACACAATAGGAACAATAGAAGGAAAGTACACAGATGTATGTACACAGATGTGTATACATGTGTATGTGCACAGATTTCACATTTTTAACCCTCCTACAATCAGTGCAATTTTTGAAACAACCCATTCAGGCCACTCCAAGCCATTAGCTGTTGCCAGTAGCCTCCTATGGTTACCCTTCTGTGCACTGTCACACCACTGAGATTGCAGGGTAAAGTGGTCTCCCATTGATACATTGTAGGCCATACTAATGTGTTCATACATTTACAGTGGCCTTGGGTGGCACAGTTGATTTTGTAAGATTACTTGGAAAGGACAGCAGGCTTGTACTGTACATGTATGTACTGAAGGTTGCTCAAGAACAGAATTTAGTGGTTGGGAGTGGCTTCAATGAGTAGGAGGGTTTGGACTTTAAAGTATGTACAATACATAATGAGTTGTACACATTTTGGTAAAATGTGTGATGCATCCACATTTTGTAAGAATCAAGAGTATATATATACATACAGATTTACCAACTTGTGAAAGTGTCAGTAGTATATCAATCATCCTGACAAATTCGTCTTGGAGAAAAAAAAAGGATTTGTTACTTATTAAATCTCAAATTTACAAAAAGGTTAAAACCATTTAAAAGACCGTAAATTAAATAAAAATGTTTTCCATTGTTTTCTCCAAAATGTGAGCATCTGTTGTGATGAAATTCTCACAGGTTAGTTATTTGATATTTTTCTTGAAAACCGGAGGGCTGAAATAAATAAACAATGCATTTCTGAGTTGATATTACCAGGGGCCAATTTCATAGAGCTGCTAAGCATAGAATTGTGCTAAGCAGAGAATTGTGCTAAGCAGAGAATTGTGCTAAGCAGAGAATTGTGCTAAGCAGAGAATTGTGCTAAGCAGAGAATTGCGCTAAGCAGAGAATTGCGCTAAGCAGAGAATTGTGCTAAGCAGAGAATTGTGCTAAGCAGAGAATTGTGCTAAGCAGAGAATTGCGCTAAGCAGAGAATTGTGCTAAGCAGAGAATTGTGCTAAGCAGAGAATTGTGCTAAGCATAGAATTGTGCTAAGCAGAGAATTGTGCTAAGCAGAGAATTGTGCTAAGCAGAGAATTGTGCTAAGCAGAGAATTGTGCTAAGCAGAGAATTGTGCTAAGCAGAGAATTGTGCTAAGCAGAGAATTGTGCTAAGCAGAGAATTGTGCTAAGCAGAGAATTGTGCTAAGCAGAGAATTGTGCTAAGCAGAGAATTGTGCTAAGCAGAGAATTGTGCTAAGCAGAGAATTGTGCTAAGCAGAGAATTGTGCTAAGCAGAGAATTGTGCTAAGCAGAGAATTGTGCTAAGCAGAGAATTGTGCTAAGCAGAGAATTGTGCTAAGCAGAGAATTGTGCTAAGCAGAGAATTGTGCTAAGCAGAGAATTGCGCTAAGCAGAGAATTGTGCTAAGCAGAGAATTGCGCTAAGCAGAGAATTGTGCTAAGCAGAGAATTGTGCTAAGCAGAAGCTAAGAGAATTGCCTAAGCAGAGAATTGCGCTAAGCAGAGAATTGCGCTAAGAGAATTAAGCAGAGAATTGTGCTAAGCAGAAATTGTGCCTAAGCATAGAATTGTGCTAAAGCAGAGAATTGTGCTAAGCAGAGAATTGTGCCTAAGCATAGAACTGTGCTAAGCATAGAACTGTGCTAACAGAGAACTGTGCTAACATAGAATTGTGCTAAGCAGAGAATTGTGCTAAGCAGAGAATTGTGCTAAGCAGAGAATTGTGCTAAGCATAGAATTGTGCTAAGAGAAATTGTGCTAAGCAGAACTGTGCTATAGAATTGTGCTAAGCAGAGAATTGTGCTAAGCATAGAATTGTGCTAAGCATAGAATTGTGCTAAGCAGAGAATTGTGCTAAGCAGAGAATTGTGCTAAGCAGAGAATTGTGCTAAGCATAGAATTGTGCTAAGCAGAGAATTGTGCTAAGCATAGAATTGTGCTAAGCAGAGAATTGTGCTAAGCAGAGAATTGTGCTAAGCATAGAATTGTGCTAAGCATAGAATTGTGCTAAGCATAGAATTGTGCTAAGCAGAGAATTGTGCTAAGCAGAGAATTGTGCTAAGCAGAGAATTGTGCTAAGCAGAGAATTGTGCTAAGCAGAGAATTGTGCTAAGCAGAGAATTGTGCTAAGCAGAGAATTGTGCTAAGCAATACGAAACAAAGTACCTGCCAAAATACATACATTTTGTATGAAAGTTTGGCTAGTAACCAAAGAAATCCGCTAAGCAAATTGTACTGGTAAGCAATTTTATCGGCTAAGCAACTCTGTGAAGTTGGTCCCTGATTCTTGTTAATGACACACAGACACAACTGTACATAATAAGCTGAACTTTCACAGGTTCAACGGTAAAGAACTATCGATCACTCAGGACTCGAACCTTATACTCGGCTTGATTCTGACCAGAATTCATGATATTTAGTTAAAATTCTGTACACGCTCATGTTTAATTCCATTGTACATATTGCCATGGAAACGGACCATTGTAATATAAACCATTTAGGTATTGCACACAGTACGTGCACATGTACATGTATGATAATTATAAGGTCTAGAGTTTGTTTACCTCTGTCATAACGCTGGATATGTACATCCTGTACATGTACATTGCTCTATGTGTACAGTACATGCCTCTAGAGTACTTTCACAATACTGTACAATCCAAACATATTTATACACTATGCAAGTATTGTACATTATGTGCAGAGTCATTTTCTCTTGTGATGTTGTTAACGTTAATATATATATGCAATTGTTTTTCTGTGCAATTGTTTTTTGAAATTTTGTTATTTTGACAACAAAACCTAGAGGGCATTTATGAATGGGAATAAATGCTTGATGCTTTTTTCGGCTTGATCCTTTATGGGCCAATCCACTTCAAATTAAAAAAAAAAAATCCAAATTGCAAAGTGGATAATTAGTGATGATAAGAGCTTTCATTTAACATAAAAATCACTTTCTTACGATATTCTTAACCGGAGTTACAGATTTCCAAAGTTGTAGAGGTCAAACGAAAGGTAAAAAGTTCAACGACCTGTGACTCACAAACCACATGACCAAAAATGCTCAAATTTCAGTTTTGGAGTTTTCTCATACAACTAAACAAACCTAGAAAGTAAAAAAAAAAATCTGTGAGATTGACCTCGGAAAGTGTGATTTGACGTGGAATGACTCTTATGCCCTGTGGCAACACCCCCATCTGTCTTTATTTTGCAGTAAAAAGACCACGCATAAAACTTAATTAAAGGGGCAGTATCGTCACAATCAGTGCAGACGTTCAACAGGGCATGGAATCGGTATCCTAGTTTAGGATGAACACAGTATCTGAAAATTAATGGCTCATTTATGCAGCAGCAACGGTAATATGACCTTATCATGTGGTGTAGTTTTTTCAGTCACTGAGTTCATCTAAAACTAGCACTCTGATTCCATGCCCTGTTGATCATGACGATATTGTCCCTTTAATACCTTTATTTTTACATGTCTGCTGTGTTAAATAGATCTGTTGTTATGTGGTTTATGACTCCAGGATTTGGAAATGAGGTTTCAACATCTGTTATTCTTTGAACAGGATGTCCAAATATTTAACTTTCAATATTTTTGCATTATATGTAATTCAAATAAATGAAAAAAGTGTCCAAAAGATGCCAAAAGGTTTAAAGAGGGGCTCTAAGGTCAAATTTAGTTTTGTGATGCACTCATTTTCCAAGAGTCCTTATTAAAGTGTGAAAAAATTACAAAAAAAATTAGTCTCTAACCTCACGTTAAAGTGATGTAAAATGTCATTTTATTTGATAACCTTCCTGTGTGAAATTTGTTAACATCCAAACAGTGACGTCACATTTCAAATAAATGGGTCTCTACATTTTTGTACGGTGAATTTGCAGTTCATTCCTGAATCTCCACAATATTTGATCAAATCGGCGTTGAAATTGACTTTTTGACAAACAAAAAATTCCTGTATGGAATGTTACAGTCTCATTTACCGTAAGAAAACAGTGACATCATGTTTCAAATATCGCTCTGAAAGGGTATCAAATAAAATGATATGTTACACCACTTTAAAGTGAAGTTAGAGACTTGTAATTTGTTCACACTTTAATGAGGACTCTATCTATTGGAAAATGAGTGCATCACAAAACTGAATTTGACCTTAGAGCCCCTCTTTAAAAGCATGGGCGATACGGATTTTTTTCATCCACGATATATATCGGCAAACATATATCGCGATTTTCGATAGTATCGCGATTATTTTGTTTTTATTCATGCATGATTGCTTTCGAGCTGATAACCACAGGTATGTACCCCTCTTCAAGCGTCACAATAAATCTCAATAAATAAATTTATTTGCGTAGTGTGTATGTACTTCTGAAGTAGTTCGCTTTTGTTTGTCACTTCTGAAAGCTGAAAAGACTGTCCTAATTTTGTCCTGACTTGACTCAAAATGGCAATTTTTTTTTTAAAATCTCGATATATATTTTTTTAATTGCGATTTGCCGATATCTCGATAACTTAAAAAGTTTCTCGATATCGTAGTCAAATAAAAAAGGTATCATGATATTCGATATTATCGTGTTATCACCCAAGCTTACAAAAGGTATCCCTGGTTAACACTCAAGGGGGACAAATGATACAAGTATTTTATCACCCGAGGGTGTACAAACCAATTGATGAATCACATCAAACAAATAATTACCATGATAAATTTATTGTAGTTAATTTTGGAATAATCAGGCCTGTGATTTCTCCGGATTTTTCCTGATTACAGTATTTTTTTTTTACAAATCTCCCTTTGCCTCAAAACTTTCTTGAAAGAAGAGAAGTAGCCACCAAGGAAAGAAAGAAGTAGCCTTGTTTGTGGGGATGTGGAGAGTCTGTAAATCCTCCAAAATTAAACATCCAGGAGGTTCAAGGGGCTTTGTCCTCTAGGCCTGCTGCCCATTTTTCAGGATTTTTTACTTTTGTCAAATCACACCCCTGAATAATAGACATGAGAAAAACATACATTTTTAAACAAGCAAAGGTCTTAAAATCAAGTTCTTTATCATTGTTCTGTGGAAAGATCCCCAGCTTTGAAAGAGGGGTGAGCACATGTAGTACACGTACTGTGCATGCGCATGTGTATTGGGGAAATGTTCTAGCCTGAACAGTGTTACATACACTGTGCCCTTGCATCCACTACGCTATTAGACCAACTGCCCAGGCTAACTATTACAAAGGTATAAATATTGGGGTGATGAACTTTTGTGGTGCGCCATATGACTGGTTCTCGACCAATGAAAATCCACTATACCATGGTAGAACCATGCCTACATACAAATGCTGTATTAAAAGCAATAATTGAATGTCGGTGCACTGTGCACTCACAGTTCAAAGAAAAATCCAATATTCTTTAAGAGAAGTGCTTTACACTTACAATGTGTACATGTACTTCTCAGGGTGCTGGAGAACATTATGAAAAAAGGAAGATGACAAAATGAATGAGTCACAGAAGCCTGTCTAATCCGAGCCATATAGGACATCATTCCTTAAGTCCAAGTCCCAGACTCGAGTATTGATTAAGAAAAAGTACACTGACTACCCTTGCAGCTCTCAACAATGGTACAAAACAATTTAACAAATGTACAGATCATACAATATACTTGTATGTTCAGCCGGTAGGCTCTGTAAGTAACCATTTAAAGCAACCAAAGATGTTAGCATTGTTTCTGCTAAATTGTTGATTCGTGACCTTTGACTTTTGACCTCTGGACTGATAATGGCCATTGTGATAATTTTGCTGATTATGAGGATGCATATTTTCACAGAAATATAATTTTTGAGTTTTTGTTAAATTATGAAATTATTATTTTTTGCTACAAACTCAAGTATAAAATCTGTGAGTTTATCACTTTTGTTGACAGGACATGCATGCATTTGTAGGTTTATGAAACAGTATGGGTGTGGATGTACATGTACTTTTAATGAGTAAACATGTTTAACTTGATGCAATGATAACATAATGATAATATCCAGGGATTGCATATCGTAGGAAAATTGTTATTGTTCAGCATTTAACTATTGTTTGTAATGATCAATGAACATTGAACCGTGGACTTGGTGTCACTTCATGCATGTCACAGCGCCAATATAGTTATTTTTATGACAAACAGCTGACCAGTAGGGCATGTTTGTCAAAAGTTTGTATCCAGCGATTCCTGATAATTTTCATCTCTCAGAAGGGCAGGTTTGGGAGGTGAGGTAAGATTTTCTAAGGAATTTATCTGGTTGAATCAGAGGATTTGTACAATGGAGAAAGTTGTAATTGGTAGGCAGAGATGTGAATGATGTATGAATCAACCAAAATCAATTATTTTTAAAATGTAAGATTTTGTTTAAAGTTATGTTTAGAATATAAATTGTAGAAGTATTGTTATTGTCCTACATGTATATGTACAGATTTGCATAATCTATAAATACATTAATTTATCATTCAAATGGTTTTGTGAATGACATACATGTATATTGAATGGTTTATCAATAGGAGGGGTCATTAAAACCAAAAATCACAGAAGTTTAATTTGAATGTCTAAAGCCTGAGGTGAAGGAGCCAAGAGATCGAAGACAGAAATTCCTGCATTAACCTTGTCCTTGTTATGATTAGTGTAATGTCGCTGTGTGAATTTGACAGATCATTAAATGCATCTAGATTATAAATCAGATGTACAATCCTGATTGCGGCTTCTCAAATAATAGCATTTTTTTAGGATGCAAAATCAATGTCATGTTTCCCAAAATCATTTGTCGGGATGAAGCATGATCACAGTGGGCTCATCATCGTCTCTCGCCGAGCGAGAGATGATAAAAACATTTTCCGGAATCAAGATATTAGTGGTTGACCTTGGCCTCCTTGTTGCGTGGAAAAGTCGTGCGTATGTCAGATGAAAGACTAGGTCTGTGTTCGGGAAGGATTGGTGTAACAACGTCAGCAAGCGTGAGCCTTGGTATCCAATGCAAATTAATGACGGGTCATTCATATACCTTTTTGTAAAAAAAAATAATGCCACTCGCTAAATTACCTGCCGATCTTGCCTTGTTCTGTTCATTTCATTTGATGGTTGCGCATAAACATATACAAGCGAGTACATGTACATTAATTTACAAAAAATAAAACTAATTACTGTCTTTACTCAAAATAAGAAAAAACGGTTGTTTAGACCCGGATTTTTATAAAAAATAATAAAAATAAAAAATAATAAAAATAAAAAATAATAAAAAGAAAAAGATCTAGTTAAAATGTAATGTTTGCATTAAGAGATTATTCAAAATGTTATTTGTCATACAATTTTAATATACGTACATAAAATTAATTGTTATTGTGAGTGTACAATTAAAAAAAATCAACATTAAAAATTTCAAACAATAATGTTTGCATTTTCCGTTTAGTAAATACATGAAGTTATCAATTCCCAATTCATTCCAACCCTCCTCTGTACACCTTGGTTCATTTAATTTCTTCATAAAATTTAATTTGTAAACCCAACATATGGTGTACAATATGTGTAAAATACATACGTATGTGTATGTACATGATAGTCAGTTTGTGCTGCGATTTTGAATTTTTTTTTGTCAGATCAGAATAATTATTAGTTTTTTTCACATCACTTTCATTGTCTGTTTTGATTAAATTTTTCAAATTTTTTCACGTTAAGTGTTTTTGTGTCATTTGAAAATGATGGCAGTAAAAGTACACTTGCATGTATACACAAGTTCCTACAGTTTGTACATGTAACACCCTCGATATGGAATACCAGAGGTCATTATCCATCACTGCCAATCAGATTTCTGTTTTGATTTAATTTTTCAATTTTCCTTCATGTTAGTGTTTTTGTCTCTTTTGAAAATTGTGGCAGTTAAAGTACATACACGACACAAGTTCCTAAGACCCTTGATATTGGAATATCAGAGCTATGATAATTTTATGCGTCACTGTAAATCGGCTTTTTATGAATTGTTGGGAGCTGGCAGGGAACGATTTTTGTTCAAAAATGGCATACGGTTTTTGTAGCTCAATTTGTAGAGAAATATTTGCGTGCATGCAGTGCTAATTTTGAATTTTGTGTACAATATTGCAGTGCTATGCTATGTGAGCTCAAATAATTCCCTGTCTAGTGGTCTAAATAACAGATCTACGTCTTGTCAGTAGCCAAGTGAAATAGGAAAGATGAATTTTTACAGGGCAATTTAATTTTTAAAAGGACCAACTGGTTGACCATGAAAGTTGTGATAAATGTAGTAGTTTAGCAAATGAACCCTTCTACTGTAGCTGAACTTTAGTGGCAAGTAGCTACAGTGGTCAAAACCAGTCAACTGATTGTTTTTACTGTCATTTTGACCACCCTGAACAATACAAGACAATGCTTTTACCAGTAAAAAACGGTCGACTCATTTTGACCTGTAAATGTACAATGTACATGTACTACACATAAGCTTTGACAGTGTTGGACTTTTAAGTGCACCGGATACAGTACCTTGGCAAGTATATCAACATTTTGACTGATTTTGACCCTTGCAGTCACAGAAAGAATAATACACATGTACACTGTATGATTGATTGTACATGTGTGTAAACTTTAAGTAGAGACTAATCAACTGTGGTCATGTTATTTGTTTAGCAAATTACAACACACTTCAAGAGGACGCTAACTGGTCATTCAACCATGATCGTTGTAATTGTTCAGCAAATTATATTACACTTTAAAAGGAGACTTAATGTATTTGATCGTTAACTGATGATCATTACAATTGTTTAGCGAATTACAACACTTTAAGAGTAGATTATGTGGTCATTCAACCATGATCACTAAAATTGTTTAACAAATGATGATACTGCTTTCAGAGAAGGCTTAGTGGTCAACTACATGTATGATCATGATAATTACTTTAAAAAAATTGCTTTAACCAGTTCGCGTCGGAGGCCGTGTATACACGCAATTTGTTTTTGGACAGCGGATCGGAGAACGTCTAAACACGCCACAGGATTCTCGGAAATATTTGTATAGATTCCCGGTCGACGTGGCAATGAGCATACGGTGGAAGACGCGGTCTCCCCGGTCACGCTCTGGTGAGCACCATTGGTCGTGTTTGTGTGGTAAAAATAAACCCGCCACGGGGTTCGGAAAAACTTTTTTATTCCCGGTGTGAACTGGTTAAGTGGGGACAGATTGATTAACCCTAACTCCCTAGGCCCACTTGCTTACACATAACCTGAATCCTCCAAAATCCTTCAGCAGTAAAGCAAGCACATGACATGTATACACACATGTGTTTCTAATCTGTGGTACATGGCCAGGGACCCTCCCTGCATGTATGGAGCAATAAACAGTGTCCCCTGACCCAAGCACTGACCTTACAATCACTACAACAAACATGGATACATACATGTACCATGGAAAGGCAAGTATGCCTAATAACCTCAATCCTCCAAAACCCTTCACTTTAGCAAAGAGCGTGTAGCATGTAACCTCAATCCTTCAAAATCCTTCACTTTAGCAAAGAGGATTTTGGAGGATTTGGGAAGGTTAGGGTTCAACAATTACCTGTCATGATAATTGTTAAGCAAATTCTATGTAAACTGTATGGTTCATACATGTATGTAGAGCTCTGTAATTTGCAAGATCTCATGCAGAAATACATGACTATCCCTCTCACACTACATGTCAGCAAGGCCGGGACCCTCAAGGCCAACGCCGGGACCCTCAAGGCCAACGCCGGGACCCTCAAGTCACATCTTTACAAATCGCTGGTATACATGTAATAATAATAATAGTAATAATAATATACAAATATAACATGGTTTGAGGGTGGACAGTCGATATTAGCTCCCCGAGGTATTGGAAGTTGAGAAACTAGTTCCTGAGGCGAAGCCGAGGGAACTAGTTTCTCAACTTCCAATACCGAGGGGAGCTAATATCGACTGTCCACCCGAAATAAACCATGTTATATTTGTTTTACTATACCTCATACATATTCACAATATTCTCTAGTTCGGCATCATTGAGCTCGGGAAAACACGAATTTACATTTACGTGTGCCGCCATCTTTTCATGTATATAAATATGTAGCTAGCTAGGGCGATGTTCGCGCATGCGTACTACGCCCGTACGACTGTTCCCCGCGTGCCGCGGTGCGCGGGGAACAGATCGTTGGGACTATTTCCCCGCCGGGACTGTTCCCCCGCCGGGACTGTTCCCGCACTACTGCGCATGCGTATTTACCCTGTGCATGAATACTCACGGGCGCTTGGTAAATAGTCAAAATAGCATCTGGCACGTGATGGTGAATGGACCAGTGAGAATTCGGCTCTCGATCATGAATATGTATGAGGTATAGTAATAACTTATATAGCGCACTTATCCACCAAACTGGTGCTCAAGGTGCATTACATTATTACCCCTGCTCATCAGGTGCATAAATCATTCCTGAAACCATCTCAGCTCCCTGGGGAGTATACAGCTCAATTGCTGCCATTTCAGCGCATATGGGCTAATCAAACACAAGAACCAACACTGCCCTCACAGGTACCCATTTACCCATGGGTGGAGAGAAGCAATTATGGTAAAGTGTCTTGCTCAAAGGACACAAGTACCCCGGTCGCGGTTGAGATTCGAACCCACATTCTGACGACTCAGCCATCAGAACACAAATCCGATGCACTAGACCGCTCGACCATGGCACTCCATGTAACAACAAAGAAACTAATATTTATTTGCCATCCACAGTCTACACACTTTGGTGTAGTAGTAACAATGGGAAAATAGGAAATAATCTATTCGGATAAAAAAAACAATATCAAATTTGAAAATTTTACTTTGTCAAAATCTTTTTTTTTTCTCTAAATTTTTGTAGACAAAAATATTAGGGTGGGATGACGGTCAATTTTTTTATATATTTTTTTTGCGCACTCATTTGTAACAGTTAACAAGTGACAATGTCAGATTTAATACTGTATATGTTAATACTACCTATCAGCACTGTATATTCACTGGTTGAGTGGTTTAAGAATATCTGAATTTAGAAAGCAGATGGTTGTGAGTACAAATAAATACACAAGACCATGGCCACTTTTTTTTCAAAGGCTTCCGTTAACACCCATTTATTGTTTACCGACATGTCAAGCGAAACAAATATGACATTTATACTCAGTGACTACAAAAACCTGCAATATGTTACTGTTGTGTTTCATTACTTTGTTTTCTATAAATATGGAGAAATAAAGAAAATAAAATATACATGTATTCCATGTTTTATGTTGTTTACTTTCTTTTTAAAGGCTGTATTTGCATATTTTCAGATGTGTCTAATACAGCCAGGAAAAAAACGAGATAAATTAAATTCCACTTCAGAATATATCTTCTGTTTATGAACAATGGTAGTACCTAAAAACCTGTAAAAAATTAAATATAAATATAAATAAATAAATAAATGTTTGTAGATATCATGCATCCTACTTTTCTTTAAATGTTTTGGTCAGGTGGTGTACATATCAGAAATATTAGCCGAATAAGGAAATACTTGAATAAAAGTGCTGCTGAACAAATTATACAGTATGCGTTTGTCACATCACGGCTCGATAACGGAAATGCTCTCCTCTACAGTCTCCCACAGAATCGAATATCTCGTCTTCAGCACATACAAAACACAGCAGCTCGTGTTGTGACTTTGTCCAGAAAGTCATGCCATATCACGCCAATCTTGAAAGAACTGCACTGGCTTCCTGTTTCACAGAGAATTGTTTTTAAACTTATGCTAATTGTTCACAAATCTTTTAATAACATTGCTCCAATTTGTATTTCTGAACTGCTTAAAGTCTACACACCGTCACACAATTTGCGCTGCAGCAACATGTCACTCCTAAATTAAAGGAACCAACTTCAAAACGGAACTGGGGAGATAGGTCTTTTTCTGTCGCCGCTCCGAGACTCTGGAATCATCTTCCAACTAAACTCAAATCTTGTCATAGTATAACTAGATTTAAGTCGATGCTTAAAACTCATCTTATGTCACAATTCTTCAAAGATGATGTATATTTGTAATTGCACTGTAGGTACATGTATCTCAGTACATAATTTTTTCCCTATGCTATCATTGTATATTGTTTGTATTCATGTTTTTTCTTTGTTTCCGCGCCTTGAGCGCCCAGCAGGGTGGATATGTGCGCGCTACAAATCTTTATTATTATTATTATTATTATTATTATTATTATTATGTACCTGTAATTTAGATTTGTCCTTGCTATTTTTACATGTGTAAGTTCAGGGTTTGCTCTTAACTTTTGTTTTTCACTGTCCAGCAGGACCAGTAGGCTTGAATTGTGACTGGTCTGCCAGGTTTTTGACTGGTCTGTCATATACGGCGTGTGCACGCAGCATTCAATCAGTTTCATATAAAAATTATGTTTTGGACAAATCAGACATCAGAGTTACTCTAATTATAGTTAATACACTGTCTAGCACAGCCACATATCAATTATGAATGAAGAAATACACATACCATCAATAACTTGATTACGGTCAGTAATGTTATTAATTGAATGAGGTATGAAGAAGAAATGCACATGTAAGCAAAGATCGTTTGTAAAATAACTTAAGGTGTAAAAAACTTCTGTTCTAACAAACAAAAACAGAAACCTGCAAAACATGGCATATAAAATACTGATTGTCACCAAAGAATTTATCGTCCAAGGAATTACATTCTCATCCAGCGCGCTATTTTGATCCAGTCATTGGAAGGCACTCAGACTAGCTCACTGCATTTAGCACATGTGTGCAATGCCCTATGCATAGCGCGTAACAAATTTTTCTATTGGTCGAACAAGAACAATACGTCATCATATAACCAATAGAAATATTACGCGCTGTGTGCAATGCCTATAGCGTGTAAAACGTTTTCTTATTGGTCAAACGAGAACACATGTACCTTGTCATACAACCAATAGAAATATTTGTTATGCGATTTGGATCATGTCACTCACAAAATGTGAACATCGGCTTCGTGCGTGCGAAGTGCCGCTCGCCTGAAAATTATCATGATGCTCGGATCATTCTTAGACAGTTTTGAGGCAAGTCCAATAAAGACAAAATAAATTAACTCAGTCTTGCGGTTTCCTTCTTAATGGCACATTCTTTAATTGGCTTTGTCGGAATAAAAAATAAATAAAAAAATACAGGACGATGTACACAAAAATTAGGCTCAGAACCATAAGTTTTTATTTTTAATTATTTTTTTGAATAAAAAGATATAGGTTCTGCGTGATTTTCTAGGTTGGGTAGGGTAACCGGAAACACAACTATTTTTTTGTTCGGCCTTATGTGTATAATACAACTTATAATAGAGAGGTTTCGCAAGTGTACAGATTCGGATACAGATACAGCTATGATAACCGTATCCGTTCACGTTGGACGCGCGTCAGATTTTGTTTCGCAATCGGACCCACATGGAATGGATTAGGCCTAACGTTAAAGTTAAACGCGTGCAAAGAAAGTTTCCAACAAGCATGACGAAAACTGGAGACCCTGTCTACACTGCATTTTTCTCATTTTTTGCTTACAAATGACTAACACATTTCTATCTATATCATGGATGATACCATTAAAAGCAATACCGTGGGAGATGTTTTTAATCTAGGACAAAAATACAACTAAAATTCTGCAAAACAGTATCCATTTTTCTCCTTACGTGTGTGAACTTCCGTATCCGTTGTTAACGTCCATGCAAACCATGGACGCAACGGTTACACGTCACGTGAACACACAAAGTGTTGACGTATCCGTATCCGTATATGTATCCGTAGACTTGCGAAACCTCTCTATTTTTCAATGTATGTACAGTATATCATATGTACTAGGTTTCATTGTGGACAATTTTCCAAATCAGAAACATTGCAACGTATCATTTGCAGAACAATTACAATGATCATGGTTGAATGACCAGTTAGCGTCCTCTTAAAGTGTGTTGTAATTTGCTAAACAAATAACATGACCACAGTTGATTGGTTAGTCTCCACTTAAAGCTTACACACATGTACAATCATACAGTGTACATACATGTACATGTATATTAATTTGCTAAACTACTACATTTATCACAACTTTCATGGCCAACCAGTTAGTCCTCTTAAAAATTAAATTGCCCTGTAAAATTTGTCTTTCCTATTTCACTTGGCTACTGACAAGATGTAGATCTGTTATTTAGACTGGTTACAATTGAAGAGTTTCATAGCAAAACGCGATAAACGCCATATTTAAAACTTTTGCACCAACACCACTCAGACATCGTTCACAGGTAGGCAAACACAAGTTCCAACTCAGTTTTTAGCAAAATGCGATATAACCACTATATACATTGTAAACTCAATCATTATACACGTTTTTATTCCAAACCGCGATAAACGCCACGCCAGCTTCTCTGCAATCTGCAATATATCCTCTCAGCCAAATGGATATATAGCGTTTTGCTATGAAACTCTTCAATTGTAATGTACCCCTGTCATATGTCTACTTTGCCTCAATCCCAGGCAATCAGTATGGGAACGGGTCGACCCTCTCTGAGACTGAGATAAAGTCTAATCCTGATGGTTCTTCCCAAAATAGAAGCTCTGTGTGTTCTGTCCCAGTGATTGTTACCATGTACTAGCACATGTATGTATGAAACATACGTGTGTAAAACCCACCTGCAGGCTGAACGGCCAACTCATGGGGTAAAGGCATTGAAGTGTGTAACATTACTCAGTATATTTCATTATTAACTGCATTCCGTGTTTAATTGACCCATTGATTGGGGCGTTTTTTTTTACCTGAAAAAGTTGCCCCCAAAATGACTCAAATGAATGATCTACATTGTACATGTAGTATTCTCTGACTGCCTAGGAAAATCAATCTTGCTTTCACAAAATTATCTGTTTTACCATTTCACCAAGCCCAATCAGAAAACTTTGTAAACCTAATTTGCACTTTGGTCACATGACCCACATCTGAAAAGTATTTCAATTAATGGTATACATTATAGCATAGCAATATTTGTTTGCTGTTGTTTTCAACATACATGTAAATAGTAAATGCCTGGTTTTGAGTTCATTTGATTGAATCCAACCTTCATGAACAATTGTAACCACGATGTGGGATTTTCAATGCACCGGCCAAACTCAGAAGTTACTTATGCAGGTTTGTTGGCTTAAGTGCCGCCGAAAATATTACAATCTAGGGATGGAATATGTAGTTCAAATTATGATATATTTGGCTTCAGCGTTTCAAAGAAACCTCAGTACATTTTGAAAACATTTTGTATTAAACCCTCCTACAATCGGTGCAATTTTTGAAACAACCCATTCAGGCCACTCCAAACCATTAGCTGTTGCCAGTGGCCTCCTATCGTTACCCTTCTGTGCACTGTCACACCACTGAGATTGCAGGGTAAAGTGGTCTCCCATTGATACATTGTAGGCCATACTAATATGTTCAAACATTTACAGTGGCCTTGGGTGGCACACAGTTGATTTTGTACGATTACTTGGAAAGGACAGCAGGCATGTACTAAAGGTTGGTGAAAAACATACTGAAAATTTAGTGGATCGGAGTGGCCTCCATGTGTAGGAGGGTTAATGAATAAGTAATGTCTATTGCCCTTGGGAACTGAGATTCTCGTCTGACAACCCACGGAAGTGTTTGCACCCGTTTTTTGATGTCTTGATTTTGTGAGCATTATGCATTTAATTTCAAGAGGATGGGTCATTGTTTTATTAACAGTGTTCCTGTGATTCTGCCGCGGTAAGAATCAATTATGAGCGTTGACATTCCTTTCTGTCCATAGTATTAGCCAGCAATACCCCAGGCTGTATATTGGATGCCCTGTTTGGTAAATGAACACCCTGTCTTATTTGCCATTCACATGTGAAAGTATGGAAGTTTAACATCTGCACTGTTTTTTAAGGAAGACTGAATTTTGAACGCCCTATTTAGGGACAAGGGCCAAAGTCATGGTACAGCCAAGCCTTTGAGAAGCCCGGCCAGGCCCAGGCTTTTCCCCTGCCTACTGGCCTATATAATGAGCTCTGCTTGCCTGGGCTAGGCCCTCCAGAAGCCCAGGTTATGTTGATTGGCAGGTACTGTATTGTTACAGGATTAGGACTCACAAAAGACAATTAGGAGGCCAGGTAGCCTAGGCCTGGCCAGGCTTCTCAAAGGCTTGGCTGTACCATGACTTTAGCCCTCCTCCCTTAAATATCATTGTTATTGTTAATACTCTTTTTCTGTTGTTTTGTTTTCACACACAGATTCCTCAGAGGTTTACTTTGATACAAGAACCAAAGCAGTGCTTACACAATCATCTCACAATTCCATGGCGAACGTTAAAGGACAGGTAATTAGAAAAATTATTTCTTGGAATATAAGTAGGGGGAGTTTGCAGTGACCTTATTTGGCAGAGTATGATTTTACTATTTTTGAAGGGAATTTCTTCCTTGAATCTAGAACAATACAGCAAGCGTTGAAGGCAGTATGAAAATTGCTGATAATTACAATCTAAACAAGAAGACTATGTTGCATCTGTTGAACATCATTGGAACTGAGAAAATATCAAAGGGAATGTACACCTAGCAGAATCTGTTGGTTACCAGCCAAACTGTCATACAAAATTTACTGTAAGTTGGCTGGTAGTCTGTTTTATATTGCTCAGCAAAATTCTTTGCTAAGCCGCTTTATGAAATTGACCCCTGATTACTGACTTATGATCTAAAACCTTACTTGATGTGAAGTCGGTGATGGGACCAAACATTCTGAGAAATTATTCCATCTGACATGCTGGCATTTTTGGGAAAACGTGAAATGTGTTTTCAAATTTGAAGTGGATCACAGCTGTGATCTATTTTCCACATAATGAAAGCTAATGAAATCTGAATGTATTTTTCACTATTTTGTTGTTATTAACCCTAACCCCCTAGATATTCTGGCTAGGAACCTCCCTGAACCCTAACCCCCTATAGGTATTCTAGCTAGGAACCTTCCTTAACTCTAACCCCCTAGGTATTCTGGCTAGGAACCTCTCTGAACCCTAACCCCCTATAGGTATTCTAGCTAGGAACCTTCCTTAACTCTAACCCCCTAGGTATTCTGGCTAGGAACCTCCCTGAACCCTAACCCCCTATAGGTATTCTAGCTAGGAACCTTCCTTAATAACCCTAACCCCCTAGGTATTCTGGCTAGGAACATTCCTGAATCCTCCAAAATCCATCAGTGCACTTTTGGAAAACATGCCCTTTTCTTTAAAATGCACCATGCATTTTCGTTGATCTTTCATATTCAGCACTTATGGCCTGTACATGTACTTCTTGCCAGGTAGTAATTTTGTCCCATTTGAAGAGGTGAAAGTACATGCACCTGTTTCCAACAGTGCTGAGTTTTTCCCAAAAAGTGCCCTTTGGAGAATTTTGCAGGATATGGGGTGGTTAGGGTTAATGACACAGTGATTCATTTAATAATTGTTGCCTGGCGTGATGGGGTCCATGGCGTTTTGTACACCCGAGGGGGCTGATGGCACCCGAGGCGAAGCCGAGGGTGCCATCAACCCCCGAGGGTGTACAAAACCCATGGACCCCCATCACGCCAGGCAACAATTATTTTGTTATACCATGGTATTAGATTACGTTACCGAAGAAATCTTCCAGTAAACTGTCTTAAGTCTGTAACTGGAAGTGTCTGGAAGTTGCTGTCATCTCGTCCCGTTTCGTTGCAGTATTCGCGAACTATTCGTACTGCATGGTCGAAGCGAACAAATTCACACACACAGCAGACAAGTTGTTTAGCTGGTCCCTACAGTGCATCAAATTGAAATATTATAGCGTGTTCTGCGGAGTACCAGCAATATAACAACCTCGGTCGCTGTTTTCACTTCTTGCAATCAAAAGTAGCACTTGTGAAAGATATATGGGGATGATACTCCCGGGGACGATCAGGGTGATGTACCACTCTTGAGAGGTGAACATCACTTTTTGAGTGACGTCAGAGGTGAACATCACTTTTTGAGTGACGTCACGAGGGTAACATGAAGATTTGTGATTTGTCATGTGACAGGCTTTCGACCAATGAAAATACACAATCTAAGACCATGGTATAACAAACATGTATGTCTTGATTCCTAAGTATAAAGAATGAATGCAAACAGACATTTTACCAATGTTGTTCAATCTTTTTAAGGTACGTTAACCCTCCTATTGGTTTAACAATCAAAGACACTCAAAATTTGTATGTCTCTCTTAACCCATTGACTTTGTGCAGTGCACTCAAATACATGCAAGCACATGTGGCTGTGATAGGAGGTCAAACCAAAACCAATCAAAGACACTCAAAATTTGTATGTAACTCCCAACCCAGTGCAGTGCACTCAAATATATGCCAGGACATGTGGCTAGGATAGGTCAAACCAAAACCACTGGACAGTACATACACAGCTCTGTGTGACTCTGGCGCAACATTAACACCTGTTTGGCTGTACAGCTATTGTATTTAATGTGTTGTGTATTTAATGTGTTGTGTATTTAATGTGTTGTGTATTTAATTAATTGTAAGCGCTGTGATTTAAATACTAATATTATTATATTATAGGTTTAGGTTTAGTTTCTGAAGTATATGCTGATAATTGGGCAATGACACAGTAATATCGAATATATACATAACAGCAAAAGAAACATCACCCCCTAAATTTTGATAAGTCTGAGAACGTGTTTAGCTTATGTGTCCTCAGACGTCATGCATGACGAATTTTGAGGTCAACCAAATTTGCCACATTGTGTTCGTGTTACATTCCATACTCATAATATTCTTCATTAAACAAATTATATTAATTATAAAATGAAAATAATAAATATTTTTAGGGGTGACGTTTCTTTTGCTGTTATGTATACATTGTATATCGCAGTACCTTTTTTTGCTTGATTACGACATCGAGAACCTTTTCAAGTTATCGAGATATCGGCAAATCGCGATTTAAAAATATATATCGCTCGAGCTTAGTGTCACACTCTATGAAGTGGCTTTGCAACATGTGGTCCTGAAACAAAAATATGCATGATGAGTGTGTGCTGGAAACCTACATGTACATGTATTTGGTAACAGGACGTGCCTCACATGGTGATCAGGGTGTTTTATTGTCTGAACAGAATTGGAAAGACTTTAAAAAAAAAAAATTTTTTTTACGCAAATCGCCCCACACAAGGCCAATGGCCACTCCAAGGTGGGGGCTACTAAGTCATTGAGTTGTTACAACGACTCCACACTGAAGAAACCAGCCCCTCACACCGAAACAAGACAAGTTAATAACCAGCCTCTTCACTGTGCGAAGTGTACATGTAAATGTTGGTGCCCATAATATACACTTTTAGTCAGTTGGCCCCTCATATCTATAGGCGCGCCCCAAAAAGGAGCTAAATTTCTGTACACATAATGCGCATATTTAACACACAGAGCGACCGATTGGTCGATAAGGGATTCTGATTGACATTTGTCGATTGGTCCATTCAAGCAGTCATCACATCTAGGAATGAGCTTATTATTAACACAAGACAAGATGTCAGTGTGTTTTTTGCAGGCCTCGACCTTAGAAGGATTGAGAGAGCACAGGCCACTTTGGCCTTGACTGCCTCTACATTTCAAGGCCAACCAAAGGGGCATTACGGCCAACTCGGAGGGCCACCACGGCACTGGCCGTGGTGGCCGCGGTTAAGATCGAGGCCTGTTTTTTGATTCTGGAAAGTTTCTTCCCCCAACACTTTCTTACAAATTTAGCCATTTTTCCCTCGTCTAAACGTGTAAGTTGTCTGAATCAGTAACCAAATAAACCTAATGTAAGATAAATATGTTTGCTGGACAGCTGCAGCAGCATTTATTGATCTTCACACTAATGTTGTGTCAGTATTTACTGTCAAATCTCTGTATATTACCACCCCCTTAAAATTCGTGGATCAATCCATTATCACAGATGGTTGTTATAGATTTGGAGAGAATGGTAGAGATCTATTATAGATTTGGAGAGAATGGTAGAGATCTATTATAGATTTGGAGAGAATGGTAGAGATCTATTATAGATTTGGAGAGAATGGTAGAGATCTATTATAGATTTGGAGAGAATGGTACAGATCTAACTGAAAATTAAATTAGATGATTTTAGCATTTACTTTACAATTTTAGCAACTGGATGGTAAAATTCCAATTATGTCAACATTTGTTCCTAATGTGGAATGAGTTTCACGCATCATTATGAAGCATCATGTTAACATGTGGACGTCCATGTTGCCATGTGCTGCAACGTACTGATCAGCGTATTTTATTCTCAGAACAGAAACCAAATTCAGAGTAAAATAAGATGTCAAAAATATCTCCTATGGTATATTACAGTACATTTTCACTTTCATGAGCCTTGGTATTGCATGATCATTTCTCCAATAATACACCAGCAGTTGTGCTAAAATGTACTTTTTTCTTTCTTTTTTGTACAATGGAGCTACATAGCTTGGCTAGAAATACTGAATTTTATTAGCACAGCATTTTGATTATATTTTTATCCACCATGGCTAGTGTCATATTTAACCTCTAAGTAATGCTTACATAAATTTCCTAATAGTTTTTGACACGTTACCATATACATGTATGTACATGTACTCATGTATACTCTGTACAGTCTAATCTGTTATTCTGGCTTCCTAGACAATGGGGGTCACCTGCTCAATGTGGCCAGCCATTGAAGATGCTGAACGTTCGCCCTGTTTATTGTGGACACCCATTCATTGAGACCTCTTTTGACCATTCCATTCCATGGTCTCTACTTTCTCCCGAAACAGACCTACGGTGAAGCTGAATAAGAGAACCATCCATGTCTGAAATGATAATATGAAACTTATAATCAAGGGAAATGGTTGCCATTGTGGAAGGAAGACTTTTTTGACAACCAATATTGAGTTGTGGACCGTTAAATCCCTGTAGTACACAATAACCCATAGATGACCTTATATTCATTAATTGAACATATGTATAAAATGCCAAATGAAATAACTGCCACTTCCATATGGAAATCTAATTGGGGTTTGTTCCATGACCTCGAGTTATACATTGTTAAAAGTGTTTGTTTCTCCTTCCAGGTGCATGCACTGATACTCATTCATTCGCTTAGCATGTATGTAAATATCGTTGTACATTTTGAATGTAAAAAGGGCATTTTCAAAGACTTGGTTTCCAAATTAATTGGGCAGTTGTATTGTGAGTTTAATCAGCACCGAGTTAATTTGGGTGTTTGAGAGTATATGCCCCAAAGTCTTACAATGTACACCGATATTGATGATGTAAAAATGTATGCCAACTTGAACAGGAATTGCAGATATTGCTACTGCCTCTAGGCTTGAAATAACAACAAGAAATCATTCTTATTTTCGTATTTCACAATATCCCATGCACTTAACACATTGCCCCAGTTCATTGGGGCAATAACCAGTCCAGTTAATTGTCTCATCTCCCTGGGCTCCGAACAACAGCGGAAGCTTTTTCAAATACAATTTCAACCTCCCCACTTACAGATACTCATATACGTATACTCCTTGTTGTATAGCAGCAATGCACAGTAAAGTGTCTTGCTCAAGGACACAATGCATATGGAAGTTGCGGCCAGGATTCGAAACCCACATTCTGACAACTGAGCAATCTGAACACAAGTCCGATGCATAAAACAGCTCAGCCGTGGCACACCATTAGGAGATCTTCTCCTCAGCCGCAATCAGATTTTACTTTTTGATAATCTTGTTTACTTGTTTCAAGACTCAGTCGACAAGACTCGGTCTCATATAAACTTACATGTAGTTTAAAGCTGAGGTCCGAAAAGAAACCAGAGACTTTTGTTGCCTAATCAAGAATGTGTTTTCCATTATATTTTTTGGTTTATTTTTTTTCAGGTTGCTAGTGTGCGAGAGGTAGTTCCCCATTGCAGGAAGGAAGATATTCTTCTTGTTCTTCAACACTTTGATAGCGATGTTCCTAGCACCATTCAAGCCTTTATGGAAGGTATGGACACTTACATGTATCAATCACTTGACTGTTCTTGGGGGTGGGGGATTTTTGTTATGACAAACTGATTTGTATTTAAATTCATTTCAGTAAGTCAAACATAATTTGATTCAATTTTTTTTTTCAAAGAAAACACCGTTTGTTATCAAGCCTAGCATGGATGCTTCAAAGTCAAAAAATGTAAAAGTGTGTATGAACAACTGTGTGTACATGTACTTAAAATTTTGCAACTGAGTGATTTTATCCCAAAAGTAACCAAAAATAGAAAATTTACTGAATCATTTCCTGATATGTTGAAGTGGATTTATATAACGGTCTGCTAATAATAATAATAATAATAATAATAATAATAAGATTTCTATAGCGCCATTCCATCTAGATCATGGCGCTCGGCAACACAAGATAGCGAAAACAGAACATTATCAAAGGGCAATTGGAAATAAGTAAGTTTTCATGTTTGTTTTGAACAATGAAACGGTGTCTAGTGATCTGATGTGGATTGGTATTGTGTTCCAGAGTTTAGGACCGGCAATTGTGAAAGCTTTGTCAGTGGAAGTGTTTATTATTACAAGGTTTTGTATATAACATTTACACAACTATGAGTGAGGATAGAGTTTTGTGATCTATTCATAAATGCCCAAGACTGTTTAGACAATCTGATTGGACAAAACGTAATCATGTCGGAATGTATGAACGGATGGTTTTAGACTGGCTTATCAAAATCAGAACAGCACATATATGCACCAGCTGTTCGCCAGCTGTTGTTTTGTTTATTCAACAAAAATTACATTTTTTGTACATTTTGAAAACAAAATTGATACAGGCATTTGTATGAATGGGAATAACAGTTTGACACTCGGTCTCTACCGCAGGTTAACGACCGCAGGTTAACGACCAGTTTTGTACGTGGTCATGGATGTTAAGGACCTCGCCTTCGGCTCGGTCCTTAATGCCTGTGACCATGCCCAAAACCAGCTGTTAACCTGTGGTAATGACCGTGCCACAAACTGTTATTCCCTCAGAAAATGCCATGGTGCACTACGTGTATAGGCATTACATGAGTTACAGGCACTCATTACCGTTAGCAAACATAGCTTTAACCCTAACCCCCTAGGTCTTCTGGCTAGGAACCTTACTGACTCCTCCAAGATCCATCAGTGCACTTTTGGAAATATGCCCATATCTTCAAAATGCACCATGCATTTTCATTGATCTTTCATATTCAGCACTTATGGCCTGTACTTCTTGCCAGGTTGTAATGTTGCCCCATTTGAAGAGGTGAAAGTACCAGTTTCTGAAAGTGCTGAATTTTTCTCAAAAAAAGTGCCCCTTGGAGGATTTTGATGGATTTGGGGTGGTTAGGGTTAAAGTCAATATGCTCTTTTGGTCAAATGTCTGTAAATGTATGATCCATACTTTATATGTATACATAGATACATGTATCTATATATAAAAATCAACCAGTGAAGTATTCAGCTTATTTCACTATGTTTTTAACAAGAAAATAGTGAACATTTTAAATGTTCAACATTCATTCCAACATGGCAATTCTGTCTTCAGATGACGGAAGTGAATTTCACTAATTTCACTAATATGACAGCACCTGAGACGGAAATGTTTTTCAAGGGATATTTGATACCATTATCAACTTTACACCTAGTAAGTTTGATGTAAAACTAATATCATTTATGTTTTTGTAGAGATGACCAATTGTAACATTTATTTGCTGCCACAGAGGGAGCTCCTAATGTAAACGCGTTATTTCATCTAACACATCATCCATAGTATTTCAGCAATTACCTATAGTTCCCTGAAGCTAACATGAATCAGATCTTGAGGTCATGTGAGGTCAACAAGTCCCAGTTTAAGGTTAACAAATGGCCTACATACAGTGTGGTTTGACCTTGTAGAGTTAGAACAAATGGGCCTACATAAATTACATCAGAAAAAACAACCAAAATGATTTACCTAAGGAGAATTTAGGTTGCAAGGTTATGCAGTTTATCCACTGGTTATTTTGTTCACAACTGAAGATTTTCCCCGTAAACTCAAGACCAGCCAGTGGCCATGGAAACGTGAGGTTGAAAATTCTGTTTGAAGTTGTCCAAAGTTTGCTTTCCCATAAGCCAGTGTACTACACTATAGGGCTGTGCCGGGTATCTGAATACCCGACTGAAACGGTCATTACCCGGTTCCAATTACCCGTAAACGACTTTTTAAAATTCGGACTTAACATTTGAGCGGTGTAAACAGAAATCTGTGACTATTGAACAATGTAATGTTTACATTTTTACAGACAATTATCTTTAATTCAAGAGATTACACTCCAATAAAGAAAAGATCGATTTAAGTATGGTATCCTCTGTATTATAAAAGTCAATTTGTTACCATTTACATGTACAGTACATGTATTTGTGCACCACCTGAGGCATGTTATCAACAAAAATGAAAACGGGTATCCGGGTATCCGAAATTTCCTGATTTCGGGTATCCGGTTCCAAAAACATCCAAAAACGCACAGCCCTACTACACTACGGCCCGGAGTTTCAATTCTTGTAGGGGCGTGACAACTTTTCCTGAGTAAAGGGCACTTCCATTAGAATAGTAGAATGTGTATGGGAATATTATTAAGGGGCACCAAGGCCAAGACCAGGGCAGTATAGAGGTTGTGACCTCTGTGGGTGCACCACACTAAATAAACTCCCATAGCAACCAATGCTAAATACAAAATATTCAAAAATCATTAAAGAGGCACTCTAAGGTCAAATTCAGTTTTGTGATGCACTCATTTTCCAATAGATAAAGTGTGAAAAAAATTACAAGTCTCTAACTTCACTTTAAAGTGGTGTAACATATCATTTTATTTGATACCCTTTCAGAGCGATATTTGAAACATGACGTCACTATTTTCTTACGGTAAATGAGTCTGTAACATTCCATACAGGAATTTTTTGTTTGTCAAAAAGTCAATTTCAACGCCGATTTGATCAAATATTGTGGAGATTCAGGAATGAACTGCAAATTCACCGTACAAAAATGTAGAGATCCATTTATTTGAAATGTGACGTCACTGTTGTCTTTGGATGTTAACAAATTTCACACAGGAAGGTTATCAAATAATATGACATTTTACATCACTTGAGGTTAGAGACTAATTTTGTTTTGTAATTTTTTCACACTTTAACCCTAACCACCCTGAATCCATCAAAATCCATCCCCCTATTTTGGAGGATTTCGGCGGATTCAGGATATCTCCACATTGAGCATATGGCGGACTTTGATGGATTCAGGATTTCAATAGTTTTTAACTGCTTGGTCATGTTGGTTGATGTATTTTGATAGATTATAGTTACATGTACTGTACATGTACAGCCAACACTTGTATGTGTTAGATTTTGATGGATTCTATGCAGCAACATACTATACAAATTTTCATGTGAGCATGGTATCCTGAATCCGCCTAAATCCGCCAGAAATTTAGTGGTGGATTTTGGCGGATTCAAGATATGTCCAATATCTACACTGGCGGATTCTGATGGATTTAGGACACCAGCATTTTGTGTGTGACAAAAATGGTGGATTTTGGTGGATTCAGGATACTTTCTAGTAAAAATACCCAAGGGGTTAGGGTTAATAAGGACTCTAGTTATTGGAAAATCACAAAACTAAATTTGACCTTAGAGCCCCTCTATAAAAAAAAAAAAATACTACACTTTTTAAAAGTCCTACACTTTTTAAATCCAAAAGAAAAAATATTCATTGATGTCTAACCTTTTGTTTTCTTCTCAATTTAATGTGAATAGCCCAGACGCCCGTCGAGTTATTCTCATCCCAATGAAAACCACCCTCTACAGTAGTGAAAACGTCCACACTGAAAAGCATCCATTATGGAAAAAGGCTGTACGCTTGAAATCGAATTAGGAGCACTTTTTCAGGGCCTAGCGTATCCAAAATACTCAAAGTTGGAAGTCAAGGACCCCCAGGTTATGGTATTGGACCATTTTTATACAATCCCTCAAATGTATATGGGCCTCAAATCTTTGTTTTTCAGAAAAACATTTGAGGACATACACTTTATCATAAACAGCTCGGCGCATGAATTTCTCACTATTTAGTGGGGTGCACCCTGTGTAATTCCAGACCTCCACACTACCTAATGTATACGTACCTACATTTCCGTCAATACGATTTTGTTCACATTTTGTGAATCGAGATAAATATTTAACAGCCCAACTACATAAATTTCAGTAGATTAAATTTTTATAAATAATCTAAACCATTCACAGTTTCCTTGATGGTGAATTTAAACATTGTGGATATTGTCAAATGTGATATTTATGCAGTTGCAGAAACAGCGGCGTAGCCAGGACTTTTTCAGTGGGGGGGGGGGGGGGCACAGGGGGGGGCATTGCTTTTCAGTAGGGGGCCCAGGGGGTATGGGTTTTTTCCCTTTTCTTTTTCTTTTCTGTTTTTTGGGGCACTATGAGGATTTTTCGTGGGGGGGCACCTGGGGGGGGCACTGGAAATTTGTGGGGGGCACGTACCCTCCCAGGCCCCCCCATGGCTACGCCGCTGTGCAGAAAGTAAGAAGCTAGGCGCGACCATGCAATATGGAATTATTCATTCAATTGTTATCCGGATAAATTATACTAGATAAATAATAACAGTTTGACTAAACTTTCAAAATGTTTGCTCATCTGACAAATTGTATTTCGTGCTTGATACCATCCATAATTTTAAGGTAAGTTCATGGTAAAACGTTGATAATTGTTTTGTTTTTCCTGAAAATTATCAGTGGTGTTCTGGGGCGTGAATCATGGTCACGGATTTACATGAAACTTTCTAGGTGTAAAGTTGATGATGGTATCAACCATCAGTCCCTTGTAATATTCAGGGGTGTGATTTGTCCAGATTTATCAGGATTTGTCCGGTTTTCCAGATTTTTACAAATCACAGTGTTGCAATCCTCCGGATTTTAAAGATTTAAGCAATAAAGGAAAGCAAAGCAAACGCTCAGAACTATAGATTTCACCCCAGCGCTGTTCACAACAGCGGCCCCAATACCCCTAGCGAAATTTACGTGGATTTTTCAAAACTGCCTAATCACCCCCCTTGAATATCCCTGTCTCAGCTGCTATCATTTTACTACAATTACTCAAATTATTTTGTCCCCTAGAGATGTGAATTCCACGTTTGATTGAATACAAACAACCTGAATGCATTTTCACAATTTTCTCGTTAACCACACAATGAAATAGACTGACACATTCCCAGGCTCATGATTCTTATAAAGTGTCTGCTCAGAGCAGTAAGGACTTATACACACTTCATGACAATTTTATTTGCTTAATGACAAAAGGTCTTATAAGATTAATTAAGTGTAATTACCTAATTAAGTACAAGATAATGGGTCTTGAATGCTAAAAAATATAAATTGTGAGTCCTATTGTTAATTTTTTTATTTTTTTATTTTATTTTTTTTATTTATTATTAATTTTTTTTTAACGCGAATTAGCCCCACACAAGGCCAATGGCCACTCCAAGGTGGGGGCTACTAAGTCATTGAGTTGTTACAACGACTCTACACTGAAGAAACCAGCCCCTCGCACCGAAACAAGACAAGTTAATAACCAGCCTCTTCACGGTGCGAATAGGACTGGGAGGGGTAACTAGTCCAGAACAAGGCAGTTGTTAAACTGCCTCTGCCCCTATAAGCAATTATGGTTAAGTGTCTTGCTCAAGGACACAAGTGTCACGGCCGGGTTTCGAACCCACATTCTGCTGCTAACACCAGAACTTGAGTCCGGTAAGCTAGACCACTCGGCCACGACACTCCACAAAATAAAACATAAATCCAAATAATTAAGTTTTCTTAACATAAAGGAAATTGCACGTAATTTACAGGCCTTATAAGTCCTTTTTGCTCACACATTGCATGTATAGATCTTATAAGTCCTTTCTGCTCTGACCCAACGAAAGTATTGATGCATTCAAAGACGTTTTACTAGTCTATACTGGCTGTAATTGAAGGAGTACATTGTATTATAAACAGAGCTGGAGCTCTTGGAGCAGACAACCACACTTCCATTGATAAAGCAAAGGGTCTTTGCAAATGTGCTGAAAAGAAGCAATTCTGGTGATCAATCATGCTCTTAGACTCTATTCTCTGTGAACACTGGCAAACACTTGAGCGTACAGACATGTCCCCGTATGTCATTTCAAAGAGTGCTGTAAGCCATTGTCAATAAACAAAATTAACAAACAAGTCTTTGTCGTGATGGGATGCACGTGTAATTTCCAGAAATGACTGATGTTGACAGGTAAATTAACATCCGAGACGCGTATGTCTCAGACTGCAGTGCATTGTTGAACATTGGATGATTTACAAAGATTATGTACGTTCAGTTGAAGTGCTGAATAATAAATGCATTCTTTATACATTATCAATGTACAAGAAAAATACAAAGCGCTCGATTATTCTATTGTATTTCCGTAATGTACAGTACTGTACATGTATGCACCAAAAACAGTATAAAAAAAATTACATTCAAGGTGTTTTACACAAATTAAAAAATAAAACCCACTTATAGAATTTTAAAATCCAATTAAAGTGTAAAATACAAAAAGCAAATATTTGAAAAATGTGTCAATTTGATTTAATTGAAATTATACATACGTGTACATATACATACAGTACATGCCCCGCCCCCCCCCCCCTCCACTTACATGTATTAATTACACAGTAATATAGTCTTGTAATATGTTTCTTACACACGGGAACTAATGTACATCATTTGTACACGTTTTTACAAACTGTGTAACTTTATGCAGACCTTTGGGTTTTGAGATTTAATCACTGATAAAGGCCACTCTGTTTAGATCATTACACTGTCATATAAATAAAATATACACATATAAATCACGCTTAGTATGAACAAGACCAAATTACACTGCAAGTATGACACAGGTCTACCATATCAGCCCCAGCAGTGATCTACCTGCTTGACTCCCCCCCCCCCCCCCAAATAAATTACATTTGGGACACACTACAGAAGTCCTTGACATCTAAATGAACCCTTGCTCTGAAGCATGATTTGAGAATGATGTTGCTCTTAATGGGAAAACCAGACTACCAACGGACTACCAAGTCTGGCTTTCAACTCCTTAAGGAACCTATCTCTACCTAAATTCCTCCTCCCCTCCTCCCCCCCCCAAAAAAAAAGTGTTGATGGATGTGTCTACTGAGAACAACTTTTTTTGTCAGACGCAGCAAAAATAGAATTTTCCCAGTATCTCTGCTGTCTGGATATACTGTCTGCATTGATTACTCAGATTATATATCAATTGGTCGTGGAGGTGGAACACTCAAGTTAACAGACATTCCTGATTGGAAAAGATATACATCTATGGTAGAAGTTTGGATAAATTGTAAATTGGTGAAGGTAAGATTTGGTTGAAGGCCAAATGATCTTGGGACAAAATGAAGGCTGTGGTTGCACAATGTGTATTTCTCTTGATTTGATTTGAAAGATTATTATTATACATTTCTGGTAATGAAACCAAGGATGCCTCAAAAGCACACTTGAGCACTGTAGCTTGGAAGCCTGAGGAAACCTGTAAACAAGGGTGCTTGTTATGTGAACCAGAAACACCGGGGTAAACCCCTATTCCTCCACGATAAGTGTTCTGGGTTCTTTTACGTGCATTACTTGAATAAATCTAGTACGGGACCTACGGCTTAACGTCCCATCCAAAAGGACGGAGCAATTATGGCAGGGAATGGGATGCCACTTTTATTCCGGCTTTTTCATATTTTTTCCAAAGAAATCTGGCGCTCCATCTTTTGTCCGGCCAGAAAACAAATCGCCTTTACAGAGCACGCTCAGTTAGTCTTGGTTATCAAAACTTTTTATTTTATTTATGCCATCGCGTAATACACTCGAACGTTTCACCGACAGAGTTGTTCGTTCACTTTAAGATAATCACGTTGTTGTGAAAGCCCCGGTTAGCATTCAATGGTTCATGCATGTAGTAAGTGCATGCAATGGAAAAAGATAGTAGCGAGATAACAAGCAACGTCTTGAACTAAGACTAGCCCATTGCTCCGCCATTTTGGAAACAATGGGTGTGTGTGTCCGTGTGTGTGTGTTGTATACGGTGCATTGTATATATGGTGATCGCAACTTGATCATAAAGATTGCATTTCGCGGCCCTCATTTTCTGAAATTTTTGACTGATTTTATTAAACTTGGCTACCATAATGGAGGTCAGAAGAGGTGTGGATCTGGAAAAAAAATCAGTGCTAGTGTAAAGGTTCAACTGGCATTGGTTTGAATCAAAAGACAGCTAGGGATATTTTCTTTCCGTGCGCTCTTTCTTTGCGGGAAAATGTTTTCCAGCTCTGGAGCATATCCCTGTTATGGTTAAGTGTCTTGCTCAAGGACACAAGCACCGTGACCAGCCAGGCCAGGATTTGAACCCACATTCTGACAAATTCAAAACTCACATTCTGAAAGATTGGATGGGTTCAACATGACTCACCATATCCTTGTTTACTAACATTTAGGTACATGTAGTAGGTATACCATGATCGTATGAAAACCATAGACTAGATAGAACCCATGTGGTGGACCATCTATGGTTTGTGGTTAATAATAATAATAATAATAATAAAGATTTTTAGCGCGCACATATCCACCCTGCTGGGCGCTCAAGGCGCGGAAACAAAGAAAAACATTAATACAAACAATATACAATGATAGCATAGGGAAAACAAATTATGTACCGAGATACATGTACCTACAATGCAATTACAAATATACATCATCTTTGAAGAGTTGTGACATAAGATGAGTTTTAAGCATCGACTTGAATCTGGTTATACTATGACAAGATTTGAGTTTAGTTGGAAGATGATTCCAGAGTCTCGGAGCTGGGCGACAGAAAACCACCTATCACCCCAGTTCCGTTTTGAGTTGCTTCCTTGAGAGTGACATGTTGCTGGAGCGCAAATTGCGTGATGGAGTGTAGACTTTTAAGTAGTTCAGAAATATAAATTGGAGCAATGTTATTAAAAGATTTGTGAACAATTAGCATAAGTTTAAAACAATTCTCTGTGAAACAGGAAGCCAGTGCAGTTCTTTCAAGATTGGCGTGATATGGCATGATTCTTTCTGGACAAAGTCACAACACGAAACTGCTGTGTTTTGTATGTGCTGAAGACGAGATATTTGATTCTGCGAAGACCGTAGAAGGAGAGCATTCCCGTTATCAACCGTGATGTGACAAACGCATGTATAATTTGTTCAGCAGCACTTTTATTCAAGTATTTCCTAATTCGGCTTATATTTCTGATATGAAATGATGATATGCTAACAATGTTGGAGATATGTGGTTTTAAAGTCATTGTCGAGTCAAATATAACACCCAAATTACGTGCATGTAATGAGGAGTTATCTGAGTCACCAATTGTAATAAATGGAAGAGAAACTTTAGACAATTGCTGACGTGATCCAAATAGAACAAATTCTGTTTTTTTCATCGCTCAATTTCAGGAAGTTTTGTCTCATCCAACTTGAATCCCTTGAATACATTTCTCCAGTGTTTTAATGCAGGAATCAGCAGGTTCTTGAGAAGATTTAAAAGTAATGTAAAGCTGCGTGTCATCAGCGTAAACATGGTAATTTAAATTATACTTCAAAATGATATCACGAACTGGAGAGGTATAAACAGTAAACCACTGTGGGCGGCACAGAGCCTTGGGGTACAGAATAGTCAAGAGTAACAGGCTCGGAGATAGCGTTACCAATACAAACATGCTGAGGCCTATTTAAAAGGTAGGACTTACACCAATCCAGGGCTGTGTCATGTATTCCAAGATGATATTGAAGGCGGGAGAGAAGGATTTTATGATCGACAGTGTCAAAAGCGGCGCTTAAGTCTAACAAAACTAATGCAGTGATTTTCCCTCATCCATGGCAGATAAAATGTCATTGTTGACGCCAAGAAGAGCAGTTTCCGTTCCATGAAATGGTTTGTAGGCTGACTGAAATGTGTCCGACAGGTTATTAGCACGAACATGGTCAGAGATCCGTGATGAAACAACTTCGCTCGATTGTTTTTCCAAGGTACTTAAATTGCCACTGGTCGGTAATTTTTAAAACTTCCTTGTCCAAATTGGGTTTCTTTAGGAGTGGTTTAACATGAGCAACCTTCTGGCTATTAGGAAACAACCAGAAGAAAGAGATCTGTTTACAATAATTGTGATATACTTAGCAAACACATCAATATTTTGTTTTATTAGCGAAGTTGGCACTGGATCAAGTTCACATGATTTTGATGGCGATTCATGATGAGTTTCTTGATCTCCGTAACACTAGTAGGCTCAAACATGGACAGTCTACATTGTGGATCCTTGCGTGATGGTGTTTGTGATAGAATGACAGGAACTGAGGGAAAAGAACTAACGGATATTCTCAATTTTGTGACAAAAAGTCTGAAAAAGCATTTATGCGAGGTCCTGATCGAGTGTGTAGATGGAAGCACTGGAGCTTTGGGTTTATGAAGCAGCTTTTCAACAATGTTAAGAGTTTTTTCTGATCACCAGAGCTATCTTCCACAAGAGATGAGTAGTGAGTTATTTTTGCCTGGTTAATCATGTTCTTCACAATATCACGTTGGTTACAGTATTCTTGCCGATGTACTCCAAGTTTCCCATTGTCACGCCCATCTTCGCTCAAGTTGACGGCGGATTTTCCTTGCAGCACGGATATCATCATTGAACCAGGGGATTCAGATTGTGGTTTAACAGTTCGAGTTTTTGCGAGCATGATCATCCAAGATGTTACGGACAGTAGATTCAAATAGACTGACACAAGAATCCAGCTCACCATCTTCAAGGTTTACATTTTCCAGTTGAGATTCAATATCATGATATAAATCTTTAATATTTACTTTTTTCCAGTGGCGAGTAGTTACAGAAATGGTAGGTATGGGAGGTTTTTAAGGTTCAAATTTACCATGATTGCATAATGATCAGATAAGCCAGGATGAATAGTTATATTCGAGATAAGAGGTGAAGTATTTTCACGTTATCATGAGGTCAAGACAGTGACCATACCGATGAGTGGGTGCTGTGATGTGCTGTATAAGTCCATGAGCAGAGAGCAGATCTTTAAACTGATTTGCATAATTGTTTGAAATAATGTCCATATGAATGTTAAAATCACGGTTAAAATAATGTCAGATGGGTGTAAGAGATAATCGACAATTAATTTTTTCAAATTCCTGCAGAAAACTGGAGAAGTTTACATGTTTACCATCAACATCCCTTTCTGGTCGATAAATATTAACAAGGCGAACAGATCTAGTGTTGCACGTTACCTCAGCATGCAGAGATTCAAATGTTAGGTAGTCAATGTTAACACTTTTCATACTGACAGATAAACTGGACCTAAAGAGTAGTGCAACCCTCCACGGTCTTTATTGGTCTGGGGATATGATGGAGAGAGTAGCCAGCAGGAGTACACTCACGGGTGTGAAGTCATCGTAGGTTTAAACCATGTCTCGGTTATGGCAACAAGATCCAAATTGTTTTGAAGTACAAAGTCAACAAATTCATCCGATTTGTTACATATGGATTGAGTATTCAAGACACAGAGCTGAAGTTTAGACTCATCGTGAACATTTGGAGTTGAAGTTATGCCAATGTCGCTTGTTGATGTGGTTGAGTTCACTGCTGGGGTTGGTAAGGCTGGAGTGCTAGTTGTGTGTCTGGCTGACCAGCTTTTTACCTCTATGTGTGCGGTATGTTTGGGGTTGATTGTAAGTATTCCAAGACAGTTCAATTGACTCAATCCTAAATAAGATAAAGCTACATCAGTACATGGAGCATTGCGAAGATTGAGTAGTTCATTACGGCTGTAGGAAATTTTATGGAGCTGAGTGGCGTTTGTGGGTTTGTTGATCAGTGTTTCAGGTCCAGGGTTTGGGTTTATGTCACCAGAAATTAAGAGTTCCAGGTGAAAGGTGGCAGATGAATTATCATAGTATGATATAGGACGTCTCAAGAATTTAAGATGGTTCAACCCACAACATGCATTTCTCTCAGTTGGAGTTGAAAGATCGAATGGGTTCAACATGATTCACTGTTTAATATTTACTAACATGTAGACACCATGTTTGTACGAAACCATGGACGAGAACCCATGCAGTGAAACCTCTAGAGTCTGTGGTTGAACCCACGTCAGTAGTTAATAAGTAAAGGGGAAGAGCTCACTGGTTTAATTCTCAAAACATGTTGATGCTGGTACAGTCTTTGGTGGGTAAATACATATTTTTAATATACATTATTTTTAATCGGGTAATTCCTTTAACCCTAACCCCTTGGGTATTTTTACTAGAAAGTATCCTGAATCCACCAAAATCCACCATTTTTGTCACACACAAAATGCTGGTGTCCTGAATCCATCAGAATCCGCCAGTGTAGATATTGGACATATCCTGAATCCGCCAAAATCCACCACTAAATTTCTGGCGGATTTTGGCGGATTCAGGATACCATGCTCACATGAAAATTTGTATAGTATGTTGCTGCATAGAATCCATCAAAATCTAACACATACAAGTGTTGGCTGTACATGTACAGTACATGTAACTATAATCCATCAAAATACATCAACCAACATGACCAAGCAGTTAAAAACTATTGAAATGCTGAATCCATCAAAGTCCGCCATATGCTCAATGTCGAGATATCCTGAATCCGCCGAAATCCTCCAAAACAGGGGGATGGATTTTGATGGATTCAGGGTGGTTAGGGTTACATGTGTGATCAGTACACTGTGTCTGTCACTATGTGTCAACATTTATTTAATTAACTCATTGAATTATTTTGTTTATTCTTCAGATGGCGCTGAGGAAATACTGAAGGAGTGGAATATACCAAATAAACGCAAGGTACACTCATGACATTATCTCTATTAACCCTAACCCCCAAGGTATTCTGGCTAGGAACCTTCCTGAATCCTCCAAAATCCATCAGTGCACTTTTGGAAACATGCCCTTATCATCAAAATGCACCGTGCCTTTTCCTTGATCTTTCATATTCAGCACTTATGGCCTGTACTTCTTGCCAGGTAGTAATTTTGTCCCATTTGAAGAGGTCAAAGTACCAGTTTCCAACAGTGCTGATTTTTCCCCAAAAAGTGCCCCTTGGAAGATTTTGAAGGATTTGAGGTGGTTGGGGTTAATAAAAACAAATCATGTTAAAGGGAAGATACAACATTCTCCTGAAGACAATCAGAGCATACTGATCAAAACGTCGAGTTGTAACCACCAGTTCTTTTCAGAACTAATTTTTTATTTTTATTTATTTATTTTTACGCAAATTCGTCCCACACAAGGCCAATGGCCACTCCAAGGTGGGGGCTATTGAGTTGTTACAACGACTCCACACTGAAGAAACCAGCCCCTTGCACTGAAACAAGACAAGTTAATAACCATCCTCTTCACGGTGCGAATAGGACTGGGAGGGGTAACTAGTCCAGAACAAGGCAGTTGATTAACTGCCTCTGCCCCTATAAGCAATTATGGTAAAGTGTCCTGCTCAAAGACACAAGTGTCACTGCCAGGATTCGAACCCACATTCTGGTGCCAACACCAGAACTTGAGTCTGGTAAGCTAGACCGCTCGGCCATGACACTCCACATGTAATTACTACTCAATTGAGAATTTCACATGGTGTCACCACAAATAGTCTTTACTTTACTCTACAAATAGTACATAAGATGCAACATGAGAAATGTTGGTAAAATTTCTTCTCTTTAAATCAAGTTTTATGCAAGTTTAAGCTTATTATATTGTGTTGTTTGCAAAGGAAATGCATTTATATGTAGCTTTTTTTATTCATCTTATCCTGGAATTTAGGAAAAATTACTCTTTCCCAAATTTCACCTCTCCCTCCTACTGTTTGACCATTTGAAACCATTCAAAATTTCCACTTACCAAAATGCCCATTGGTTTTGTACACACATGGTGATACCATTTGAACAGTGTTGGTAGCAAGCTTTACTACCATTCAAATCCATTCAAATGCATAGAGGGTCCATTGATTCACCACTTAGAAGTATCCAAACAAGGTTTTGTATTAGCTGTACTACCATTTGGAAAGATCCAAACAAGGTTTTGTATTAGCTGACCTACCATTCAAAACCATTTGGGGGAATCAATCAATACTGTACACAGTTATTTCACCATTCAAAACCACAAAAGCGAATGGTTTCAAATGGTGGATCAACTTGTATGAAAAAGGTACCAGAAGTAGGAGGGATAAAAGTGACATCACCTCGGACAAAAGAATTTGTATGGATGATTGATAATATCATCAGCTTAGCACTGAGTAAGATTCACATTACAAATTTGTTTTTGTATACTAACCCTCCTACTATAGCTGCACTTTAGTGGCAAGTAGCTATAGAAGTCAAAATCAGTCAACTGCCTGTTTTGACTGTTGACCCAAATGTGCACACAGGGGCATTCCTGACTGGTTTTTACTGTCATTTTGACCACCCTGAACAATACCAGACAAGGCTTTTACCAGTCAAAAGTTTTGACCTGTATATATGTACTTACTACACGACAGCGTTTGACTTTTAAGTGCACTAGATATACATTGGCAAGTATATCAACATTTTGACTGATTATGACCCTTGCAGTCACAGGAGGGTTAAAGCATGATTCTAAAAATGATTTTGTGACGGTATAATTTTAAGGTTTTAAGTTATCATCGGGAAATTAGTAATTTTCTAATCAAACACAATGATGATAAAAAAAGCTGGTGAAAAAAAGAAGAAGAGCAGAGATGAACATATTTTATCTTTAACTAACAAACATGTAAGTACTGTACGTTGCGGTGTTTAGTCATTTCCTTTTGTGGAATAACCTCGGATACTTCAGATAATGACATATGCTTATGTATATGTTTGATTGTCTGAAATAGTCATCCAAAATATACTAACGTGTAATGTAAACTTTCTGGAATGGGAACAGGATGCATGGGTTTAGCTTTATTGGCTGAGATCAATACATTGAACACGTATGTCTGGACAAAACCCTAAGACATACCCTTTACTTAATAATAATAATAATAATGTGTGGACTTATATAGCGCACGTATCCACCAACTGAGTGGTGCTCAAGGCGCATATTATTACCCCTGCTCATAAGGCTCATAAATCATCCCTGAAACCATCTCAGCTCCCTGGGGAGTATACAGCTCAATTGCTGCCATTACAGCGCGTATAGGGCTAATCAACCAACTCTGCCCTCACAGGTACCCATTTAACCCCTGGGTGGAGAGAAGCAATTATGGTTAAGTGTCTTGCTCAAGGATACAAGTGTCACGGCCGGGATTCGAACCCACGTTCTGCTGCTAACACCAGAACTTGAGTCTGGTAAGCTAGACCGCTCGGCCACGACACTCCACAGAAATACAAATACATGTAGCTGTTTAAACTGATAAATTAGTCTTCAGTTTTTACTCTAATATATACTACTCAAAATAATTTAGGGAACACCGGATTTTTAACATCAAATAGGTTTGAAATGTTCCATGAACCAGGATTTTCATTTGCAACCCCCTCTCTCTTTCAGTAGTCATGTCATGAAATGTGTAATCACTACATGCATCCTTTACAGTATCATCTGTTTCATTGTGCAGTTGTTTCTCATCAATTCTGTGAAACATTGTGTTTATCTGAAATAAATGATTGCTTTAACTGAGATTATTCCGGTGTTCCCTAAATTGTTTTGAGTAGTATACATTAACATTTTGAAATATGTGTTTATTTGTTTATAAATAAAAATTTGTTTATAAATAATGTACATGATGAAAACAAATATACATTGTAAACTGAGCATCAAACGAAACTTATCAAATCTTTGGAAGGACACTCATTAAAATCCTCCACGGAAAAAGGAAAAATATTTGAACATGGGTAAACTTCAGTAAGCTTGTTTGTTGACATGTGCTTAGTAAAGTGTGGGCTACCATAAAATTCAAGTTAATTTCAACCTCTGGTTTAATAGACCCAGAGTTCAACCTTACCTGGTGGTACATTGGCAAAATGTCAGTTAAAAGGAGAGCGGACCTTCTTTCCTCTCTTAACTAGACAGGCTGGCTTGTCAAAATCATAAACACTGTACTACTACATGTACCTAAATGGAAACTCATGTTCAACTACATGTGAATTAAGTTTTAAGGCTTTGCTTGGTGGAGTATTGATATTGTTTTGGTTTGCGGTAACTCCATGTGTTTATCTCAACCATCGCGAAGCTGAGGTACAGGTTCTGAAAAGAACCTTATTGCTAGGGCTGTGCCGAATATTCGATCGATGGTACGAATATCCGGTTGGTTTTTTCCGGTCCGAATGTACAAAGAAAAAATTATTATTATTTTTTTTATATTGGTGCTTCCATCATTATCCCCCCCCCCTCCCCCTTCCCAATCATCGTCTCGTCTACATTTGGTCGCCACCTAGCAAGTCTGGGCGACATTATGTTCAGTACATTTTTTGGCCCCACCATATCGTGTGTGTTCGTTTTATCACATGGCACAATTTACAATCGTCGGGCTTCGAATATCGAATATTCGATCGAAATCAAAATCCGAATATCCGGTTACTAAATCATTCGAAAACGCACAGCCCTACTTATTGCACAATTCGTATTTCAACTGTCGCTAAGTGAGATTAAGGTTCAGGGGAGAAACAATATCGGGCAACTCGTTTCTCAACTATCGCTAAGTGAGAGTGTGGTTCAGGGAGAACCATAGGGACTTCACAGGGTCCTCTCTACGTATCGTTTAGCGTGCTCTAATCATCGTCAGGAGATACGAGTTGTGCGATAAGGTTCTTTTCAGAACCTGTACCTCACTTAGCGATAGTTGAGATAAACAACATGGTGTTACCACAAACCGAAACGATAATTGTTTCTTTCAAAATTGTATTGCCGTGAATCACAAATTCCTGAACCTGGATGTTTGGAACAATACACCTGTGAATCATTGTGCTTGGCCAGGAATGTTTTATTTTCATTCTAGCAACGTGAGTTAAATCACCAAGAAATACATGTAATTTTATAATGAACGGTCTGAGGCTTTATGAGAAATGGTTATCGGTTAAAAGGAATATAGTTGGGTCATTGAGGAAGGAACATGGCAAGATAATTCCTTCACTAAGGAAAAATTAGGATACACTATACATATGTAAGAAATGTATGCCATAAATTGTCATATTCTCTGAAATAGTTGTTTTGTTCAGTTTTAACATTTGTTTTGCTATAATATGGGTATGATTTAAGAAAATAATCAAAGATGGCATGCCAATTTGATGATTAAGCATGCCCTTGTGACCCCAACAGTAACATTTAGGAAATGATAAATGAATAAAAAAAAAAGAAAAGAAAAAAAAAAGGTTATCCACACAAGTTGAACTTCATGGGGACTAGGTAAAAGTCGAGCTGACTGGTTTGGCTGGCTCGTGATGAACAGTTAGAGGCAAACCCTGACACCCTGCAAAACATGATAGAGATGTCGGGGGGAAAAGAAACAGTTATCACATTTTTCGCACTCGTTGTCATATGACAAATTTGTGTTAACCCATCGGTTAATACGCAACGTTTGATTGATGGGCCCGATCGTTGTATTAGATCCTTATAGATGCATTCATGTCTGCGTAACCTGACCCCCAGATCAGGACTTGGCCATGACGCCAGCTTAACATGACAAAACTTTGTTTGATTTGTATCGCAGACTGGCAATAACATGAACAAGAAGAACAAGAAGAAAAAACCTAAACAGCCCATTACACCCCAGGAGGAAGACGGAGTGATCACTAATGGTCTACAAGAAGGACATATTTCCAACAATAACAATATAGGTAAAGTACATGTACGTTCAGTTGACATTTTACCCACAGAGAATGATTTTAATGGTAACAGGTTGTTGGTTATCCTGTGTGGTCGGAAGGGGAAATATGCTTGTCTGGTTAAGAGACGGTATATGTTTGGGTAATCATGGAGTGGCCATCTTGGTTTGCAGATGCACAAATCTATGGGAATGAAACTGAGGCTCGTACTCGATCAGTAGACTGGTGCCTTTCAGGCTGAATATATCTTTGTGATTCTCATCTTCAGGGGATAAGACAGAATGGATAACGGACCTATGGCGAAATTTTAAATGATGGAGGCCTGTACATTGTATTAGTTATCATAACCCTAACTCCCTAGACAACAAAGCCAGTTGGAGGATTTTGAAGGATTTTTATTGTTTTAATACAATGCCTAGGGAGTTAGGGTTAAAGTGTTTGCAAGACACATGGAAATTGTACGCTTTGTTTCTTAGAGACTGTAGAAGAATTTTGCAAAATCAGCTATTATTGTGGATGGGGTTTTGCTCTCTGAACTTTGATTCGAGTCTAAAATTGTAAATAAAGTCATGACTGTTTAATCAGAAGTGCATTTCTGACCTAATTTGTGCACAATGTGACATTTCACCTTTTGAGCTGCAAGTAATGTACTGGTACCAACCTCTGGGGACAGAATCAAAAAGAACACTCCACCCACCAGTGTCATAATAATCCACTCGTTAAGTATGCAACGAGGACAGTCCATGCATCAGGGGGCATCTAGGGTCACGCTTGACTTTAGAAGAAATGTGTTTCTTGTTATGGAAACTGTTATCTTGTCTGGTATGCAGATATCATGGCCATCAGTAACATATTCCTTAATCTATTTAGGGGAATACAGGGGTCTCATTTAAAAGCACATGAGACCTGACATATTTGCCCAAGTGTTTTAAACGGTAGGGCTTCATTTTGAAACTGGAAGTTACCCCAAAATGTAGTGTTTTATCTCATTTCAAAGAAATGTCACTTATGCACTTATGGAAATTCACTTTCCTCACAAAGATTTCTACTCTGCTAGTCTTTAAGTGTGACTTGCATACCCTTTTTGACCCCGCAAGGTACAATCTGTCAGCGAGTTGACTGACCAGACAAAACCAGTTTTTGAAAGGTGAAAAAAACCTGCAGAAAATAGTATAGTCTGTATGTACAGTATAGATGATATATTCACCATATGAAACCATTAAATTCACCGGATAGTACTTTTGACCTCACAAGGTTGTTTTTTTATTCAGTCTATACAGGTACAAGGTCATCATTCTGTCAATCTTGATTTTTCTACATTCTGACCATTCCCCCCCCCCCCCCCTCCCCCCCCTCTGCATAGGCACAGCTTGAATATTTATTAGCCACAACAGGGGCGTGTTATCGCGACTGTAACCAGAAACATTGTTTGGGCTTCGGTCATTGGTTAAGCGTTTTCGCGAGTTTGGTTGTGCCGCGATGACGTCATTGTTCTGACCAAAACGTCAACCGAAGTTTGTGATCGGTTACGCTTGGTTTCAAGATGGCGGATTGTAAAAAGTAACAAAAGTTTTGTTAATTATTTGCTAAAACATGATGAAATGATTGTTCGTATACCAGTATATCTTTCAAGTTTATTACTAGCACTCACGAGCAAGTTCTATTTTGCAAAAATGTGAATTACACCGTATATTTTGAGAAACGTTGACGATTGAACACGTCGCAAACTGAAAACAGTTTTCTGGTTACGTTCGCGTTTTCGCATACCTATGCTGTCTTGTTTCTGGTCAAGAATATGGTTAGTGTCGCCAAAATGCGCCCCAGTTTAATATTTATGTTATGAAATTTTGACTGGTAACCCATAGATATGCTAAGCAGCTCTTTGAAATTGGCACTTGGTCAGAATTCCTAAATGGGTATGATGTTTGCAACCTTGACACATGGTTTGCTATAATACATGTATGTTTGCAACCTTGACACATGGTTCGTGAACCAACATTCTTAAGGGCTCAAAGGAAGTGGCTAACTCTGGATGTTGTTTTGATGATTAATACATGTAGTTGGCTGGGGGGATTTCCCCTGATGAGAAATTCCAGTGGTGTGAAATACATGACAGCCTACTGTGCATTCATTACACACTTTGGAATAGTCCAATATTTATACAAATGGAATCTTAACAAAGGACTTTATCTTAACGCCTTCACGCCCGATGACGTCCTCTGGCTTGTCTTCCCAACCACCAAGGTTTGAATCAAAACTGTTGACAACAAACAAGCTCCGTTGGCTTGATAACAATACTGTTAGTGGATGGGATGACTTGGGTGTGGTCCCATATGTTCATGCATGCGTAATGACGTACATGTATGTGATTTCACCTGTTGTATGTGATTGACAGTTAAGAAAAAACGTGGACTGGGTAAGCTCTAATTTTGTTTTCTATGGTACCTGATGTGAAATAGCCTGTCAGAGAAGGGGTTTTAATGATTTGAAGCCCAAGTATGATTGATTGTCTAGTCGCAACTTTTGTCACAAGATCTTGTGCGAGCATTTTGCCTCTACCAGTGAGAGAAATTCTCTTCATCATTGTGCAATATCAAATAATTTTTTTAAATTATTTGATTATACAGAAAAAGCTGTGGAGTCCAAGATGGAAGCTGCATCTAGTACCAAAGTAGACGAAAAACAACCAAAGGCAAATCCTCAACAATCCAAGCCAGCGGTAACACCAGAGGTCCAACAAACACATCAACCGCAGGAGAGGCACCAAGTCCCCAAGTCTGTAAATAGTCCCAAACACCAGCGCAAACCTCAGCAACACGCCAACAATAGCAATAAGAAGACTGATGGCAAGTCTGAACCTGGAGGGCACCCGGGAGGCAGCCAGCAAAACAAGTCTCAGGAACCCAAGGAGAAGCGCCAAACCTCATCATCCTCTCAGAGTAAAACTCCTTCCAAGGGACTGGCTGCTACTGGCAGTCATAGTAACAGTAATAAATCAACCTCTGTACCAACAGTAAACAGCAGGACAGGAAGAGAGGAGTCCGGTCAAAGGTCAGGTCAAGCAGTAGCTGCCAAGCACGGTCAAAGTTCAGAGGGCAGTGGCAAGCGGGAACGGACCGTGAGTGAGTCGAACTCGTTGACCGACCCCTCAAGGTCAAAGAAGACTGGTAAGGAGATAACATTGGATTGTATTACAAGTTTCAGTCAATCTAAGAAGTCATCTTGCGATGTAAAGTATGTGGCACTTCACAAATCACTGCAAACTCACAGTCTGTTTCTGCTGAAAATAACCACATACCATGACTAGAAATGTTTAGCTGTTGAAGAAGAGAAATGTTTTTCAGGTCATCCATTCTTTTTGCAGTGTACATCCACACCGTTCATTGCAGTGTACATCCACACCGTTCATTGCAGTGTACATCCACACCGTTCATTGCAGTTGGTAATGGTTTTACATCAAGCCATTCTGTTTGATAGAGTTTTGGCAAGTGATCTGAAATTTAACGCTTCATATCCCAATGGGAAGCAGCATCTCAAGTTTCCTGCACCATTTGGAAATTTCTTTTTCTACTCAATCAAGCGATACCAGATTCTCGTGTTAGGATTGTTGTTTCATTCCCAACACTAAGCCATCCAGCAACAAAATCGGACCTACCTCTACTTAAAAAAAAAAAAGTGTATTCTAAAACTTTTCTTCCCATGTGTCAGGCTCAACATTAGACAAATCAACCAAAGACCTTCAGAGGACGGCAGTGTCGCTCACACGTCACAAATACCTGCTGGCTGAAGAGATTGACAAGGCAGAGAAGCGAATGAAGAAGGCGTTTGATGACGCAAGGAAAAGGTGAGTTAAGGACAGGCATGATATTACTTCTTTTGTAGGAAATCCTACCTTTTGATTTTGAAAATCCTACCATGAAACCGGGTTCTGACTAACTTCAGACCATGGAAACTTTCCTTGTATATCATTTTATTGTAAATACCAAGATAAAAAAAAAACAGTTTCCTTGCTATACATGGCTATAGAGGTAAACCGCTATAGGCTAGTATATGCCTAATGATAATGGCAAACATTTTCCCTACCTTTTCATTTTCTCACAATATCGTCCCTGTGAGGACATATAGATTCCCAGACTGTGACCACTGACCAGGGGAAACTGGTTCCGATTGGTAGATGAGTTAGCTGCGGTATTATATTTAATCGCCGTAGGACATGGTGTAGAACTGTCCCAGACAATTCGCTCATCGGAAGAGCCCGTGGGGGTGTTGTCAAAGTGGATCAAAGTTGACCACAGGCAATATTTTGATGGGATGAATGACCACTTCTGGCTGTTTAGTTGACTGTGATTAGTCTTCCTCGGCTTGGAGGCATGGCAGGGCTACATAGCATAAACAGAGTCTCTGAGTCCTTTAGCTATGACATTAACCGTAACTCCCTCGGCCCATTTGCTTACACATAATCTAAATCCTCCAAAATCCTTCAGTAGTAAACAAGCACATGACATGTATGCACACATGTGTTTCTAATCTGTGATACATGTACATGGAGCAATAAACAGTGTCCACTGACCCAAGCACTGACCTTGCAATCACTACAACAAACATGGATGTACATGTACCACGGAAAGGCAAGTATGCCTAATAACCTCAATCTTCCAAAATCCTTCGCTTTAGCAAAGAGCATGTAGCATGTAACCTCAATCCTTCACTTTAGCAAAGAGGATTTGGGAAGATTTGGGAAGGTTAGGGTTAATGAAGCTTGGGGTCTCATGCATAAGGCAGGTGCTTGTAAAAGAACCCTGGGACCGATTTCACGGAGCTGCCTAGTGACATCATATGCATAAGATCTATTAGTGTTCTTTTGCTTGTTTTGACCTAATGTCGTCAATATTTGTTTCGCAGTTTGAGTACCAAAGAAGAAGAACTGATGAAACAGCTGCAAGAGGTCAAGCGACAGGCGAGTAAGTATCCTGTTTTGTTTACCCTGTATCTGGTTCTCGGACTGGATATCAATAGTTATCATACCCCCACTTGAAAGGCACCAGTCTATTTTGTTCACAAGCCTCGGTATCATTCCCATAGACTTGTATATTAGAAGAAAAAAAAGATGGCCGCTCCATGAGAAGGGTTTTATCAATATCAATTTGATTGCTTCCAATGATGTAGCGTCATTTCTTAATGAGCGTCAGCACAAAGCCTTCGAGTTGAAGCAGGAGACAAACCGAGCAGCCAGCAAGACGGACCACGAGCTGCTTGAACTCAGAGCCGATATCAAGGTAGGTGCTGTCACTTCTCTGTATCTCTGTGAACCGACTGCCTCAGTGTGGACTCGGACATCCTGAAGCAATCCAACGTAACGGGATCTGTAGGGCGTTGCACGTTCAAGCTAACGGGAGATGTTGCAAATGGAACAGACATAAAGTGACACCGTGCCTTCCAGATGCTCTGCTTTTGACTTTTTGAACTTAACTAGCTCAACAAGACCCCTTATCCATGGTGCTTCGCTGACCTGTATGTGTACACACCACACACCATAATTATAAGCACACTGTTTTTTTTGCGATCTGCTCCTCAAAAAAAGAGTAAAATGTTTGAAATTCTGTAGAAAAAGAGCTGTGTGTCTAACCGTAACACTTTAGGTGCACTAATCACTGATTTGATTAAAGAGGTGTACTTTCTAATAAGTTCATTTGTAAAATTTTGACATCCTAAGTCCATACAAGAACATTTTCATTCATTTTGTGGAAATAGATCATTTTTGTGCTTCATTATGATTGGTCAGAAGAGCATGTTGACGTAGAAACCAACCTCAGACACAACTCTTGTCACATGGCCTTGCAAATTATCAATACGTGTTTAATCTTCTTGCGACTGAATTCAAACCGAGCCTCATCGCCAAATCACATCCGATCAGGTGATGGTAACTGTTTCATGTACTGCGGTCATGTAATGCTGTGTCTGAGTCTCCATTATGGTTAGTACGTTTATTTCTGAGCTTTCATCGTGGAGAACCCGTGTAACTGTATGCGCCTTTTAGGCACCCCTTAATCTGAATGTTTCTTTTGGGATGTGTTTCTGATTTTTCAGCACTTCGTCTCCGAGAGGAAGATTGATGAAGAGATTGGACGTACACCGCGTTTCACTGGTAACCTAGACCCACTGCAGTCGGTATGACAACATCCTTTTGTATTTATTTTGTTTGATTGCAGAAATGGCAAAAACGGCAAAATTTGACATGATGGAGATATTACCTCCATGTTTGTTTGTTTGTTGGGGTGTTTGTTTGTTTGTTTCCATCTGTACAGTATCATACTGATATGAACAGTTAATTCACAAGATACTAAATAATCATACTTACCATATGTTCAAAACAACAGAAAATGAAATGCATGTACGAAGGGGGGTGGGGTAACATTCAGAGAATGTAAAAATCCTTCTGAAGGGGAGCACCCTGACTGCTGATGGTTATTACAATAAATAAATCATGCATACATGGTTATTACAATATAATTGTGTATTCTCCATCACAGAGAGCAAAACTAGAACATTAAGGCAGTGTTTCTACAATATACTCATTGATATTACATCTTTTTGTCATATTGACAGTTTCATCAGTTTATGGCCTTTGAAACAAGCATTTTTGGCTACGGCTATGGCTGCAGCAATGCTGAAGTATAGGAAGAAACAGTGATCTAGCCATAGCCATATGCAATATTTATGAGTGAATAATAATGTCCGACTAGAGAAAATTATCTCTATTAATTGGTTTGGTCTTCGATAGGTTTCTGTGAAAATATGATTAAACATTTCCCCCACCATTCCAGCCTGTTAGTCAGACTGCGTGGTTGGACCAATCGTGAAATATGTAACAACTGTCGCATTGGTTCAAACTGATCTATTTCAGGCCATCAAAGATTTCGGAGAGGTTATCCCTGTCAAGACTGTGTACTCCACACGCCGTCCATCCCTCACGTCCCTCACTAGCGTAGAAAGCCTCAGCAGACCCACATCAATCAGCGACAACCCAGGGGGCATGCTTAGCCGCTCGGCCTCAACACTAGAGGGCAGTGTGGAAGACGGCCATGCCATTAGCTCCGTGCCGGTAACACCGACGTCCCCTGATGTTGATATGGACTCAGTTGCCAAGATGGCCGCTAAGATGCAGAGATCATTGCAGACTCAGGTGAGTGGTGAATAATTCCACCCCTATCCCCTCCCGCAAGTCCCTCCATCCCACAACTCACAATATTTGCTTCATGTCCAACAAATTCCATTTCCTTCCTTTCTTGAGATGTTTTTGATCATGCCTATTCATGATTCTTGATTTCTCGACAACTAATCTATAAAAAAATTATTTTGTACAGGGCCAAAGAGGTCGGGGGCCGAGGAACCCCCGCCAACAAGCCAACAATAGCAGACAGGGTCAGCAAGGTGGCAATCCGAGACAGGGTCAGTCTGCCAAAGAGGGCAGCAGACAGGACCAACATGGCAACAGAGGAAACCCCACTCACCAAAACAGCCAACGCAGCAGGCCACACAACGAGAAGTCGCCCAACGAGAGGTCCCACGACAAGCCACACAATGAGAGATCACAGCAGGGGGGTCGGAATGACCGGCCACGGAACGACAGAGGGGATGGTGGCCGTGGTAAAGATGACCAGGGCCCCCGCAACAAGGACAGAATTATCCGTAGACGTGAGCAGTACAGGAGAAGGCACGACCAAGAAGGTAGCCCTGAAAAGGAGGGTACTAGTCCTGTGCAACGCCCCAACAGCATACCCATTCCTCAGAATGTGCCATCAACTGCTCCTGTTGACAAGAAACCAGCACCTGCCGTTAATGGTAACATCTCAACAGAGGCTCATCAAGACACAAAACCAGAGAAGACAGAGCCCAAGACACAACCAGACAAGAAGATTGTACCGCTGGCTCATCAGGACACAAAACCAGAGAATTCAGAGCCTAAGAAACAACCAGACAAGAAGATCATACCGCTGGCTCATCAGGACACAAAACCAGAGAAGACGGAGCCTAAGAAACAACCAGACGTGAAGACCACACAGCATCTGAAAAATAAGATTGACATCCCTTTGGTGAATGGGAATGCCAGTAGCAGCAGCGCCGAGACGACGCCCACAGAGGCGTTGCCCCAGCGCAAACCTCGTGAGAATCGCAACCGGAAGAAGGCAGCGGAAGTGGCCAAGGAGGTACCAGCGGTCAACGGAATCGTGAATGGTGAAACAACACCCGTTATGGTTAACGGTGAGAGTTAAGGCATCGAACGATCACCTTGTGGTCATGCATTGATGGCATTGTCGCCAATCTATCAGTATTGAATTTGAACGGCGATTGAAGAAAGTCTTAGGTAACCGTTCTGAGAATCTTGATGCTAAATAAATCGGCCTCTTGAGAGTGTTGGCATATCCAGATCTCAGTGTTGAAACAAGGTTGTACAAAAACCTGTTTGTGTTAGTCATGTTAGTCTCGGGAAAATCACAGCATATGATGTCAACGGATACATGAACAGTTGAAGGGATGAAGAAATATTCCTATTAAATCTCTACTCAAATGAGAAATAAGTTGTAAATAAAATAAATATGAAGAAATTGGAATATGAGGGAAATTCTTTCATATGTGTATGGGACTAATGGGAGGTTTAGTTTCTGACTTGTACTGCATGCATTTAATATCTGGGATTGTGGTAGTTGTTCTGTAATTATGAACGTTCCTCATCTTGAATCAATTTGAATGCTGCAGTTTTTGATCTAGAGAAAAAAATATGTATATAAATATATAAATTAGTATATTCATTCACATCAGTAAGCATATTTGTTCATTAGAAACAGAGCTATGATTATGTTTACAATATCGTGTCGTAAAATTTATTTGATCATTTTGTGTGTGCTGCTTGATATGCTTATAATTGACACTTATAGAATGACCATCTGTATTGATACGTGTGTGTATATATACAATAAGGGTTTATAGGTTCATTGTAGAGGCTGTACCTTGAAAATGTTAATATATCGATTATCAATATTGACTGAATGACCATTGATAACACATCTTGACTGTCAGCTATGGGGAAATATTAATGGGAAAACAACTGCGTTCATAGTGGCTTTAATTATTTTAAAAAAAAACATGCATAATCTTGCTGGTAATATCTCTAAATATAAATTCATTAAATCATTTCATTAACCCTCTTACTACTACAAGGGTCGAAATCAGTCATAATGTTGATATACTTGCCAAGGTATATCTAGTGCACTTAAAAGTCAAACACTGTCGAACCTTACGTGTAGTAAGTACATTTACAGGTCAAAATGAGTCGACTGTTTTTGTCGGGTATTGTTCAGGGTGGACAAAATGACCATTTAAAAAATAAAAAATAAACATTAAAAAAAAAAACAGTGACTGATTTTGACCTCTATAGCAACTTCCCACTAAAGTGCAGCAATAGTAGGAGGGTTAAGACACTAATACATACCTCATTACTTTTGTACAGAAAAAATTATTTTCAAATTGCCTTATTATTTTCTCAAGAGAAATAATAGAGGGAGTTTTAGTATGCACAATTTGAATGTGCCAATAATGTAAATATATTAACTGTTCATTTCCACATTTTGAAACAATGTGGGAATTTGTTCCTGCTCCCCTCTTTGCCCCACCCCCAAAAAACTACCCTAAAGGACTTCAGCAAACCTACACTTATGGAGTGATGGTTACTTATATGGTTAATGCCCAAACACAGAAAAAACTACCATGTACAAGATTATATCCCAAAGGTTTGTTTCTAATACCCTGATGGCAGTTTCTAATAAGGAATATTAAAGTTTCTTCAAAACTTCTGTTAACCAGTCCTGTGATTTCTCAGGATTTTTCCCGATTTCAGGATTTTGTTTTACAAATCTCCCTTTGCCTCAAAATGTTCTTGAAAGAAGAGAAGTAGCCACCAAGGAAAGAAAGAAGTAGCCTATATTGTGTCCAAACCTCTAGTTTCTTGTTTGTGGGGATGTGGAGAGTCTGTAAATCCTCCAAAATTAAACATCCAGGAGGTTCAGGGGCTTTGTCCTCTTGACCAAAGGGAGACCCTGACCTGATTTTGTCAAATCTCATCAAATCTGCCAAATGTTCTTGGTACTTGCCAACAAGGCCAGACCAGCTGATGACATAATTGAAACCATCAAAGGTTAACCATCCCCTGCTATTTATTTGGATCAATCAAGTCAACATATTCACCAAAACCATTTGGGTAGAAAGTTTTTCCACTTTTCATATGGCCTTGCCCTCGGTAGCTGTGAATTAGCACCATAGCAACTGCTGATGAGATAAACATATTTCCAGTCCCCTGTATGTAAGAAAAATAACAGGAACAACAATCGGATTACCTTACCTCATATTTGATTTCACATGTTGGTATTGTACTTAAATAAAAGCAAAATTTGTTCAGCATTTCATTTATTAAAAAAAAAAACATCAGTAATGACAGCCAATTTGTTATTTTGTTTTTTACATTTAGAGGAAGGGAATTTATTATTGCTTACGGGAAGTGACATCGGACGTGTAGTGCATATCATGTTTGATTGAAGACATCGTACTTTTATCAGACAAATTTTGTTCAGCTTTTCATTAAAAAACCATCAATATTGACAGCCATTTTTTTTTTTTTTGTGTGTGTACAAGATGTACAAGGAGTGAATTCTTGATTGCTTCTGCAACCTTACCTGAAGTACACACATGGATCAGTTGCACAGATCCATGCATTGTAAATGTAACTCTCTCACGCAAAATATTTCTCTTCAAAATTGTCAAAATGACTGGTATTTTTAAGTGCTTCTGTAGTCATGTACATTTCTCATTTAATTGCCGTTTTATGGATTGACTTTCCATGTATTGCCAGAACTTATTTATTAAAATTACATAGGGGTTTTTAAACTTAGAATCCTGAAAAAAATTACTTTTTCCTGGGAGCCGAGGCAGGTGATATAAGATTTCAATCCAAGAATATGAAAAAAACCTATCATTATAATGAAATGGCAGTGCATAAGTTATGTATAGTACGTTGAACATACTGGTTGTCAATCAAACACGCTGCCTCATGTCCAGAATAGGCAGGTGCCTATGATATGATGTCCAAATACCTAGTGATTTTTAACATCCCACTAGGGAACTAGACATCAGTTAATGCAATTAAGGCAACAGGTTTAGAGAACATTTGTAGTTTGACATGCTTAAGCTGGTTAATAATTTGTGGGGGGAAAGGTCGGTATTAGAATTTGTTTGGTTGTCATTTTAAATAAATTTCGAGATAAAAAAACTTGGCTTATAGCTCTTTGAAGGGACCCGAATAGTATTTGACTTTTGATCACGATGATACAAAATAAGATTATGATAGGGCCATGTACAGTTTGTGACCTTTGACCGGGGTCAAAATATAAAAACTAATACATTCCTGTTGTGTATATATATATATACATACATACATGTTTGGAACTGGTATGAAATAAACCATCCAAGATATTTGCATAAAGATCTGTAAAACTAGATTAATACATTTACATAGATGTAGATAAGATATGTCTTGATAACATCATCCATTCAGCATGGAACCAGACTATTCAAATTGAACTAAAATATCCATCATTGTTCCATAACTTGTCATGAAACGTGACATAGTACCAAAAAAAATAAAAAATAGTATTTTTTCTCTTCAGAGAATTTTTTTTCAATTTTTGACAGTATTTCTGTAAAATATTAATATATGTCTATGAAATTTAGCAGTTCTGTTAGATGTTAATCTATTTTAAGCAATTAAAAAGTGCAGTTAATTTTGTTGTAGCAAATCACTTAATATTTGTATGCACACATTTCCAGAATAATGTTGAATTCAGTTACTGGTGGCAGGTATATATAGCTTATTTGGAGATAAATGTGTTCAAAAGTCAATTAGTTGTTTGTTACTGCTGTATATATGTATAAGTGATAAAACATAAAGGAAAACAGAGTAAAAATGTAACAAAATAGTAGTTTTGGAGCCTTATGCACAATTGTGGATAGAAATAATGTTCATAATAATTTGTTGGAGGTTAGACGTATCGTAAGTCTTTGTATTCGTTAATGGCAAGGGATGGTGACAAGAGTTTGCATTTTTTTTAAATTTTTTTTGTTGCGGTTTTAAAGACTCCACCCTGTGCTTGTCTGTCACATTAAAGGAAAGGTACAACATTGGTATTATCAGATTAGTAAATTATTATTTAAAAGGTTACTCTTGGTTTTAAGTTGGAACACGTATCAACCATTCTGACAAATTATTTTGTCTTAAAAAAAAAAATTAAATAAAAAAAACGAAAATGGTAGCAGGCACCTTTACTATCAATAAACAAACAGTTTTTCAATGTTTTCTGAAAAACATGAGCACCTTTTGAGTTGAAACTTACACAGGTTAGTTTTTATGATATAATTCTTGAAAATTAGAGAGCTGAAATGCACATGCATTTCCAAATGCCACTGTTGTACCTCCATTTGATGAAATGTTGATGAAATGATGAGATGTTTTTGCCAAATTAAACTCCCAAACAGTGGATCTTATTTGTGAACTGCAAACTTTTAACCATCCGTAAATGTACAATGGTTGTAAAAAATAAAAAATAAATAAAATACTGCCTAATGTACATGTATGTCACCATGGGGTGATCTATAAAATTTCATCTATTTTTGTGATCAAAACACTGTATATTTAATTATAAATATGTATAAAAAAAACTATAAAAAAAAAAATTAAATGTAAAATCGTAATGTTTGTTAACTGTGATGTTCTAACTGGCAAATGCCTTCTTTTCTACAGTTTCTTACTGACTGATGCACTTGTATTTAAACATTTCTATATAGACACTATGATTTTCTATGTTTTTCGTACTTGCCGTGACTTAAAGATTATATTTCACCTTTTCAAATTGTGAATTCTTTGAAAATGCGGCCAAAAGCAATAGATTGACCCTACTTAAAAACTAACTGTTGATTATCATAAGCATGTAGTGTTATTATTTAAGTTCATAACTGCTTAATTCAGGGATCTTTTGTAATAGACAAATCATTTCAATGAGTGCCTTAAAACGTATTATTTCCTTTGCTAATATTGGTACATTGGTTTACAACTCCGTGAAAGAAAGGATTTGTCTAATGTTAATAGGTTTTTTTTCCCCCAGGCTTATAATGCCAAAGTTGGGAGAGTAAAGGAGTATGGTATTGCGTAAATGAGTTGATGTCCTCGTGTACGCATGATCTACTTACGATGACAATACACTTGGTATCATGTCAGCACATGCCAGTAGTGCGTTCAGTTTCTCGGAACTGAATCCAAATTAATTTGAATATACCCTGTAACCCGACACAGCTGGTAAAGAGGGCAGTGTCTGCGGCTGCCTTTCACTTTATATTCAAGTAAATACTGTGTGCACTATTCTTGTAAAGACAAAATGGCCGCCATTATGCAGGCAGTGCATGACAATTGTTTCTAAAAGGCTCCATTCACCAAATATTATCTATAATTGTATTTCCCTCTTGTATGCTAGATCATATTTGCCAAAATAATTATTGTAATCTATCAAAAAACAATGAGTTTGTCGAAACAAGTGAATGTCAATGCCTTGTACACTCTTCTTTACATCCATATTTTAAGCTGCATTTATAACTTAATTTCAGACCATTGAAACTCAATAAACTATTTCACTTGAATGAGTAATGAAAATTGGTGATGACTTGTTTCTTCAGTTATTTTAATGAATAGGTTTGTGGAATTAACATCCACAATTCTGTGGGTCATCTTCTGAGTCAAAAGTTGACATGTCTCCCTTTGATTCAAGGCCTTTGTAAAAACAACAATTAAGGCATGCTCATGAAATCAAGAACAACAGACCACACTCAAAAAGGTGTTGAATTCAATCCTTGTGTTTGTATTTATTAACAATCAGTAAATGTGACGAATAAAGGAAAGTACATGTTCACAAGGCTAAAAATAGAAGTTATTAACAAGTCTATACACTTTTCTTTATTTTGACAATTTTATTTGTTATTTATTTACAAGGTTCTAACGCCACGCTATGATATAGGCATGTCAATTCGGCCTAAACCTTTTAGCCAGTAGATCAGAGCAGATAAACACTAAAAAAAAACATCTACCAAATTACCAACCCAGCCAAATGAAAGCACATGTATTTGACCATTCTCCAATACTTAACTCTTAAAATGTCACCTTCCAGCTGGGTTGGGTAATTTCGTCGTTCTACCTGCTTAATGGTAAATATAATTATCTGCACCTGGGGGTGGAAAGATGTTAAAGGGACAGTATCGTCACGATCAAAACAGGGCATGGAATCGGTGTCCTCGTTTAAGATGAACACGGTGACTGAAAATTAATGGCTCATTTGTGCAGCAGCAACGGTAATAAATGACCTTATCATGTCGGGTAATATTTTCAATCACTGAGTTAATTTAAAACAAGCACTCCGATTCCGATGCCCCTTGAAGGTCCAACCCTGACACCAGTAATTGTTAGTCACTGATAAAAGGATAAAAGAAAAAAATGGGACACATGACTCACTACACATCACAGCACTACTGCTGTGCAAAAAGCAGCCAACCTGGATGGCAGTAATATTCCGTTATAAAAACTATTCCATATATATATATATAAACGGGTAGCGAGCAAAGAAAAATTGGCTGATGCCGGACTCGAACCCACGACCTCTCGATTACCGTACGAGCGCTCTACCAACTGAGCTAACCAGCCCCTATGTTGGTGGGCGGTCCACTTATGCCAATTATCTATTGCTCTATGGGGTCAGGTCAGAGGCCAAACCATATCTGCCGAGTAGCCAGGGATCAAGCCTCGGTCAGATGCAAACAACCCGGGTAACGGCAGTAACGGGGATCACACAATTAACGGGACACAAGCCTTTTATATATATATATATATATAAAACTAATATTGTTAGAGCTAGAGGGTATTTACTTTCTATATTATCTTGACTTCACACAGAAATTAATATTGCCATTTAGCCTATTACAGCCAGAGCTTAAGGCCATAAAAAAATAAAAAAAGGTTTCTGGTCTCTGTGCACGTCGCCTCAGACCCACATGTCAACATTTTTAATTTTCTTTTTTTTTGCTATTAAACAATGTCCCAAATTGCAGCCAAAATTGCTGGATCGATTGGAATTCTTCCGCGCTGTGCTTTAAAATGACTTTTTCACATAGGGGCATGAAAGTTTGCCTGATTTGTGAGGTCTCTCTTAGCTACCATACTTTGTATATGGGAAATTAGATCCCTGTGTATACAATGAATCACATCCTCTGTTGGCAAAAAAAAAGATGGCCAAAAAAAACCCCCAAAACACCACACTGAAGCCAACCGATGACCAGAAACTGGAGACTTTTTTTTTTTGGCCTAATAAACGTGATTGTGAAGCAATTTAACAAAACACAACCTGTGCTGAAAATTCATAGTGGTCCCGGCTCTTTGGTCAAATTGCTTTCCCAAACTACACTTATCCAAGTTTTCAGTGTGGTATAAAACTTAACTGTATACAACAGGATCAATAAACAATCTCAGCTAAGTTTCAATTCAGTTATTAGAAATATTCAAAACATGTTGATTATGAAAGGCATTTGAGTAAATGTCATATAAGACTTGCAATGATGCATCACAATATACACACGGTTTCCTTGTGAAGAGACAGTATTTTCACAAATGCTGCGTTTCTACTGCCCCCGTTTTTCCCGCTTCAAAAATCATGAACTTGGGGTGGCCAAAATTACTTGAGTTCATAAGTTGGAAGAAGGCCGACGCATAAAGCGCAGTATCCTGTTGGTAAGTGTGATGTAATTCCAACATAAACCATGCCCACTTTGCACGTGCTGGCTCCAACGATCATCAGAAGCCCATTGGAAATGCATTGACCACCTTTTTCTTTAAGGATTTACACAAGAAATTAGAAAGCTCGGGACTTGCATTTAACGTATGTGTTGTTAAGACTCAAAATCTTATAAACAAAGTCAATTTCTGCCTCAAGAATTGCTTTTGAACGTTAAAATCAAGGAATTTAGGTTTAATTATGCCAGCTTTGGAAACGGAAGTAACAAAAAAATGCGCATACTACCAATGTGTGTGCATATTACGTATCGACATACGAACAGGATGCTCATCCAGCCTGTCAACCAAACGACATGGATTGACCAATAGGATGAAGCCTTTCCTTGACAACTGTTGCTATGATGGTCAAGCGCATTGCTTTAATACACAGCTGGTGTGACCATCCCTTTCTCTCTGGTGCACTGGTAAGCGGTCAGCTTTTAGGTTTGAAGAAATGTCTAGTTCCCGGACTTCAAGATGAGAACTGCTGTAGTGCTGTCTTGACTCTGTGAACAGATCAGAAATAATGTTAATTTTGTCACATCTATCAACCATGGGGTGTCACGGCCGACCGGTCTAGCGCATTAGACTTGTGTTCTGTTGGCTGAGTCGTCAGAATGTGGGTTCGAATCCTGCCCGTGACTGTGGTACTTGTGTCCTTGAGCAAGACACTTCACTGTAACAGTGCTCCTCTTCACCCAGGAGTATAAATGGGTACCTGTGAGGGTAGAGGTTGATATTGTGGTTGAAAAAGCTTCTGATGTGCTACGGTGGCTCAGGGCTGTATACTCCCCAGGGAGCTGAGAAAGTTTAAGGATTGATATTGGCCCAATGACCAGAGATAATAATGTAAAAGCGCCTTGTATCCTTTGGCAATTTGGCGCTCTATAAATCCAGTTATTATTATTATTAACAATCAAATCCATGTTTAGTTTCTATCGGGAGCTGTATACGAATTACTCTACTCAAGACTCAAGGATTTTCCAGAATCACACTGAAGGTTAGTTCTTACATCACGAATGTGAAAGAGAATTACTGTGATGTAATACAATTGAACCGATGTCAGTTGTGTTTCAAAAACCCATAAAAACATGCATTTGTCCACTGCAATCTCTAATATTTTAAGGGAATGTTCTGACAGAATGGGTAAGTAGAAGAACAGTTTTGAAGATGACGATAATTTGATATGAACTGACTTGTCAAACAGCACGGTATCGCTTGAATCTAGCAGTGCCTGCAGATGTTTCTGGATACCAAACTCCTTCAGCTTGGCTTGTCTCTGTATGGCGCCATCCTCCTCTGTCCATACCAAGTTATTGATGCAGTAGACAGCAGCTATCTGTAGCTTGTTATGCTCTATCCGCTGAAGAAAATATCAAATCAATTGCAAACATTCTTCAGAGCAAGGGGTGTGATTTGACAAAAGTAAAAAAAAATCCTGAAAATTTGGTCGTGGGTCTGGTTCTCCTTTTGGTCTAGAGGACAAAGCCCCCTGAACCTCCTGGATGTTTAATTTTTTGAGGATTTACAGACTTTCCACATCCCCACAAACAAAAAACTAGAGGTTTGGACACAATACAGGCTACTTCTTTCTTTCATTGGTGGCTAATTCTCTTCTTTCAAGAAAATAAATTCTGAGGCAAAGGGAGATTTGTAAAAAAAAAAATTGAAATCAGGAAAAATCCAGACAAATCACTGGACCAGTTAAAAGGACAATATCATCACGATCAACAGGGCATGGAATCACAGTGCTAGTTTTAGATAAATAATACCTCACTAGTCTTGATTAAGGTCATATTACCGTTGCTGCTGCTGCTGCTGCTGCTGCTGCTGCTGCTGCTGCTGCTGCTGCATAAATGAGCCAGTACTTAGCAGTCACTGTGTTCATCTTAAACTAGGACAACGATTCCATGCCCTGTTGAAAGTCTGCTCTGATCGTGACGATATTGGCCATTTAACTTCAGGGAGGTCTTCCTCATTTCTTATTTATCCCGGGTAGTTATTACTGTTCTTCATCAGGGCCCAGCTTTAAACTGTTAGAGACTTCTAGGTGAAATCAGAAACACTGGGGTAAACCCCCTACTCTTTCAAAATAAGTGCTCTAGGTTCTTTTACATGCACCATATCGAGTATGAAGATATAAGATTTGAGGCTTTGCATGGTGGAATATCGACATCGTTTCAGTTTGCGGTAACACCATGTGTTTATCTCAACAATCGCGAAGCTGAGGTACAGGTTGTGAAAAGAACCTTATCGCACAACTCGTATCTCAACCTTCGTTAAGTGAGAAAGGTTCAAGGGAGAACCAATGTCGGGCAACTCGTTTTTCTCTACTGTCGCTAAGTGAGAAATATGGTTCAGGGAGAACCATGGGGACTTTATGGGTTAATATGGTTCAGGGAGAACCATGGGGACTTATTCTCAACGTTTCGATTAGCCTGCTCTAATCTTCGTCGGGAGTATGAAGATGCAACACAGTAGATATTGCACACTTCATACCATGTAATACTGAGTTTCTGAGTGTGTTAAGATTACCATGTAATAGGTGAGTTTCTTCAAGATGTCTTCATTCGACATGATGTAGTCTTTTGCAGAGTGACCATCGGCAATGTTGGCTAGAATGCACAAAGTCTGAAATAAATCGGAAATGTCGCCGTTTGAATTTGAAATGTAACGGTTGCAAGAGACAAACCCCAAACAAACAAGGAACACATGTAACATTGGTAATCTCCATAAAATTATTATCCACCAAAAAATTGACAAGAAAATTACTTGGTGAAAAGTTCCTGACTGTATGAAATCTTTCAGTTTGAGGTGTTATCATTTCAGTAAAATTAGTCATATTAACCCTAACCACCCCCCATATCCTGCAAAATCCCCCAAGGGGCACTTTTTGGGGAAAATTCAGCCCTGTTGGAAACTGGTACTTTCACCTCTTCAAATGGAGCAAAATTACTACCTGGCAAGAAGTGCTGAATATGAAAGATCAACGAAAATGCACGGTGTATTTTGAAGGTAAGGGCATGTTTCCAAAAGTGCACTGATGGATTTTGGAGGATTCAGGAAGGTTCCTAGCCAGAAATACCTATAGGGGGTTAGGGTTAAGGAAGGTTCCTAGCTAGAATACCTAGGGGGTTAGGGTTAATTCCCAATTATTCTTGACTGATTAAACAAATCGGACAGATCAAAATTCCAAGTAAGGAGTATAAAGGTCATGTATGCGTTTTCACGCATTTTAGCTGAAACTTTCACAGGTCATTTGTGTTATATATATCGTTATTTATGTAGTGATCTCATGAATAATGCATACCAAGGGCGGTAATGTCAGCTTCTGATTGGCTGGGAGGTTTGACTTTCTTTTTTTCTTCTTTGCTGTGGAGAAATGTACATTTACGGTGACGGCCAGCAAATAAATCGCTGTTTTGGGATTTTTGATCTTCTTTCTGGGCATCCTAAGGTAAACCATTGTCTTTCTTATCAATTACAGGTTCCACTGGTAGCTATAATCATTCCAAATTCAAACCTTAAAGCCCTTAAATTATGTGACATTTGTGCGGGATATTGTGGGGTCTGATCTCATCTAGCTTGTATTGGGTTTTATGTGTGTAGCCATTTTACGTGCGTAGACCATGGAGTAATTGTGTACGTACACACACTATTGAACAGCGCTGAATGACATTTATCGTTGTTGTGGTTAACTGTGAATCACATATCTGTTATTCGGGAATTTACTTTACGCTTAGTGTTATTTCATGTTTCGTTCATAGTAATTTATGTATCATCTGATGAGCCATATCAATTATCAATTATTGTAATATTGGAATGTTAGCCCAGTAGTCAGAACAAGGTTTTAAACTTGATCACAGACAGAAAGTCCGTTTGCTGCTGTTGACTATTCCTTCCTCCATGCTATAATAGCCGGGGATATGCACTGACTGGTGTGGTGTTGGGTGAGTCTCAATCTATTTTATTTTACACACTCATAATGGGTGTTGGGTACTGTACATGTAGGTCCATCTTTATTATACATTTCCTTATAATATCAATATGATTTGTATAATGATTTATAGGTCTATATAAGTTGCTTACCTTACGGAAATATTAATGTAGGCCTATATTTCCTTTTATTCTATTTTAGTTTTTTTTACTTTGTTATTCTTCATTGCATCGATTCATACTTGGACACTTCAATAAAGGGAAGATCACCACAATCAACTAATTGTCATCCTTGAGTCAGTAAAGAGTCACCCCCTTACCGGAGGCTCATCCCCTCAACTCACTGGAAGTACAACTCTCAGAAGCACTAGTGTTAATTCACTACATTTATATCGAGGACCAGAACACAATAGGGATGTTTTATGTTCCCTTTCACTTAAAATGAAATAAGGTTGCCATGGTAACTTATAACTTACTTGTTCTTTGACGTCTGGTGGATGATCCCCTTCTAGTATCATGATAACGGCCGTCATGATCTGTTTGCTATGTGAGACCATTATACTGTCTATATGCTGAAAGCATAAATGTAAAACAACATTCGTATTTATAATTCAACAAAATATGACTATGGAAGCAGGTGTTGCAGTTGAACCGTGTGAAAATAATCAGTGAAGTTAGCCAGTCAAACCCTTGGCAGGAGAAAGTGAAGAAAGATTCAAGTTTTAGATGTGGGAGGTTAAAAACCCTCAAGGAAGAATCCGAAGGAAAAATCCCACAAGGTTGGGTAAGACTACTAGTTCGCCCGCAGGCGGGATCGCCTCGGGATATTCCAATCAACCCTGGCCTCCATGCACCCGGCCAGCTCTTCCACCGTTTCTGTTCAGACATCGCGTTTGAGCACGCCTGTGAAGCTTGCCCTCTGGCCTCCTTTGTTCTTCCGAAACTGACAACCCAATCCGCATGTTGACTTGGGGGGACGGGGGAGGTTTTGAACCCATGTCACAAGGTCACAAGGCAAGTCAAGTACCACTAACTCAACCTGACCACCCAATTGATTCAATCTATTGATCTGAGTTGCGTCTATTGTCCCTTTTCTTTAGAATTTCTCTTGTGGGGTACACGGAAACAAAGACCGACTTGTGGGGCACCATTGATCCAATCTATTGATGCGAGTTGGATCTGAACCCAGGCCAGAGAGGTAGCAGGTGCGCTACCACCAACCTGACCACCTGACGGATCCAATCTATCGATCCGAGTTGGATCTGAACCCAGGCCAGATAGGTAGAAGGAGCGCTAGCACCAACCTGACAACCTGACAGATCCAATCTATTGATCCGAGTTGGACCTGAACCCAGGCCAGAGAGACAGTAGGTGCACTACCACCAACCTGACAACCTGACGGATCCAATCTATCGATCCGAGTTGGATCTGAACCCAGGCCAGAGAGGTAGAAGGAGCGCTAGCACCAACCTGACCACCCTCCAGCTCAGCGTACCTGTTTAGTTGACAGAAGGTTCCTCAGCAGACCCAGTGTCTTCATCAGAATGTCTACATTGGAGTCCGTCAGCAAGTCAAAGAGTTGGTCCGTGCCGAGGGCCGTCAGGATGCTGTTCTTGATCTTCTGCTCGGCTTGGAAGGCCATGTTCATCAGGCCCCAGATGCCGTTTAGACGTAGCGGTGTACTCTGGCTTGCCGTTAGCTTACACAGGAGATCCACGGCGCCGGCTTCTACGATTGGCTGGGTAAAAACATTTTTAAATGTTATGTAAATTTTTATACATTTTTATTTTTTTATTTTTTGTTTTTCACCACTGCAATTTTGCTGTTTTAACAACAATTTTTTTTCCTTTTTTTTTCTTCTTTTAAATGGCTTAAGATGTATTTTTTTAATGCTTTTTGTATAGTTGTAATTGTAAGCAAGGTTATTTCAGTCACTTATGTGACTGCCAACCATGTGTTTTTTTAATAAACCAGAATAATAATAATAATAATAATAATAATAATAATAATAATAATAATAATAAATGTTCCCCAACACATGTTTCCGTGTAATGGACTTCCAAAGTTCACAAAACGTGCATGACTGCATTATTACGTTATCAATTTATCACATCCTAACACAGGAATGAAATAAACCAAAAATGATTGTTTGGCATCATCAGAAAGCCCATTAAATTCTCTTTAAGTTGATATCCATATCTCAAAATGTGAAATTTAGGGGACATTCCTCATTTCGATGAAGCGGGTCACAAATGTACTTGTTGCGTAAATGTCATCATTAATTCTTCTGAAATGTGTCTCTACAGTCATATCTGAAGAAAACTTGCCTAATTGTAATCTAAATTTAAAGCCCAACAGAAAAAAATGGACTGATACAGGTTTTGAACAAACGCTGAAGTGCTAATGAGCCCTACACATTTTATAGTTGGCAGCTAGCTACAAATTCATTTTCTCTTTTCAGCAGTTTCTCATTTTATTGGGGAAGATGGTGAGAAAGGCTAGGAGGGCGGCTGTGATTGCATGATCATAGCTATACAGGACCCTTCAACTCTGAAAAACAACATACTGGATAATGCTGGATAATGCAGTATAATAATAATAATAATAATAATGTGGACTTATATAGCACACATATCCACCAAACTGGTGCTCAAGGTGCATTATATTATTACCCCTGCTCATCAGGCGCGTAAATCATTCCTGAAACCATCTCAGCTCCCTGGGGAGTATACAGCTCAATTGCTGCCATTACAGCGCATATAGGTCTAATCAAACACAACAACCAACTCTGCCCTCACAGGTACCCATTTACCCCTGGGTGGAGAGAAGCAATTATGGTAAAGTGTCTTGCTCAAGAACACAAGTACAACGGTCGCGGTCGGGATCCGAACCCCACATTCTGACGACTCGGCCATCAGAACACAAATCCGATGCACTAAACCGCTCGACCATGGCACACCAGGCTTTGTGGTCACGAAGGGAAACACAACTACTTCTACCAGCAGCATCTGACAAAATTGCTTACCCGAAAAATCTGCTTAGCAGATTTCTTTGGTTACCAGCAGAACATTTATACAAAATGCATGCATTTTGGCTGGTAGTCTGTTTCATATTGCTTAGCAAAAAAATTTGCTTAGCAGAATTTTCTGCTTAGCCGCTCTATGAAGTTGGACCCCGGATAATAGGATAGCTGCAAAATGGTAACAGCTTTAATACTTGGTGCTTGAACCTTTTATTCAATTACGATATCGAGAACCTTTTTAAATTATCAAGATATCAGAAGTCAGAAATTCCATGGAAACAAAATTAGAACAGTCTTTTCAGCTTTTGGAAGTGAGAAACAAAAGCGAACTACTTCAGAAGTACATACACGCTCTGTAAACGAATTTGTGATTTATTGTGACGCTTGTAGAGGGGTACATACCTGTGGTTATCGGCGCTAAAGCAATCATGCATGAATGAAAAAAATAATCGCGATATTATCGGAAAACGCGATATATGTTTGCCGATATATCGTGGGTGAAAAAAAAAATCGATATTACCCAAGCTTAGCAGCTGCTGTGTCTTATTTTCGTAATATCAGGAGATGACATGGATGCCTAGCTAATGTCTCCTGTATTTCCTCTTTGCAAAGAAGATAAACTGAAACCAATCAAACATCTTGTTACAAACTCTGCTTACTTCTTTGCTTGGGGAGAATTCTAAGAGCAGATTGCACAGTGTTGAGGACGCTATCGTCATTAATTCTTCTGGCTGGCCAAGTCGTAATAACTAATAAAATGTAACATAAAACAGTGTTTTACAACATAAGCCACTACTAGTAACCACAAACAAAATAAATGATCAGTTTTACAAATAATTTACATGGTGTAAACTTAGGTAAAACTTGTAGCTTTGCATGGTGAAGAGGATAAGTAAGACTAATTGCGGTGACACCGTGTGAAAATCTCAAGTGAGTAGTAATTAGTTCTGAAAGGAACTGGAGGTTACAACTCAACGTTTCGATCAGTATGCTCTGATCGTCCTCAGGAGAAACTGAAACCAATCAAACATCTTGTCGAGGACGATCAGAGCATACTGATCGAAACGTCGAGTTGTAACCTCCAGTTCATTTTAGAATTACTACTCAATTGAGAATTTCACATGGTGTGACCGCAATTAGTCTTACTTGGTGTAAACTTGATGATGGCATAAAGTATTGAATAGTTCTATCATTGACTACGATTGATAATTGCCGAAGACATTAAAAAAAATCTGTTAACTTTAGACATGATCATGTAGAAGGCATTTACAGCCAGTACGGACGGGTCATTATCAGAGTCAGACCAACTAGTATCTGCTTCGCTTAAGGAGACAGTATTGTCACGATTAGAGCAGACTTTCAACAGGACATGGAATCGATTAACACAGCGACTGGAAGTTACTGGCCCATTTATGCAGCAGCAACGGTAATATGACCTTATCATGTGAGGTATTATGGCAGTGACCGAGTTAATCTAAAACTAGCGGTCCAATTCCATGCCCTGTTGATTGTGACAATACTGCCCCTTGAACTGCTCCATTGAACTGAAGCAAAAAGCAGTGTTGAGCACATCAGAGTCTAGAGGTATTTTGGTGTAACACAGACACAATTGTTTCACTGTTGTTGCATGTCCCTGAAATAAAATGATTTGAAAGTTTCTATTTAGCTCCGTTTTCATAAAAAAAATTAATAAAATTGAAATTTTAAAAAAGGAAATGAGACAAGCATGATTCCCTTCAGTCTTTATGCTGCAGTTGACCCTGTGAAAAACCTTTATTCCTTAAATCTTCCCTCCTACACATGGAGGCCACTCCGATCCACTAAATTTTCAGTATGTTTTTCATGAACCTTTAGTACATACAAGCCTGCTGTCCTTTCCATGTAATCTTACAAAATCAACTGTGTGCCACCCAAGGCCACTGTAAATGTTTGAACATATTAGTATGGCCTGCAATGTATCAATGGGAGACCACTTTACCCTGCAATCTCAGTGGTGTGACAGTGCACAGAAGGGTAACCATAGGAGGCCACTGGCAACAGCTAATGGCTTGGAGTGACCTGAATGGGTTGTTTCAAAAAATTGCAGATTGTAGGAGGGTTAATTGATGTTCTCTAAATCTAAGTTACCTTCATGAGGGGTTTCCAGACAGCATGATCTTGAAAGCTCGTCCGTAATTGCTGTACAGACCTGGATAAGCTGTGAAGACATCTATTACAAACAACAAAATTACTATTTTGAAGAAAACAAAATACAATTTTGAAAACTAAAACTCACACGAAACACCGGAACAGCAATTGTTAACATATTTGTGAATTCCTTTTTTGCTCAGTGGCTTACATAATTGCCCAAATTCAAAAAAATATAAATCTTGGAGATATTGATGGCTTTCTGGCATTTACTTGAAGAGAGATTCTTACCTGACGGCAGACAGCTGTACCTTGATGTTGGGTTCTGACAAACATTTTTCAATCTGGTCCATCAGACTTTCCGTTTCAATGATCTAAAATAAAAACAATCACAACAAGTTGTCAACTCGGGGCAAAAAGGACAGTTTCTTTTCATCAAAATGCAGTGGAGGTTGGATTTTGACAGATTCGGTACTGTATTAGTTAGGCCAATGATACTTTGCATAAGGTCGTGTATATCAATTCCATCAAAGTCCGCTGTGTTAGTGCGTGATGATGGAATTTGATGGATCGGCAAAGGTACCTAGTACAGAAGCTGACAGGGATAGGGTTCAACACCGAGTCTATCATGTTGCGTAAATATCATTTTTAGCACTGAGCCGATGAAATTCATCTGAAGAAGTTGCACATACAATAACATATCAAAAGTTAAGATACACTGAAAGAACCAACTGAAAAAAGAAAGATGTTACAACACAATGGAAAGTGACATTGTCCTCTACAACAAGTCAAAGCCGTGTTACACTACAGAGCTAAAAATATTTCATAGATCCAAAGTATGAGTTTTGTGAGATAGGGTCCAGGCTGGGGAAACTCAAGGAAGTGGATGGATACCTTTTTCCTAATGTCTTCTTCATTTGCTCCTAAGGATGCGAATACCTTGAACGCTGCCTGTTTCATCTCAGTACTAAGGTCTTCCTGAAATCAAGAAAGCAAAACAAAAATGACAGCAAAATAAACATCCTATCCTGAGGAATCCAAGAGTTGGAAAGGAATTTCTTCAGGAATTATTGGCTGGGACTGGGAATACTAGTTTCAAAAATGGTGCTATTTACAGCTCTAATTCATGATTTTACTTTTGGTACAGTACTTTACTCAAAATTTGTTCTTATAAATTGATGAAATGTATATGCTGCTGTAAAATTGTTGAATTGTTTCTGCAGAGCTGTATAAAATTGGCAAAAAAAACCTTCA